>CM062807.1:467735911-468154795 GCA_031772625.1 Pinus tabuliformis
TTATATCTTATCGGCTCCGCCCAGTCGGAGCCATATATAGGAATGAAGTGATAAAACATTAGCCATTGATCTGGGGCCCAAATGGATGGCTGATATTTGGTCGGCGTTTCGCTGTCGGAGCAAGCTGGGGGCGGGACATTATATACATATGACTGCCGATGTGATACGCCGATCGGTGAAATCGCAATTGGCCTTTATTGATCGGACATGCAAAAATTGTTGTTGTTTCAACACAAGACCTCCCTCCTGACTGCGATATTGCATCGGAGGGGGTCCAAAAGACTCTTTTTTACATCGGAGCAATTTATTATAAAAAAAGGCAAGGCAAATGAATTCAGAGGGGTGAGGTAAGTGCTTGGAATGGACTTCTAGGGCATCGGAAGGGGTCTGATGGCCAAAAAGGGAGGATTCATGCCTTGGAAGGATTCCAAAGGAACTTGGGAGGATTTCTATGTGTTTTGAGAGGGGTTTAATGGCCAAAAAAGGGGTTTATGCCTTAAAAAGGTAAAACAAGGCCAAAAGGATGATTTTTATACATATGAAGGGAAAATATGCAAAGGAATGAGTCCTTATGCATTTGGGAGATGGTTAGAGGGGATATTGAGGGCTCTTGCTAAGTTTCAGATAAACTTAGCAATTCCTGAGGATGTATAAGGTTATTTTTCAACCAGGGGGAGGGATAAGTATATAGGGGAGTAATATACATAGTTTTAGTAGGGGAAGGGGAAATAAATATGGAGCTACATAGTAAAGTTAATAGTTAATATGAAAATGATGAGAAAAAGTGCTAAGAATGATGTCTTAGGCTATCAATGGGGGAAAATGACTGACAGAAGAAGTGTGAACATTCCTTGAGTGAAGCAAATCTTCACCAAGGCAAATGATATGGAGAATGATGAAACTAAGAGGTATCAAGCAAATCTTGACCTCTTTGGGGGAAGTTAGTGAGTGATTTGGGGAAAGAGGAAGAAGGGGAGTTAGACATGCCTCGCTTGAAGTCCTCCAACTGAAAAATGCCTCGAACCAAAAACAAATTGCTTATCAAAATTGAAACACAGCAGTGGCGCTTAGATTAGCACACTTTCAAGGACAGTGCTTTGGCCATCTGTAGCAAATATGGAGCATTGCAGCATGCATAGTACGACATATTTGGCATGTAAAAAAGTCAATCATGAAGGATGATTAACCTGCTGCAGCAGGAGGCTAACAGTGGCTCCACTTGGGGATGGCTTTTCCTTGTGACAATCCAAGAACAGCAGGTCAGACTGCCTTGTATTCAATTGTTGCTATGCTCTGCAAAATTCCCTTGGTTGGCTGCCTTATTGATCCTACCAACCTACCTACCCTAACCAGCACTTACTTTGCTGTTAGGTGAAGTGAAATAGCCAATGCAGCCACTTAATCAATAAAAACATGAGTGGGCTTTGCTGCTTGTGTTTGCTGGTGAGACCAACTGAGATCTTGCAATCTGATGTGGCTTTGTTAATCTTTGAGAAGATCAGGAAGCTACTGACCTCCTTTGTTGTGTTTAAACACTGTACAAAACTGTCCTGCAACATATATATACAATTGCTAGGCCGAAACAAAGAATTGTACAAATGTTTGGGACAACTATCATGCTTTGAAATGGGGACAACTTGATACTGAGCCTTGCAGCCTGCTAATGGAGAAGAGTGCTGATATCTTTCATCATTCCGCCTATCGGCAGACGAATCATTAAGAACTAGGACTGATACTTGTAACTCATTAAAAACAGGCTCAAATGGAACCTTATTGACCTGCGTCGGTTGCTCCTCTTCTTCTTTAAATAATTTAGATGACTCAAAACAAAGAGGCAGTGGAGCAATTTGAATCATTTGATCATATGCTGCTGCTTCTAGGTCTTCCTCAATCTGATATTCGATGTCTCTTCAGAGCTGCAAAACTAGAGGCAATACCTTTGGAACAATATTTTGATTAACCTCCAGGCGGTCAATAGAAACACAAGGTGACACTTGATCATACACAGCATGATAATTATCCCTGATAAATTGAAAAGACTCAAAACAAAATGGTAAAGTTCCTCCGCTGAAATCAAAATTTTTTGCGCTTTCCTCCTTTACTTCATAGCTGAACTGGGCAAACTGATCATTACATTCAAGCTGCCGAGCCTGAACTTTGCTTCCTGCCAAAATAGGATCTGATTCCTCTGCAATGCTGATTTGGTCATTAGGCTCATAAAAATCATCATACTCATCGTATTTTGGCAAGCAGCTGAAAGAGGAGAAGCTACCATATTCACATAGTATATCAGGAGATTGCTCCTTCACATATGGTTGTATGAATATGTCATCTGATTTATGGTAGGTTTGTTCGTGAATGTCACTACTTTCCTCATGCACAACAGATGTGTTCTTGTGCTCTAAGCATTCAACTTTCTTTGTGATCAGCTGCATCATTTCTTCTGTCTTTTGTAACACACTATGAAGTCTTTCCTCTTGCTCTGCCTTGCGCTGTTCTTCCCTCCTCTTTAGATTTGCCTCCACGTCCACGGCTACGTCCTGCATCTGTTTCAAAGTGGACGGGCATCTTTCTCTCAAACGAAATTCCATTTCTGGATCAAAAGCTCTTGGATATTGCAATAGAGCCAGATCAGGGGGAGGCCTAATATTCAATGGCATAGAGAGATAGACTTGATTGAATCGATCAGAAAATTGCTGAACCGACTCATTTGGAAGCCTTTTTAACTCATCATAGTCTTGAATGAGCGAGAGGAAACTAACTTTGATCATCCATCTATTAAGGAAGAGCTTAGCACACTGCTGAAGATTAGAGATGTTGGCCTCAGGAAATGCTTTAAACCAAGTCCTAACTTTGCTTTGCAAAGAAAGGGAAAATAGTCTAAGACTAACATCTTCATCTTCCACTTCAAATATATTAAGATAATCTTCAAAAGCCTGGATATGTTTCTGGGCAGTAATACCATTCTCTCCATCAAATCTAGGGAGATACTCGGGATGATTTGCAGGAAAAGGATTCAGCACAGGAGGCAAAATGAGAGGCTTATATCTATCAGGAACTTTACGAGACACAGGAGTATATATAGGAACTGTAAGACTGGGCTATATTTTTGGTTCCTCCTTGGCTGTATGATGATCTTCAACAGCATTTGAAGACTGCTGCTCTAATGTGCAAGGAGGCTTTTCAACAACATTTTCCAAAGGAAAATCATAAAAATCTGATATAGAATCGTCTTTAAAATACAATATACACAGCAAAAATTTATGGAGAAAAAACATGACCTCTTGGATAGTAATCCAGGTCAAAAGCCTGATCTGCTCATATATCTCTTTTGGGTTCATTTCTCCAGTGGAGTCTTTATTCTGAGTAGAGTCGCCAGGTGGATGAATTAACCTTGAAGTGCCTGATCTCTGTCCACCGTCACAGACCAGAGCTAAACATGAGAAGCTCTGAAGAAAAGGGACACTTTCTCCAGAAAACAAGGAAAACTGATCAAAATTGGGGGTATACAGTAATAAACAAATGATTTCAGGTCCCCAGTGGAGTCTCCATTATGTTATCACTCAGGTTGTCCCTTTTGACTCCCAAAGGGATACGGCTGAGGTAACCACAAACCAATCTTTCGACTGTAGGTCCTAGCCTACTTGTAGTCAGAGAGGGATCTCTCTTTAGGATTTAGCTTTGTTTAAGGGATGATTTTAGGCTAGATATGATGCACGTGGGTTTTGTTTGAGTTTGGTGGGATGGTTGATCTATTCAAGCAGAGTTGGCATACAAAGTGTAAGAAGTTCAAACCATTGGGCATGGAGTCAATGAATGTGAACTGAAGGGTGCGTTTTCCTTGGCAGAAGAGGGGAATATGGAGCAGGATAGCTACGCATGGCACAATGATTAAATGCTAGAACAAGGATGAAATGGAGGTTAGGGGATGAGAGGCAATTAAGGATCTCTCATCCAGCCAAAGAGGGAAAGTGGATGAAGACTATATAGGAGCAATGAAGGATTCCTAAACAACATTCAGAAATGAGAAATAGCTTAAACATGATCAATCAAGTATGCATATTTATCACTAATTCAGAGGAAAACATAGAAAAGTTACAAGAATTGAGCACAAAGGCCATGAAAGCTAGTTCTGATCTATTCCTTTTTCCTGCAACTTAGATTATGATATATAGATGACACTGATACATATAAACTGATAATTAGAGGGAGGAAAGACTTATTGGACCATGAGCAAGCACGAGAATTCCATATCAAGCTCTTCAGCCATTGAAAGCACAACCAGCCAGTTCAGATGCAAATATTCCAGCGATCTTTGATTACAGAAGTTCTTAAGCTTATAGCGCAAGTCTGGAATGAGAAATACAATGAAACAACCCTTTACACTATCCAGAGGGTGGTATAAATAGAGAAAATATCTACAAAATATCTACAACAGCAGATCTGATAGTAGATCTGGAGAAATGAATGCTTCTAACTTAACATTTATTGCAAATAAATGAAAGAATGCCTATCTACCAGCTGCGCAGGGACTGCAGCCATAAGAATGAATAAATTATTGGTCTTTTGAGCAATGCGCTGGCACTTCTGCAATAACTGTGCCTTGGGACTTGCTGCGCTGCTCATATGTGTCTTTGTACACTGTCTCTGCAAAATTTGGGCTTTAGACACTTGAATTGCCCCTCTAGGTGGTTTTGCTACTGTAGAGTGGCTCTAATGCTCATAACTGTGATCTGGTGGGCTTTGATGGCTCTGAGCTACTTTATTGACTTTGATGGGGGGCTCTTTAATGTTCTGCTGCTTCGGGCTGCTGATATTTTGATCTGATACTCTTTGTCGCTTCCTCTGATACACTTTGACACTGAATTAGGCCACTTTCTCTCTCTGATACTCTTTAACTGTCTAATTGCCCCTTTATCTGCCAATTTAATGCAAGAATAACTGCTGCAAATGCTTCCGTGGCCCCTAGAATGCTATCGGCGCATGGCCGATTAAAAATGGTCCTTAAACTGATAAATTTGCAACACTGGGTCGAATAAAGGAGCTCTGGCAGCATGCCGAGGAGAAATCCCTGCATTTGGAAGTATTTGGGCCCGGAGCGATCTCAAAATGGCCAAGGAAGGCATCGCTCTTTTGCAGTTGTGGCGGGCGAGAGCGCTGTACACAAAACTTTAAAAATGGCCCTTTTATTATAATACAAAAATGCTTTCAAAATTGTGCAAATTCATGAAATTTGGGCGCAGGCGGCAACTGTTCATTTTATTAAATTCTGGCCGTTGGATCTAGCGCGGGCCGATCCAATGGCTGGCACTAAATCACAATATCGGTGTCGGGCGGTCCCAAAACATAATGCCTCCGAAATGCGGTGGACTCGAAATGCTATAGGCTCTTTCTTGATGGATTTCGGGTCCGGCCCATCGGCGATGTCATATCGGCGGATTTACAAAAATTTGGTTTGCGGACCCGAAATGCCTTTGTGCCGATTTTTAATGGAGATCGAGTCCGAACCATCGGAACCCATTATATCGGCGGATTTACATTTGAAACGGGTCCAACGGACCCGAAATCCCTTTCAAAACTTCCCTTTATAAATTATCGGCTCCAGAATATCAGAGACCTCCCTTTTCGCTGTGCCCGGGGACCTTACGGACCCGATAACTTTTACAAAACCCGCCTTTATAATATTTTGGCTCCAGAATATCGGAGCCAAACATAAGGGGTGACTGCCGATTACATATGGGCTGTTGATTTGGTGAGGGCGATGGATGGCTGAGATTGAGTCGGCACTTCGCTATCGGCGGGGTCATGGGGGCTGCCACATAGAAACGCCGAAACCCATCGGACCCAAAATCCTTTATAAGCCGCACTTTATATCTTTTCGGCTCCGCCCAGTCGGAGCCATATATAGGAATGAAGCGATAAAACATTAGCCATTGATCTGGGGCCCAAATGGATGGCTGATATTTGGTCGGTATTTCACTGTCGGTTTAAGCTGGGGGCGGCACATTATATACATATGACTGCCGATGCGATACACCGATCGACGAAATCGCAATCGGCCTTTATTGATCGGACATGCAAAAATTGTTGTTGTTTCAACATAAGACCTCCCTCCCGACTGTGATATTACATCGGAGGGGGTCCAAAAGACTCTTTTTTACATCGGAGCAATTTATTATAAAAGAAGGCAAGGCAAATGAATTCAGAGGGATGAGGTAAGTGCTTGGAATGGACTTCTAGGGCATCGGAAGGGGTCCGATGGCCAAAAAGGGAGGATTCATGCCTTGGAAGGATTCCAAAGGCACTTGGGAGGATTTCTATGTGTTTTGAGAGGGGTTTAATGGCCAAAAAAGGGGTTTATGCCTTAAAAAGGTAAAACAAGGCCAAAAGGATGATTTTTATACATATGAAGGGAAACTATGCAAAGGAATGAGTCCTTATGCATTTGGGAGATGGTTAGAGGGGGTATTGAGGGCTCTTGCTAAGTTTCAGATAAACTTAGCAATTCCCGAGGATGTATAAGGTTATTTTTCAACCAGGGGGAGGGATAAGTATATAGGGGAGTAATATACATAGTTTTAGTAGGGGAAGGGGAAATAAATATGGAGCTACATAGTAAAGTTAATAGTTAATATGACAATGATGAGAAAAAGCGCTAAGAATGATGTCTTAGGCTATCAATGGGGGAAAATGACTGATAGAAGAAGTGTGAACATTCCTTGAGTGAAGCAGATCTTCACCAAGGCAAATGATATGGATAATGATGAAACTAAGAGGTATCAAGCAGATCTTGACCTCTTTGGGGGAAGTTAGTGAGTGATTTGGGGAAAGAGGAAGAAGGGGAGTTAGACATGCCTCGCTTGAAGTCCTCCAACTGAAAAATGCCTCAAACCAAAAATGAATTGCTTATCAAAATTGGAACACAACAGTGGCACTTAGATTAGCACACTTTCAAGGACAGTTCTTTAGCCATTTGTAGCAAATATGGAGCATTGCAGCATGCATAGTACGACATATTTGGCATGTAAAAAAGTCGATCATGAAAGATGATTAACCTGCTGTAGCAGGAGGCTAACAGTTTCTATCCTTCATCATTGTCTCACCCATATTGAAGTCAAGCAAGTGCTAAACACCTGTCACAATGGTGCTTGTGGTGGTCACCTTTATGGTATGGCCACTGCCCAAAAATTCATGTGCGCTGGTTACTTTTGGCCTTCTCTCTTCAATGATTGCATTGGGGCAGTCAAACACTACCCCAATTGCCAAAAATATTCCCCAAAGTTAACAGCCCCACTAGCTCCCCTCTATCCTATCATCGTTGTTGGTCCTTTCTATAAATGGGCCATTGACTTTATGGAGTGTCGAACACCATTTATTAATAAGCATAAGTATATTATTATGGTAGACAACTATTTTACCAAATGGGTTGAGGCCATGCCAACGTTCAATAACACTGTGCCTACAATGACCCTTTCCTTTTTTAACCATGTTATCGCTCGATTCAGGATTCTGAAACAATTGGTCTCTGACCATGGCTGACATTTTGAAGATGAGGTATGGTGTGAGTTATTCTCACTGATGGGCTTCTCAATACCAATATTCATCATCTTATTACCCCCAAGGTAATCGAAAAGTTGATGTAGTCAACAAGATTCTCAAAACGATGCTTTAGTGGATGGTGAATAAGCACAAGACCAACTGGCACCTTATTCTCTTCCTAGCTCTGTAGACCTATAAAACTTCTGTCAAAACTGCCACTGGGTTTACTCCTTTCCACCTTGCCTTTGGTGAGTAGGAAGTCTTTACAATCGAGTGTCCCTGTCACCTAGATATCAAAATTCTCCCTGACACCCAACCATTATAACAAAGACTTGTCATGCTTGAACGCACCTCTGAAGACCATCATTTTTCTTTGCAAACCATTGAAGTGGCCAAAAAGCACACCAAAGCTCAGTATGACTGAAAAGTCAACCCTCGTGCCTTCCACGAAGGTGATCTTGTTCTGGTGCATGACCAGGCCCATGATACCCTGGGACATGGGAATTTCGAGTCATTATGGCTAGGACCTTACATCATTCGTGTGGACTTAGGCAAGGGGCATATCTCTTGGAGTATTTCGAAGGCCAACTCCTTCCTAATCCTCGTAATGCACTCTACCTTAAGAAATTTTACCCGTAGCATCTCCCATTGATTTGCACGTATTTATTTCTATCATGCATTTAGGTAGGTTGCATCATTTCAGTTGATGATTTGACACTTCACTAGGAAGCCATTTTTTCAAGAAGGGTCACTTCGTCGCCTCTCAAAACTGAATTTCTTCATATGCGATGCTTGTCCTTTTTGGATCAACTTCCCTTAGCACTTTTCGTCTCACCTATCAATTTTCATCATGAGTTACCATCATTTACTCATGATTTCATGGTCCCCATCAGGCCTATTCTATGTGGCAACGTCATCGAGTCACCCTTGTTCAGAGCATCTACGATGAGTCACCTTTACATCCATGGATTCTATTTCACATCCCATTATATCATGTCAGAGTATTCCAATCATCATTGCATATCATTCATCTCGTGTTGCCCATTTTTTCCTTCAATCATACTATCTACCATCCCCTCCGGAGTCGAGTTAGTCGCTGCAAGGTCAACCATGCACTTTATGCTCTGACAAGGGAAGTCATCTCTTTGTCTCTCAATCCCATTTTCTCCATTGTCCCCGGTGTCAGACCATTAATCACATTACTAATTTCCCTCATGCCTTAGTTGAGGATCCTCATTACCTCACTTATCGCGGACCCTATTCTATCGACATTAGCTCATTTATTCCAGAAGAATGGCGTAGATAGTGGTGTATCTTGGTTCCAGCTTCCATTCTTGTTGGTGCCTTAGATTGAGCAGAGGGATTCATCATTTCCCTTTGACTTGGTTGTTTCATGTTCATGATTAATACATTTGATGGTCTAGTGATGTAGCAGAGTGTACCAGTGATTCTCGGGTGTGTGCGAAATGTTTTAGACTTCATGAGGGGGTGACCCTTCAGGTAACCCCCCACATGCTCGGATGCCATCATATTACGCTATAGCCTCAGATGCAGCTCTGTAGATTCGATGGGTGTGGTTCCTACCAATCAAAGTGTTCATAGAATGCACATCTCCTTCAAATGATCCATTCAGTTTTGCAGATCCCTTCCCTATTCAATAGGGCTTCTTCAGTTGTTATGTTGTTGGTGTAAGGGGGCTTGACCCAGGTTCAGAGTTGTTCATGCCAACCAAAAAAACCCTAACTATTGGCCCTTTTGGCAACAACTTGCATAACACAGGGTGCAGTCTCACCCAAAGCAGTATTTGGGTATGCTAGAACCAGGTTTCTTCATCCAAAGATGTTTTCGGGAAAAGTGTCTATTTAGAACGACCCTATCCCACTGGGTTGTGACAGAGACCTCAGAAACAAACAGGGAAAACTACTCTTTTATTCTCCTTTATGAACTATAAACGAAGATGATTAAGATGAACCGACCTGTGCCTTGCGCTAGTTGTTCGATCCAATCTCTCTTCTCCTTGCCAGCTTCCAACGATCTGCTCCCTCGCTTGCCCAGCGTCACCAAGTTCCTGCAAGTTCACAGAAGAGAGAAACTACATAAATACATGGATTTATGTTCATAAAAAGCTTAGGATTAGATTTAAGCTAAACATACAAATATAAGATACATCAGATATACAAGCATGCAGGAGAAACTCAAGTAGTTTTATTGATAAAACAAGAAGATCCAGGAGGAGTTACAACCGATGATTCCTGATCCAGCATCAACCTCCCAGCATAGAATCCCTTCTTCACCTCCAACAAAGCATAAATCACCCAATACTCTGATATCTATCACAAAACCAACAACAATTCTCTGCAATGTACAAAATTCCAGCCTCTGGATCTCTTGGTGAGGGATCCATATATAGATGTATGCAAAGAGGATGAGTCAGCTCATGAATTGATTAGTGGCTTCTCTCTGTCAGTTCTTGCTTCCACTTGGAGACTGAGAGCCTCTTACTCATCACTGGTCGAATTCAGTGAGGCAAGTGTCATTGGAGAAGATTTTGGAAGCTTCCATTGTCTCTCCACCTTGTGGAATGACTCTGCCACTTGTCATTTCCCGCTCAACGCACCCTGGTAGTGCATTCAAGTGTATTGCAACGCACCTAGCCAGTGTATTTGGGTGCTTTGCAACGCAGCCAGCTAGTGGAGCACTTGAAATGATCCTATTTTGACTAGTTTTGAGCAGTTTCTGGTGGAGAACTTCTGGGAGAAGCTGTAATTTGTTGACCTTGTTTCTTTAGGAGCTTGAACAACACTTTTAGGGACTTATGATCCCTTGGTTAATGGACATTTCATGCTTATATCTGTAAGGCACAAAAATGTCTATAATAGTTGCCCCCTAAAGTATGAGGTCGTTTATCGGGTGAAATGCTTTATTAGGAGGATCCGAAGTTCTTCTGATGCTGGGGAGGAGACCTGTAATAAGATACAATACAATACATTATCTTCATACTGTTTTCATGATCTAGCTGAGGCGGGCATTCCCATGCTCAGCTTTATAAATTCATTTTCATGTACATAGGACAGATAATCGTCTGATGGTAGACTGATGATTCTGACGAAGTCATCATCCTTTTGGTAGGATGATTATCTGTGCTGCAATGCTATACATTTCAATGTCTTTATTTTTCCTGAATATATATCGCAGCCCGGATGGATGAAACTAGATCTGGGGTCTTCAATCTCGTCTGATATTCACTCTAAGTACAAGTCGATCCATGTGAGAAATGTTTTGAAGTCGAACATGGAAAGCCACCACTTGATTACCAGTCAATGATGTAAACTTGTTAACAAGCGCGAGAGGAATCACCGATAATGATAATGACCCTCAAGGTACTGCAGTACAATTCACGTGGTGTGAATAAAGGACTTGGCGTCGAACACCATGCAAAATCTTTCGGTCGATGGTCATTGATGTATACCTGTCGCCGGAAGTGAGAAACTTGCCATTGAGGCATGCAAGCTTCAAAGTACTGAAGGGGTGTTCCTAGATCAACTTCTTGGATAATGAGCTGATGTCCACAAGAAGCGATCCCTCAAAGGAGGGCCTTAATGAATCCCACATTAATGACATAGAACGGAGCAAATGATTTTTATGGAGGTGAAAACGATCTAGTGACATACGGTTCAGGGTGGCGGTCATGAAAGAGTGAAGTATAATGTATGGTAGTGGATGGGACACGGGTGACTTCTCTGGATGACTTCTCTTGAACATGTCGGCGACACTTATGTGATGGATTGGTAACATTTACCCCAAATGTGGATGGTATGGCGTGACCACGGTGATGTGACCGGTGAATGAAACAACCCAACCCGACTCTGGCACAGAGTGGAAGTGTCATGTGCAAGAGCGACTTGCTACCAATAAAGTTTCTTTGAGTTTTCTTCCCAATTTTTCCCCAGTCATTTCTTACCAGTACCTCTTTATTTTTGTCAAGCTTGAGGAGGATAACATATTCTTGTTCTATAATTTTCCCTTCGGGCAAACCCATCGCTATGTTTTAACGAGCCTAGCGATAGTGAAACTCGTTCTCGTCTAAAGACAGGTTTGTCGCTATTAATCTTTTTAACGAGTCTAACGACAAAGATAACTCAGTCCTTTTCCTTTTTAGGGAGTCTGAAAAGGCACGTAAAGATAACTCCAGAATTCCTTTTTCGTCATCTAATCCCTTAATTCCGAAAAAGTATAAAACAATACAGAAGGGATGAATTTTCGATAATTTTAACAAGCCGAATAAAACAAGCGCTTGATCTTTTTGTGCAATAATCCCTCAGGTCCAAAAAGATTAAAATCTAGAGGAGGGATAGCACTTCCAGTCGCTTTAACGAGTTGGAAGGCCAAAACTCGGCAATCTTTTCATACTTTACGAGTTAGATGAAAAGAGCTTAAAGAAGACTCGTCTTTTGAGGAACGAGTGATAAAATGGGTAGCAGCTGATTCGAGGTAAGGTTTGGAATTCTCCAATCACGGCAGTGTCACAAGGATGGCTAGTGAAATCACTCTTCGCAGCTGTTCCTCAAAATGGGTAAACAATCAAATGGAGGTGAATGATCAGCCAATGGAAAAGTTGAGGTGACGGTGCAAACACGACCAAGGCTTTAATGGCTGAAAATTCTTCATTCACGATGGTTATTTACCGGAGGATAGTTCATTTTTTAACGAGCTTAAACGCGGGTGGAAACATTTGCTCGATCTTATGTTTATTTTTTAACGAGCTTGAACTATGCGCTAAAACTGCTCGATTAATCCAGTCATATGATAAGAATGTCTCATATAAAAATGGCAACTTTTAGATTTTTTCCCCACATCCTCTCTTTATGCAAGTTCGGTGACGACTAATCCTATGAGTTTAAAGGGTTAGGGGTCCTAAAAATTTTAAAAATAAATAGTCGCCCCTTGCTTGCATGCCAAAAGGTTCGCATGCCCCCAGGTACAAAACAAAGTTTCAAAGTTACCCCTCAATTTGCAGACAAAACATTTGTTCTATCAGGAGAGGCCTACCTCTTACAGGTTACCCAAAGATTGTTCTATTCGCGGTGCAAACAAAACACTTCTTCGGCAATGTCTACCGAAATAGACAAAGGTGAGTGGCGAGATCAACCAACTCTCATAACTTTGACAAGAGAATTTTATTCTAGAACAACCCCTCTTCCAATCACGGACGGGGTACGGACTAGTCACATTCTCCCGCGGAAACCTACTCTATACCCGAAGTTTTCCTGCCGAAGCAGGCCAGGACGCATGCCCCCTGGGTTTCAGTCATATCCCTCCGAATTACTCGCGCTCATCAGGAGGACGGACTGGGACTTGAGACATTTCTTGCGTGAAGAGACCATTTAGGGACGGTATATGACTATTTGCTATGCGTGATCCGAGAAATGAAAGCTGGTCCACGAGCTTGACCTCTCTTCCTTCGTGCGGAAAACACATTACTCTAAAGAGTGAGGAGACGATGGCTCCCATGCAATAAATATAGTCTAGTCCAAGGAGTAGGTTATAATCCAAGGGTCCTTGAGCGACCATGACGTTCAGGCGAACTGTCTTCCCTCTCAATGTTATGGGCACATCGGGAAGGATCCCTAAAGGTCGACTGGTTCCTTTATCAAAGCCTATTAGATTTCGCATTTCAGGCAACAGCGATGGCGAACCAAGCGCTTTCCAAGCAATAGAGGAAAGGATACTCACAGAAACCCCCTCATCAATTATGGTACCAGCCATGACCATTCTATATATTTGAACGATAATTCAGAATGGTATGCTTTCTGGCAAACAGGGTCTGCCTAGTTGATTCCAGTCAAAGGATACAACTAGGTTGCTTGGAGGTGGGACCGAGTATACGGCCGGGTATGGCTCCGATGAACTTCCTTCCTGCGGTAAAGGAATGGGTGGATTGCCCCCATGTTCATCGGAGTCTGTGTTGATGAAGAGAATTTGGACAGTGTCATCCTCATTCTCTTCAGTGACTGTATCATTCGAAGATAAAACCTCTGAAGGCAAGACCGGGTCAACTGCCTCCTCGACCTTTTGACTTTCGTCTGGTATGGATTCAGTTGGTTTATCCTTAATGATAGATGCTTCAGCTGACCACTTGAGTGGGCCAGCTGGGTTCTCAACTAGTGACGGACTCGGCAAGAGTTTTTTATATCCAGGAGGAAGTCGTAACGGTGAAACTGGACGATCATCCAAAACTCTTTTAGCCTCATCTAAGAAGGGACAACGGTGGAGGGCATGGTCGCCTTCGCACAGTCTACAGGGAAATCTAGCTTTCCCTTTTTGTCCTGGGGCTTCACTTTCACAAGTTGACGGTGTGCTTTCAACATGATCTCTAGAGGTTGTTGACACCGGATTGTGCAAACGAGGAGACCAGTCCCTTAGTATCTGGGGGATGCAAGGACAATCTTTGTGAAAGTGGTCTCCTCTACAAATGACACATGGCGATTTAGGCCTGGTCGGTGCTGTGTGTGGATTCTCATTAGACGACACTCATTTTCCCTTATTTGCCTTTGGCTCCTTCTTCTTTTTCTCTTTCTTCTTCTTTTCCTTCTTCTCCTTAGGAACTTGGTTTTTAGCTTTACCAGTCCTGTGAAGCGAAGAGGAAGGAGGAGAGGAAGAATTAGAGGAAGTAGAAGGCTGGTGGGTAACTCTGGACTTGTCTAATTGCTGATTTGATTGTTCAGGAATAGTGGTGTTCTGAACGACATTGGTTGAGAAGAGCCATACTGGCAAGCCAATTGTTAGTCCTGGAAGCGACAATGTGGCCATATGGGGCGCACCAACATCTCCCCAAGAGGAGAAGGGACTAGGATTTCCACCAAGGGAAACTCCTTGGTTGGTAGGCTCCATTTTCTCAACCTAAAGATCAACGCAGGAAAAGGGTATGAATATTTCGTTTAAAATAAATTTTAACACGCTTTGACACAACTTTGTTTTTTCAGTTTTAAAGAGTCGAGAAAAAACAAAAGATGACTCTAGTCTCCTTCGATTTTTAATGAGCCTGAAGTGACAAGTGCTCAAATGGACCTTTTCCGTTAAGGAGTCTGAAAAGGAACGAAAGGGACTGCTCTGGAGGTCTAGGTAGAGGGAGTGCCAAACCAATCGCAAAACTGCAGAATACTTTTTAGGGTACGACAGTCAATCTTCCTGAATGCTGTGTTCGATGCGTTGCGATCAGTAAGGCGGCCGACACAGCTTCCTATGGATAAAGGTTTTATGCCTATAGGGGTCTCCCAATATATACTCGATGGTACGTGGGAGCACAAGTCAGTACTGGGACTTATCGTCTCAAAGTGGAGGAATCACCCAACCATCAGTGAGGACAACAGTTACCAGACTTTACGACGCCGGAATACGTCTCTAGCCTAGATCTCTAGATGTTGTGCGTTAAGTTACAAAGCGTTGTTAAGCTCATTGAATTTATTTTAGGTTGATCTTTCTTATGAAGTTTGCCTTTTGGGTTCACCACGAGATGTAGATGTAATTCCTAAAATGCAATCTAAAGATGATAAGCAAGCTTTTATCTCTTTTTAGCAATGAAAATCCTAGCTACAAGGGGAAATGAAAGACACAATCTTTTCTCAAAGAGCAAAGAACACACTGTAAATGCACTTTTCCTAAATCAAGCCATACAAACTGTCAATATGAAAATGCACTTGTGCATGTATTTGTTTTTCACTTTCTTAATATTGATGCCTAAAAAGAAAGTTGTTGTACAAATTTGAATTCGCTTTCAAGTGAAAAACACAAATAAGCTTCTTTTCGAAATCAAAAGGTAGAGACGATTACGACACTTTATGATTTTGAAGTAAACACTTGTTTCGACACTAGAAATTCACAAATTCAAGCCAAAGGCAAAAGTAAAAGCGTAATCAACTGTCAACAGAAAATATACTCTCTCCTAAGATCAAAACGACACTTACGACAGATCTAGATCTAAGGGCGACAATATGACTAGTTTACTTTTGCAATGGGAAACTGTAAATGACGTAACAAACACACAAAAACAAATACAGTTTCTTTTATACAACTGAGGTGCAATTAAGGCAAAGAAAAGGGGCTTTTAAACAGACAAACACACTGATCACAGGCTGCAAAAATTAGAGGCAAAACTGGAAAAAGTGAGCAAAGAACCTCAGCTAGGCAGGGCTAGGCTGATCGACGCACCTGCTACACAAAGAAACTGAATTGCAACGCAGGTAGCCCTCTCGGGAACTGCACTGAAATGCAAAGTCTCTTCACAGAGCCTGCGCTGAAGCAGAAACAAGAATTCTCTCTGGGTTCTGGGTCACGGTTTGTAGTTTAATCTATGGTTTTTGGCTGGGTAAAAGCAATCAATTGTGTACAATCAGAGGGTTGATTTACAAGAGGTTTAAGAGCTATCACAAAGGGTAATCAGATCATTTGTGAGTCAACTGTTCAGATCATAAACAGGCCCAGTGAATGGACTAGAGTAGCAGATGTCTACTTTGCATTTGTAAATGGCAAATGCAGTTCGATTCGCTACTCCTAAGTTTATGAGATGAACAACAATAGAAACACAAACAAACTAACTAGACACGATCCCCAGCGGAGTCGCCATTTTGTTTTCGGGAAAAGTGTCTATTCAGAACGACCCTATCCCACTGGGTTGTGACAGAGACCTCAGAAACAAACAGGGAAAACTACTCTTGTATTCTCCTTTATGAACTATAAACGAAGATGATTAAGATGAACCGACCTGTGCCTTGCGCTAGTTGTTCGATCCAATCCTTGCCAACTTCCAACGATCTGCTCCCTCGCTTGCCCAGCGTCACCAAGTTCCTGCAAGTTCACAGAAGAGAGAAACTACACAAAGACATGGATTTATGTTCATAAAAAGCTTAGGATCAGATTTAAGCTAAACATACAAATATAACATACATCAGATATACAAGCATGTAGGAGAAACTCAAGTAGTTTTATTGATAAAACAAGAAGATCCAGGAGGAGTTACAACCGATGATTCCTGATCCAGCATCAACCTCCCATCATAGAATCCCTTCTTCACCTCCAACAAAGCATAAATCACCCAATACTCTGATATCTATCACAAAACCAACAACAATTCTCTGCAATGTACAAAATTCCAGCCTCTGGATCTCTTGGTGAGGGATACATATATAGATGTATGCAAAGAGGATGAGTCAGCTCATGAATTGATTAGTGGCTTCTCTCTGTCAGTTCTTGCTTCCACTTGGAGACTAAGAGCCTCTTACTCATCACTGGTCGAATTCAGTGAGGCAAGTGTCATTGGAGAAGATTCTGGAAGCTTCCATTGTCTCTCCACCTCGTGGAATGACTCTGCCACTTGTCATTTCCCGCTCAACGCACCCTGGTAGTGCATTCAAGTGCGTTGCAACGCACCTAGCCAGTGTATTTGGGTGCTTTGCAACGCAGCCAGCTAGTGGAGCACTTGAAATGATCCTGTTTTGACTAGTTTTGAGCAGTTTCTGGTGGAGAACTTCTGGGAGAAGCTGTAATTTGTTGACCTTGTTTCTTTAGGAGCTGGAACAACACTTTTAGGGACTTAGGATCCCTTGGTTTATGGAAATTTCATGATTATAGCTGTAAGGCACAAAAATGTCTATAACAAAAGACAATGTGATAAGTGGTCTTAAGATTGTGTTTCTCAGATCTGCCTTCATGTAGATCGGTATCCTTCTATGACCTGCCACTATATCTCTAAGGAAATGGGTTCTATACCTTCGTTAAGGTCTACGATCAGACTTTACGGACCTAAAAGAAGTTGTTTATCCACTTCCATGCATTAATTAATAACCCTAGATCTACCTTTGCGCATATCTATCTGATTCATCAGAAATCATAACAGAACTAACTCTTAACTTCGCGGAAATATATAATTACTTAAGTCATGCATAAATATAATAGATTCAGTAGATTTGTGCAACATTTATAGATTATTCCATAGAAAACATGTCATTGAGTGACAGAACATAACATGGATAGAATTAAGAATAATACTCAAAGGCAAGGTGTTTCTCCAAAATCAATCTTTATTAAGTTTTAGCATTCAGTTTACAGAATTCTCCACTCTCCGCACTCAGCTGCAGGGATCCACGCACTCAGTTGCAGAATTAACAAGGCCTCTAATGCACTCATTTATAGGATCCTTCCCCTTTCACCTAAGTATAGGAAGACGATCCTTCCTTAGCAATTTCCCAAAACAATCTCTATCTTGACTTAGTTACTTCTCTACTACTTCTTAGATTCGCTATGACTCAACTATATATAGCATTCTTGCTTTCAATACCATGGCTCGTGGCCTATGGGTGAGTCTCAAAGCTGACCTATTACTTACCCAATTAAGGGGATAAAGCCCCTTTGATTCCTACCTAGTTGCGCACTTCACATCCACATTTCGCAGAGAATTTATATTCTTTACAAAACTTTTACAAAAATTGCTTAAACTAACCCCAAAACTAACCCTATGGACCCTATCCCAATGATGAAAGGGGAAGGCTCTTGTAGTTGAGTGTGCAGGAGGCCTTGGTAAGTCTGCAACTAAGTGTTCGGAACCCTGCAGATGAGTGCGCAGGGTGGAGAAGTCTGTAAACTGAATGCTGAAACTTAATAAAGATAGATTTTGGAGAAGCAGATTGCCTCTGAGTATTATTATTAATTTTGTCCATGTTATGTTCTATCGGTCAATGATATGTTTTCTATGGAACAATGTATAACTGCTGCACAAATCTTTTGAATCTATCATATTTATGCATGACTTAAGTAATTATCTATTTTCGTGAAGTTAAGGGTTAACTCTGTTATGATTTTTGATGAATTGGATAGATTTGTGCGAAGGAAGATCTAGGGTTGTTAATTAATGCATGAAAGTCGATAAACAACTTCTTTTAGGTCCCTAAATTCTGACCGCAGACCTTTGCGAAGTTCTAGAAGCCATTTCCTTAGAGGAACAGTGGAGGGTCATAGAAGGACACCGATCTACGCGAAGGCAGATATGAGCGACACAGGATTAATACCACTTATCACACTCTCTCTGGATGCAGAAACCTAGTTCTAGCATCCCCCAATACTGCTTCGGGTGAGACTGTAACCTACGTTATGCAAGTTATTGCTTGAAAGGACAGAAGTTAGGATTTTTTTGGTTGGCGTGAACAACTTTGACACTGGGTGAGGCCCCCTTAAGCCAACAAATGGTTTCATTGTTGGGATCGGGATCTATCTAAGATATGTGTGATAAATGGTTCCCTACAAAGAAAGAGATTGATAAGTGGATTGATCGAAACATGCACGCGTTCACAACTCAAGAGAATAGGAGCCCTAAATTATCAAAGCAACAGTGGTTGCAAAGATTTTTGTACACAGATGAGATCGATGCGTTCTTCTATTTCTTCCTTGAGGAACTACACGGGTGGTTGTCTAAGTTGGCCGATAGTCAAGGGACATGGAGGCCTGACGTTCCTATAGTGTGGACCCCTGAATTGGTATGATGTCTGGAGGCATCAGAAAGAAATATCACACGAGTTGTGGATTACTGGATTGATCACACATTGGCAAGTTTTGTGACTAAATTTGTGATTGACAGAAATATCAGCTATAGCGAAGTGGAATGGAGGATCTTTAAATGACCGTGAGTTAAGTATTTAAAATTCTATCTTGAGAGTTCCTGCTCATCTATATGTTGTGAAGCTAATTGTTTGACTTCTTATGTATCTGTGCATTCTTTCTCAGCATGCTCTTTTGCAGCGCGCTCTTTCTCAACATGATCCTTTTTAGCACATTCTTTTAACACAACCGCCTTGTTAGCAACTTATTTCTTATTTTTCTCACCCAGATCATGCACTACCTTCGATGCTGTTTCTTTACACTTTTGTGCAGCAGTCGACTGCGTAGCAAAGCTCTCTTCACCCTTACTGGTACCTGCACCAAGGTGAGTGGATTCATGCCACTCCATTGGCCAAGTCCCCATGATGACTTGTACATCTGTCATTGAGACTGAGTATGGTAGCTTGTACCATGTAATCTTAGGGTCCTTCTACATCCTAATTGATACATTGTGGAAATCAGCCTTGAACTCCATGAAGGTCCTGAGTTTCTCGTACAATGTCGGGGACAACTATGGCTGCTAACTAATGACTGTCCTAAGATCCATATCCATCAATATCAAGATTTTTTTTATTCTTTGATCCTCTCCAGATAATTTTTCACCCACAACAAAGTTAACTTCACTGCCTTCAGTAGGTCTTTCGCCTATGGACAAAACTGGCTATCCTTTGGCAACTTCCATGCTACTAAGACTTTTGACAGTAGAACCCATGCATAATGGAAGGGCTGACTATCCGCCTGGGGTTCACGATAGTTTTTGAGGAACTCCTTGCACAAATACTTTGCCCAGTTGTATTGTAATCCCTTCGTGCACTGGGCAACCAATGAGACTATAGGCACCGCAACCTCATCTGGGCAACATTTCCTCATGATTTTACCTTCAAGTATTTGGGTAGCGAACTGCACTGCCTGGTCCTAAATAGAGCAGATAGAGTATCAGCGTGACTTCTTTATGAGACCAAATTATAACTTCATTTTGTCTGCTAACTCCTTTTCTACACTTTTCCCTCCAAACTCCTTGTTAGGGTCCGCTCCCTTGTAGGGCAGCTTCGTTATCTATTGAATTAGCATATTTGTGATCGAGATGGGCTCTCCAAGCCATCAACACCCATCATGCACTAGTGTGAGGAGATTGATCACACACACTTTGTTGATTATTGATCTGTGAAAATGCAACACACATTGCATGTGCAGTAACCCAACCTACTCAACACCTCCGACGAATTTCATGGGTTCTAACCACATACCCCTGGTCTCTTCATAGTAGATCTTGTTCATATATTTTCTAGTGGACAAATGAGGGAATATCTCGTTGTCTGCAAGATCCCAATCCTCCATATTCATCAATAGAATGTGTTCTCAGGTTCTTCTTTCAAACTCCATCTATTCTGGTAGCAGGGGTGTCGAGATTGTAAACTTCTGGGAATTAGGGTCTTTAGTAACTTTGTCCTTCCATTTCCGCAGAGGGATATACTCCGGGAGCATTGTGATAGTCTTGACCTCATTAGCGTCCAATTTCTCCACTCCTTGGAATTCTTCTTCCTCCAAGTCCACAACTTTCTCCAGCTTTTTACACTTCTTTTCCTTCTGTTGAACCTCTAGATTCTTCCTTGGCGATTGTCTCATTTACATAATTTTTTTCTGCTTCTCCTTGGCAACCGATTTCTTTGTCCTAGGTGACCTCAGCACCATAGGAATAGTGAGAATACCTTCCATACTCGATATCTCAGGGGTCGTTGGGTCAGATATGGTAGCTTCAAAACTTACAACTTCTGTGGGATTTGTGGCAGTTATTCATTCTAAGAATAGTTCATGGGCTTCCGTAGACAAATTTGCGAACGAATGTCACGACATGAGTTCTTCCCACACCTCACAATTCATACAACAACAATAAGAGGGCTCAGACACAATTTTTAGAATGCAAAGTGTTCTTTAACGGATCAATATGCTCCATTTATAGAATAGTTTGAATTCAAATATGATTGTTCCCTCCAATTTCTGAGCATAAATGCGTCTTTGGTAGTAGATCTTCAAATATATTCACCATAAATGGCACCTACCCACTCCTCTTAATGAAATTTTAACCATCAAATCATGAATAGTAACTTTAATGGCTACTTTTGGACCCATTTGCGTGGCACGATCCTCCATGGCACAACTCATCCAACGCAGCTTCACCTGTCGCACTCCTATCATTCGTCGCACAACCTCCCTACTACATTGCTCATCTCGTCGGGCAGTGTAGCTTATAGTCCCACAATCTCTTGCAGTCGTATGGATTGCTAATATTGTCATGCTACCATATAGTCATTGCGCAGGGGCAGGGTTCCCTATGTACAACATCAGCCTACTTCCATTTAGTTTTCCAGGGAATGGTTCCCCATTCAGCTTTGCGAGCTGAACTGCGCCACCATCTATGATTTCTTTAAGAACATATGGCCCCTAACTAGTGCATTTGAAATTTCCCTAGAAACCTGGTGAACTTACTGTCATATAGCAGCACTAAATCATCTCTCTTAAAAGTGCACAACTTAATATGCCTATCGTGCCATGCTTTGTCATGTTCCTTTTGCACTTGCTGGGGAAATCCTACAAGAAAGTAGTCTTCGTCTAACTCTATGATCTGCACGAGCCAATCCTCCAAGGTCTCATGATCTGCCATCTCTGTTAAAGCTACAATACATAAACTTGGCATGATATACTCCATAGGCATTACTAGTTCAATTCCATAGACCAACCTCAATGGTGTTTGGCCTGTCAAATTGTTGCAGGTCATCCTATATTCCGATAGCACTATTGGGACGTGCATAGCCTAGTCATTCCTCTGTGCATTGCAGACCTTCGCCAATTCATTCTCCAAAATTTTGTTAAAATATTCCACCATTCCATTCGCCTATGGGTGAGAGGGCATGCTCTTTTGATAATACACCTAGAATTCTTCAAGCATCGCGCTGATCGTTTCATTAAAGAAATGTGTACCCCTATCACTCATCAATATCTTAGGGCATCCAAAGCGCGTTAAGACATATTCAAATAAAAACTTTGCAGCAGTGGAATTTGTATAATCTTTCATTGTTTGTGCTTTCGCCCATCTGGCTAAATACTCAATTGTAGTAATGATGTACTATGTGCCCGTCTTCTTACTTGGTGGTTGTATTGGACCTATAAAGTCAATGGCCCATTTATCAAATACCTGTAATGAAACCTGAGGATTTAAAGGAAATTCATCCCTTCGTGAAGGCTTCCCCATCCTTTGGCAAGCATCACACGCCTTGCAGTATGCCTTAGAATCCTTGTGTAATGTTGGCCACCATAACCCAGCATGCAAAATCTTCTACGCGGTCACTTTTCCTACGTAGTGACCTCTTGCCACTCCTCCATGTGCTTTAGCTAGGATACTAGCGCATTCAAACTCAGGAACTTACCTTCACAGTATCTCATCCATTCCCATTTTATACAAATGACCCACAGTAAACGAAAAATATGTGACTCAGACTACTAACTCCTTCTTTTGCTGGGTATAATAGCCTTTCGAAGTTGTTCCCGTTGTTAAAAACTGAATGATATCAGTAAAATGATCATCCGGGATGTGCACCGTAAAGAGTTTCACATACGACAATCCTTCCTCCAAATTATTTGGTTATTCGCCCATTTCAATTCTTGACAGATGATCTAGTCCTACATTCAACCTTTGAGGCTTCACACTTACTTCAAAGTCATATTCCTAAAACAATAGTAACCATTGGCATATATTTTCCCCTAACACGGGCTTATTAACCAGGTACTTTAGCGCGGAGTGATCTGTAGACATTTTGAAGTGTTCACCCCAAAAATAATGCCTAAAATTTTGCAGTCCGTAGACCATTGCCAGCCCTTCGTGCTCTGTAGTGGAGTAATTCTTCTCATATTTTGATAACTTTCTTCTTGTGAAGGCTATCGGATTATCAATCTCTCCTTCACCTGCCAATGTTAATACTACACCCAACGCAATGGAAGAGGCCTCTACATGCACATGGAACTCTTTCTTCTAGTCCAGAAACACCAAAATAGGAGTTGTCACCATATTTTCCTTCAATACATCCAAATTGTGCTAATGGTCTTCATCCCAGCAAAACATTGCATCTTTCTTTAATAATTTCTCGATCGGCACAATTATTTGAGCTAATGCCTTGATAAAATTCCCATAATACCCAATGTGTCCCAATGTCACGTGTAGTTGTTTCACATTCCTAGGAGCTTCCAAATTCACAATTACAATGATCTTCACAGGGTCCACCATCAAACCCTTCTTACATAAAACATATCTGAGAAAAATCCCAAAAGGCACATAGAATATGCATTTCTTCAAGTTCAATGCGATCTGATACCTTTGACATGTATCTAGTATAAGGCGTAGACTTACAACATGGCACTCCACCAACCCAAACACAGTCTGATCATCAAAATACACCTCCATAAATTTTTGAATAAACTCTTTGAACACTGCGATCATAACTCAGGAAAAGATTCCAGGTGTGTTCTTCAATCTGAATGCCATTATTGTATATCGAAAGCAACCCCACTCTGTTGCGAAGGTTTTCTTGCTTCGATCTTCCGGCGTGATATTTATTTGATGATATCCCAAAAATCCATTAGTGAGTGAATAAGCCTCATGTACGCCAACGTTCTCTAATACTTAATCAGTGAATGGTGTTGGAAATGGATCATGCACACATGCATTATTCAAATTTCTCAAATCTACACATACTCCAATCTCATGTTTCTGTTTCTTCTCTTGGACCACCATTGGGTTTACCCAATCGAATTCCGCTACCAGTTAAATAATATCGACATATAGCATCTTATCTAGTTTTTGGCACACCTTCTCTTTATACTTTGTATTTAGCCGATAGGCCCTCTGCTTAACAGGCTTTGCATCCAATTTCAACGTAATCTTCATAACACCTAAATCTTTCATGATCCCTTTCAAATCTAAAAAATTCGTTGGGAATAAATCTTGGTACTCGTGTAGCAGCTTAGCTAACTTATCAACTATGTCTTCATTCCAATAATCACATATCTTCGCAAACTTAGGTTCTGCTTCAAACCGAATGTTGACCTATCAAGTTTTCAAATATTTTGATATATTTGGGTTCGCGACCTTCAATCCTTCGACTTCACAATGTCCTTATTTCTCTGGAATGGTGATATTTCATGGATCGTCTTATTCTTCTTAAGTCCTCACATTATAACACTCTAGAGCATGGCGCAGCTGCGTACTCCAATCCGCTTGAGCCCATTCTACCGTTTCCTTTGGTGTTCTAAATATAGCAGCTTTTATCTGACTCTTGGAGTGATTCATCAATGCTCTCAAACCCATCCTCAAAGCTAAAAGTTAGTAGAAAAATTTCCCTTAAAATGTCTCATTCGACTATCCCATGGCAAATCTCCATCTACAAATACAAGTTCATTGGGATTGTATCTAAGGTATGACAAAAATGTGCACCCATTCTGGTTGTAGTTTTTCCCCCCAGGCCTTAGTCCATCGTGCCAAATGATCATGTCGAGCATCCTCCCCCTTGTATTTTTCTATCATCCGAGTATTAGCATATCCAAACCTCAACTTCATCATCCTTCAGTATTCCTTCCATCCCACAAATGTTCCCTTGTGCGTACCCCACAAATGAGCAGGTGTAGCGCGCAGTGCCAATTCTAGTTCCTAGAAGTGATGTTATTCTATTACTTCCCTTTCAAAGTCATCTAGAAACATCTCCACATCAGTCAAACCATAATAATGCGGAAGATTGCTTACCTCATTCAAGACACACCTCAGTGATTTTGTCATCATATTGCAACGGAGCATAGATACTTCATGTAGCTAATTCTACCAATGTTCAAGCTCTTCATCCGAATCCAGTTCAGGGGTCCACATTATAGGACCGCCAAGCCTCCACATCCCTTGACTATTAGTCAAATTTGACAACCACCCGTGTAGTTCATCAGGGAAGAAATAGAAGAACGCGTCGGTCTGGTCTGTGTATAAAAATCTCTGCAACCAATGTTCCTTGGATAATTTAGTGCTCTTGTTATCTTGAGCAGCGAACGCATAGACATTTTGATCAATCCACTTGTCAATATTTTTCTTCATAGCGAACCATTTATCAAACATCTCTTAGATAGATCCTAGTCTCAGCAACATAACCATTTGTTGACTTAAGGGGGCCTGACCCAGGTTTAGAGTTGTTTGTGCCAACCAAAAAAACCCTAACTGCTGCCCCTTTCGGCAACAACCTGCATAGCCCAGGCTGTAATATCACCCAAAACAATATTGGGGGATGCTAGAACCAGGTTTTTTCATCCAGAGAGAGTGTGATAAGTGGTCTTAAGCCTGTCACTCAGATCTGCCTTCGTGTAGATCAATATCCTTCTATGACCTGCTACTATAGCTCTAAGGAAATGGCTTCTATACCTTCACAAAGGTCTATGATCAGACTTTAGGGACCTAAAAGAAGTTTTTTTTCCACTTTCATGCATTAATTAATAACCCTAGATCTTCCTTCGTGCAGATCTATCCAATTCATTAGAAATAATACCATAATTAACCCTTAACTTCGTGGAAACATATAATTACTTAAGTCATGCATAAATATGATAGATTTAGTAGATTCATTCAACAGTTATAGATTATTCCACAGAAGACATATCATTGAGCGACATAACATAACATGGACAAAATTAAGAATAGTACTCAAAGGCAAGGTGTTTCTCCAAAATCAACCTTTATTAAGTTTTAGCATTTAGTTTACACACTTCTCCACCCTGCATACTCAATTGCAGGGGTCCGTGCACTTAGATGCGGACTTACCAAGGCCTCCTACACACTCAGCTGTAGGAGCCTTCCCCTTTCACCATTGGGATAGGGTCCCTAGGGTCAGTTTTGGGGTTAGTTTAACCAATTTTTGTGAAAGTTTTGTAAAGAATGTAAAGTATCTGCAAAATGTGGATGCGGAGCAGACAGCTCGATAAGAGTCAAAGGGGCTTTAGCCCCTTGTTTGGGTATGTAATAAGTCAATTTTGAGATTGACCCATAGGCTTCGGGCCATCATATTGTAAGAAATAATGCTATATATAGTTGATTCATAGCGAGTCTAAGAAGTAGTACAGAAGTAACTAACTCAAGATAGAGAATGTTTTGGGAAAGTGCTAAGGAATGAAGGCTCTACTTCCTGTACTTAGGTGAAAGGGGAAGGCTCCTGCAGCTGAGTGCCTAGGAGGCCTTGATAAGTTCACAGCTGAGTGCATGGACCCCTACGGCTGAGTGCGTAGGGTGGAGAAGTTTGTAAGTTGAATGATGAAACTTAATAAAGATTGATTTTGGAGAAACACCTTGCCTTTGAGTATTATTCTTAATTTTGTCCATGTTATGTTTTGTCACTCAATGATATGTTTTCTATGGAATAATGTATAACTACTACGTGAATCTATTGAATCTATCATATTTATGCATGACTTAAGTAATTATCTATTTCCGCGAAGTTAAGGGTTAATTCTGTTATGATTTTTGATGAATTGGATAGATCTACGTGAAGGTAGATCTAGGGTTATTAATTAATACAAAAAATTTGATAAAAAACTTATTTTATGTTCCTAACGTCTGATCGTTGACCCTCGCGAAGGTCTAGAAGCCATTTCCTTAGAGCTATAGTGGTGGGTCATAGAAGGATACTGATATGCGCGAAGGCAGATCTAAGCGACACAGGCTTAAGACCACTTATCACACTACCTCTGGATGAAGAAACCTGATTCTAGGATCCCTTAGTACTGCTTCGATTAAGACTGCACCCTACACTATGCGGGTTGTTGCCGAAAGGGCTAGTAGTTAGGGTTTTGTTGGTTGGCGCGAACAACTCTGAACTGGGTCAGGCCCCCTTAATCCAACATATACCCTCCCTCCCACCCATTTTTTGAGGGAAAGGCCATTATATCTCATGTACTTAGATGATATTGTATTCAGTCTTGGATTATGTCTTCTCGAGGTGAATTATGTATACGAGACACATTTTATTATATTCTGGCTCAATTATGCCAATGTTACATGTACCATTTAGCATGTACTTAATTGCTCAGTTTTATGTTTCTGGGTGCATCATTATTTATGTACTAAGTTATCCTGGTGGGTATAGGTATGCCTCCCCTGCCTCATTGAGATCCTATACCACAACATAAAAGGATACTTGCATTGGTCTCACCCCCTCTGTCCCTATCCTCTTTCGCTTCATCTCTATTGGTCTCTCTCTCTCTCTCTCGAACTCCATTTTGTTGTCTAGTGATTGTGTCTTTACAATGTACTTTAGTCCTACGTTTTTCTCCTAACACTCATATGTTGGGGGGCAATCTGTTATGAACAAAAAATTGATTATCTAGTGTTGGGGTTAAAAACCCAACTTTTGATGTAATTGTTTTGAAAATATGTAAAGTCTCCATGATTTGTGGATGCAGAGTGCATAGGTAATCAAGAGTAAAAATGGTTTTAGCCCCTTGTCTATGTAAGGTTGAGTCAGTTTCGAGATCCACCCATGGTCTATGGACCATGGGATTGTATAAATAGGTGTGTCTTAGAAAGTCTAAGGCATAATATGATGATGATGGATGTAATGGGTCGATAGAAGATAGCGCATAGAAGTGAGTCATAGAGGAGGGAAAGGCTCTGCAGCTGAGTGCGCAAAGGCCTAGAGTAGTATTCGTAGCTGAGTGCATGGACCCCTGCGGCTGAGTGCGCGAACCCCTGCAGCTGAGTGTGCAGGGTTGTTTTGAGTCTGTAATACCATATTGAAGATCAATAAAGAAGACAGCTGAAGAATCCTTACGTTTATCTCTTTACTTTTGTTTTTTATGTTTACGTATATGTTGTGATTCAACAAATGTCTTTATTAAATAATGATCTATCGATGCATGGCTCTATAGGATAAGTCTTAATAACTATACGCAATGCATGTTAAGTACTTTTGCAAAGATTATAATACATTCTGTTATGTTTATTAAATACTTAAGTAGATCCACACAAGCTTAGATCTAGGGTTATTTTCTGATACACATAAGTGGATGATTCAACTACTAAGAGTCTGCAAAAACCTATCGTAGACCTTCACGAAGTTCTAGAGGCCATTTAAATAGAGTTGTAGTGATGATCCCTAGGGGCTTATAGATCTGCGCGAAAGAAAATATAGGGAAATAAAAGACATCACACTATTCTCTAGATGCAGAAACTTGGTTCCAACATCCCCCCATAATGCTTCGGGTGAGACTTCAGCCTGCGCTACGCAGGTTGATGCTGAAAGGGCCAGTAGTGTATGGTTTTGTTTGGCGCAATTAACTCTGAACCTAGGTCAAGGCCCACTAAGACAATATCTAGCCTAATTTACTAGATGGATTGAAGTACACCATGTAAGGCCAATTTTACCATAGTAAAATTGCTTTCACTGTGAGAGATTACTTAATAAACCACATTTGTTAAGCTATTTATAATTAAACCCATGAAGAATAATTAAATAAATCACTATTTATTTAATCATATTCTAGGAATAATTAATTAAACCAGTGTTTAATTTATATTCCTTGTCATATTTGACCCGGTTATGAAAAATAAACAAATAAATTATTAATTATCTTATTTTTCTCTAGGAATAATTAATTAATCACTAATTAATTATTATTCCTTGTCAATTTTGACTAAATGCCTTAGGAAAAATTGAATAAATCATTATTTGTTTATTATTCCTTAACCATATTTCTTGAGATGATAAATAAATCATTTATTTATTTGTTATTTATAACTAAAATTTTAAATATTTTTTCCCTCCTAACCAAATATAATAAAATATTCCAAATGGTTATTCCTAGAATGGGGTTAATAATATTTTATTATTGCCGATTATTTGAGGATGACTCAATATTTTGTTATAAATAGAAGGGATTTCCATTCATTATTCACTTTTGGTTATTTTCATTGTTGCACTCATTGTTGTAACTCTGATTATTATCATTGTCGCACACCATTTTTCTTTCCATTTGAGTTTCCATTGAGCTCAACACATTTTAATTGTTGGGTTTACACATTATAGAGGAGATAGTCTCTACAAAAGCTGAATACATTTGAGGATAGACAAGAACCCATCCCATAGAGGGGGATTAGTAATATTTATTTGTTCCCTTCACATGTGTTATTTAATAAAATTTATTCTTTGGATATATAGTTTCCACTGGATTATTGGAGTTACCCTCATTTATTACTATTTCATTTTGCTCTTTAACTATGATTGTGGCATAGATCAAGACTTTGGAAAGTTTTGTTTCTATCATTCGCTACAGATCTACAATTTTTAGTAGCCATTTATATTGTTGAGACCGTTTTCCATCAACAGTCTTAAGTGTTTCCTTTTCGTACACCTTCGAGGAGAAAACACTATAATAGGCTAGGTGATCATTTTTCGTGATCCATGTGTTTGTCATTTCAAATATGTTCCCCGCTTAGCTTCGAATCCATCTAGCCATCCCACATAAACCGAATATGAGAACCCATCTCATCAAAGCTATCAAGTAATGGCAAGGCTAGGCTGAAGAACATTGTCACACCTGGAAAAACCAATGCCATGATAGAAAATAACCACATGAAATCCCACGCATGTAAAACCTAGCAAGGATTACACATGCAAGTTGATACCTGCAATGAAGCCTGTTGTAGCTTCTTAATCCTTCCTTCCCCTACTTGATCTTTTCTTTCTCTTGCCTTCTTTGCCATTATTTCTCCAATGCCATAATGCTCCAAGAAACTCTAAGTGTCCAAGAGCGAGTGAGTGACAGAGAGAGAATAATGATATAGCTCCAAAAATCAACTGAAAAAAGGTTACCAACTAATCCTCATAAGCCTTTTTTTATGAATGAGGCCTATTTTTCTTCCTTTTCCATTATTTTCCTTCATTTTCCTCCTCACGTGCAACCTATGACCTGTCACCTTCCTTTTCTCCTTATTTCCATTATTTTCATAAATAAATGTGCCAAAAATGTATTTTTCCTTTCCAAAGACTTAGCCATTACCTTTGCAAATTTCCTTAGCCATAAAAAACCAAATGAACACCCCCTACGATGTCTTGCCCAAAATTCAACTTGGAATAAGTGTCCCATCAACCATGGTTATTATTTCTAACTTTTATTACATGGAATTTTCACCAAGGTTGTTGCAATAATCATCATCCCTCTCAAGGAGGTTCCAATCACAAGTCTGAGTTTGCTTCGAATAATTGCACTATCTCAATATATGAGAGTATCTCGGTCCCAACTATAAATATGGGACTTTCTGTCAATTGGATCACAATATATCTATGTCATATCCGGATCATGATCAAACATCTTTCTAAGGAGCTTCTTCATCTTCCCTCATAGCTAGCCATGCTAGTAACATCATGTTCAACCCTGGTCATGCTATGGACCTCTCGTCCAAGATATCATGGCAGGTATTGTCCCTTAAGAAACCAATTTCCTGTCTGTGTAGAAATTGTGCTTAAGACATTAATGGTTATAATTATTATCAGTTGTTTGTCACTTAATTGTACGTTGTATTCTCAAATGAAGGACCTAAAAGACTTGGTTTTAAACCCTCAATACTTAGGTGACATGAAAATATCAGAATTCCATTTGATTGCTAAATATAAATGATGAAAGAATAAAGCTTGAAGAAGTCATAGAAAATATGTTGTTTTACACAAAATCTACTCTCTGTGACATTGGAGAAGTTAAAAATAATATGTTGTCTTACACAGAAACTACTATCTGTAACTTACAAGAATTGCAGAGGTAGGAACTTCAAGTATAGGAGTGCTCTTTTGAGGGATTCTAACTTCATTTACATAAGAAAATAAAGACCTGCAGATTCATTACCATACTTAAAGGAAGAAAAAATATTATGACACAAACATAGAAGTCACAAACTCATACCCAACAATGTGTGGAAAACTTTTGATTCTTTCATTAATCAACAGTTCTATCAAGAATACAGTGGCCTAGTCTCTAGGTTATCCAAAGTTTGAACCCTTTCTCCATAAATTTTCCTCTTTTTATGCATTATGAGACAGTTGGTAATCACCAAAACAGTCAAACTACTTAACTATTCTCCTAACTATCTAAAGTAAAAGTTATTACAGAATATTACATAGAGGGTAAAAGACACCTCATTCTCAAGAAAATAAAATAACAGGAAGGAAAAAAAATTATAAGGTGATGGTTGTTCGCTGTTCGAATATGTGGCTTGAGTATGTGGTCTTAGTGTTATTCTGCAAGTTGTAACCCTGTAAGCATCCTAATGATAGTTAGACTATTTTAACACAGGAAACTACAACTTTACAAGAACTCCATGCATGGACTTGGGCCCATGTATGTATCAGGAGTGTTTCGATTGGTGGAGAAACAAAGAAACCTGACCAATCATCGTTTCCTTTGGAATTTTAGTCATTCATCTCTAACTTTGGTTATTTTCCTAAAACAATGAAATCCGTTGATTTACGTGAAATATGGAAAACCTTCGATTACCACCGAACTCAAAAAGAATTAAAACTCTGGTGCATAAACTTATCACATTCACTTGAGCTCTGCATGATCACCATTCGATCACCCCTTCAACAGATGGTCTGATCCCTCAGAACTCACGAAACTTTAAACCTATTGAACAAAACCTTATCACGTTTGTTTTTTCAATGACCCTTTGACTCCCATATAGACCTGATAAGAAATAAAACTGCCAATTAATGATTTATCGGGTCCGATTTTAAAAATAAAACTCGATTACTTTTCGACGTGATATCCATCGGATCTCATCCCTTTTGATGGACGATTGCAATTGATCCGGACTTCAATGGATTAAACTGCATTTCATACACCATCACGTCCGATTTCTGAAATAAACTTCGTTCTAGTTACCCACGCGATTACCGTCAGATCTGTGGCCTGTTTATCGTATGACCCAGATCTTCTTGCGGGTTTATCACATTCAAAATACATTCATAATATAAAATCAACCATTTCTTTCAAATCTTCGCATTTGTTTTTATTTCCATTATAACATAATATTTAGTTTTTCTTTCATATTTTTTAGTTTTCTTTCATTTTGTGATAAAACTGAAAATAAAACTTAAATAAAAATGGATGCTACAACATCTAGCTCCACCTGGGGATAGTGCTTTTTCCACAAAAGCACTAATAACCGTGGATCAGTGCCTTCACCTCGGGCATGGAGTCATATATTTCTTAACCAATTCAAGTTCTATGGCATTTGCACATTGAATTCACTTCGGTATCTACAACTATAGGATGCTTGTGCTTCAGAACTGGAAATACTACTTGAGGTACTGCCCATTGATAGGCAGTTGTAGAGTTTCACCATCAAGATTCTTTGAACTGAACACTTGAGTATTATATGTTATGACTTTGACAGGGCATCCAAGTTTGTTGAACATGCTTTCCTCATATGTCATGAGATCCTCATAGGACCAAGCAAAAACATCAGTGTATTGCCTGAAAAGCTTAATATATCTCTCCTTATAATTAAGTGAAACTTCCTTGAACAATTTGACCAACTTAGGATCCTTCTGGGTTCCAATATTGTGATCTTAAATATGTTCATCCTGTGAAATGAAACCAACACCTGTTCCTTCTTTAGAATAGGCTCCATCAAAGAAGCACTTCCACACCCCTTCTATTTGCAGCTCTCTATTTACATAGGCTAAAGTAAGTTGCCTTTGGTTATCTTCAGCCAATTCTACATTGTCATGCAGCATGAAGCAAGAAAAGTCACATTTTTCCTGGATATATACATGTGAATTACTTGCTTCATTATTTGTGATTGTTCTAATAAATCTTATTTCTCTGTACACTCTCCTTTCATCCCCACCAAAAATTGGTATGACAGCATAAGAAAAATCTAGTTTCAAAACACCACCCAATTTAGCCCCCCATGACCTAGATAGTAACATTCCAAACCTAGCAAGGATATTTGCCACCACTACATCCATTACCAAACTTTTGGGTGGAATCTGGGCTAGTGACACCACCATATCTTTAATGCTCCCCAGACACTTAACTTTATGTAAATCAAAAGAATACAAGTCTTTGTAAGGTTTAGTAACTTGTAGGTTTAGTTGTTTCATCACTGATAATGGCATAAGGTTATGTGAGGCTCCTGAATCAAACATACAATTGTGAAAGAGTAAATCATGAACCAATAAATAAATGTAGAAAGGAGGTGTTGAAGAATCTACCTTCTCCACATGTGAAGAGAAAACCACTACTAGTTTGTCTTCTTGCAAATTCACAATGTCATTTATATTCACATTCTAAGATAAATTGATAAACTCTATAATTTCTCTTTGATAAGCTCATGTTTTAACTAACTCTGTGAGGGGTACCTGAATTCTGGTCTTTTCTAACTCTTTGGTGAAACTAAACACATGGCTTTTTTTAGTATTCCTTTCATTCTCATCTTCACTTTTCTTCATGACTGAAATCTCTTGTGGAATGGAAACAAGTTTCTCTAATGGAAATTTTTTCACTTTTGTCTTGAGAAGACTCACCTTGAAGCATTTGAGTCTTTCTACTTGTGTTCTGCTGTTGCTTTCCTTTATTCAATTATTTTGCAGCCTGTGGTTTTTGTTCTTGTGGAGTCGCCTTTTGTAAGGGAGCTGGAACTTCCTGCTCACCTTCATCTTCTTGACTTCTAGATCTTTTCCTTGATCTCAAGTCATATTTCTTATGTAATTATGCTTGCATAAATGATCTGAAAATCACTCTTGAGTGATCTCAGTTAATTAATTAATGAATGAAGGTATTACAGACTCATGTGTTGGTGTGTGTCTATGTTATCTTAGGCAACAGATCGATCAGATTGCAAAATACATAGACACTAGAAAATGGAAAATAGTAAGAGAAACACAATAAGCAAATACAAGAACACAACAAATTAACAAGGAGTTCACCCAATCCTCTTGGGCTACATCTCCAGTCTAGCTTTTAGTGGTGGCCTTTTCTTATTGTGTCTTTAAAGCAGAGTTTTTACAATGAGGAGCTCAATTTGAGTCTCCTGAAATAGATGATGCTTAGCAGGGTGGTTCTTGGATTCCCCAAGCCACTAGAGTGCACAGACTCTTCCTTACTAAGTCTCGACCTCAACTGGTCTTGAATGGGATGAGTCCAATTTGGTACCCAGTTCCCAACAGATATCCTCTCAGGGATTGCTCGAACCTCTCAAGCCTTCTGTCTACTCGATGCTACCTTACTCTACAGGTTAGCTTGGCTCTCTGTTTTCTACTTCTTGCTTATTCTCTATTCTGTCTCTCTGTCCCACTGTCTCCTTTATTTCTTATAGTGCTCGCTCGCTTTCGCTTCGTGCTCTCCTGGTCTCTGTCTCTATCTGTTCATGGCTTAAAGCGACTTTGTCTCGTGACTATTTGCTTCCCCTTCCACCCCTTCGGATTGCCTGCTGTTGTTCACTTGGAGTTCCCTACCCCTGCATCATCGCCACTGTGTAACGTCTCATAGGGAAGTGGCCACTTGTCCTCCCATGAACTGCGCCAGCTCTTCCTCAAATGGTTTGGTATTTCGGTTACGCTGTGTAATGATTCATCCACCAACTCAGTGGTCAAATTGGACTTCAGACTTTTATATGCCACAGCTTAATTCTCCCTCCAGATCCAGTCATTCATCGGGCGCAATCTCCACCGTCAGATCTGGAGCCCCCAGATCCTACAGTGTTCGCTCTTATTGCGCGGTTGACTTGCTTGACCATTAGCCTGCAATGAGAGGTGGTTTTCTCTCTCATCCGCTCGACACGTGTCGTGTAATGTATGGAATCGCTCGTTCTCCTGCCAAATCTGCTTACTGCCCAATATGCCTCTGATATTTCACCGATTTTGGACTGCGTGGCCCGCCTTTTGCTTTAGCACTTTCACTACGGTTTCCCAGCTTCCCATGAGACCGAGCGCTTTGGGGCTTTTCCTTCTCAAGGACTTCCTAACTGCTAGTTTGCATCCTACACGGTCTCCATGGGACTCGGTCAGCATGCTTTGACTGAGGTCTTCGTCGTTCCTTGCTGGCTACAAACTACCATTGTCCAGAGGTCCTTCTTGATAGCTCTTTGTTCACAATATTTGAAGTTTGTCATGATTTTGATACAGTCATAACACTTTGAGAATTTTTATGGATCCAATTTGGATCAAGGCCTTCCCACTAAAAAAGCTTTTGGACCACCAAAATTTGGTTTTCAAGCATCAACTAAGTGAGGGTACAATTGTCTCACTTGTCCAAACTCTATCCACTTTGCATTGCTCGGCTTTGAACCCTTGAGCCCAACTCTGAGGTACTCAACGTCTCCCTTGCACGTCGTCCTCACCTTCCTGTCCAGAACTATGTCTTCCTACAATTCATTAAGATATTCAGGTAATAGGTCATCAATAGAAGGCAATTGGCTCTGCTCTTCGGGATCACAATCTGCATTTACGACTGAGTACATGTGCATGTAAGCTAGTAGATCAAGTCGAAAAGCATTCTCACCAATCTTCTCAAGTATCTTGAAGGGTCCATATCTGATAGGCTTTAGCTTTTTACCTTCACCTTGCATCCTGTCCTTGCTGATATATAGCCAGACTTGGTCACCAACTTGGAAACTATGCTCCATCTAATGCTTTTCATGCCTTGCCTTGTATTTGGCTTGGCTCTTTTCCAACTATTCTTGTACTGCCTGGTGGATCTCTTGGATTTGTTCAATGAACCTAGTTGCCCTATCCACATCACTATGTCCCTCAACTGTGGTGTCTTTACCAAAGACAAAATCCAAAGGAGACCTTGGTGTGAAACCAAAATAGGTCTCAAAAGGAGATCTCTATGTAGAAGAATGTTTTGCTCTATTGTAAGCATGTTGCACATAACATAAATGTTCATCCCAAAGCTTAGGATGCTTGCTGCAATATCCCCTGAGTAACTGGATCACTGTCCTGTTAACTACTTCTGTCAGGCCATTAGTTTATGGATGGAGAGCTGTGCTTTTATTCAGTTTGGTGTCCATCAGTTCCCACAGACTTGACCAAAACTTTCCCACAAATCGGGTGTCTCAATCAGATACAATGGAAGTGGTTAATCCAAAATGAACCCATACATGTTGAAAGAACAGTTTTGCAGTTTGTTCAGCTTTAATTTGTTTATTGCAAGGTATCAAAATACACATTTTGCTGAACCTATCCACAACAACATATAGATAATCATGACCTTTCCTGGATTTAGGCAGTCCTCCAACAAAATCCATGGAAACACTTTCCCAAGGGTGAGAAGGAACTGGTAATGGAGTGTACAAGCCTAGTTTTCTATTGCTAGGCTTTCTTTTTGCACACATAGTACACCCTCTTGCATATCTAGAAACTGTCTTGTTCATTTTTGGCCAATAACAAAATCTTTGCAGTTGTGCAATTATTTTACTTACCCCAAAGTGACCTGATATTAGAGAAGTGTGTGCTTCTCGAATTATCTTTACTCTTTCAGTTTGTGGAATGCATAACTTCCCACAATGATATAAGAGTCAGTCCTTTACATGATAATCCAATTCTTCTACTCATTTTCCTTGACTTAAAGTTGCATATACATCTTTAAAGTCTATATCTTGAGCATATTGTTCAATGTAACTCTCATGTAACACAGAATTATGCCTAAGTATAGTAGATGTATTTATAATGGATGTAGATAACATATTTGCAACTTTATTGTGTATGCCCTTTTTATATCTGATGACTAAATGAAACTGTTATAGAAAACCCATCCATCTATAGTGTCTTTATTGCTGCACCTTAGTTTGGGAGTGTAGATATTGAAGTGGTTGATGATCAATATGTATTACTGTCTCTTTGCCCATTAAGTAATGTTTCCACTTTTTCACACTCTGTACTAATGCATACAATTCTTTATCATATGTAGGATAGTTAACTACTACAGAATTAAATGTCTCAGAATGATAACATATGGGTTTACCGTGTTGTGTCAACACTGCTCCCATGGCATAGTCACTGACATCCATTTGGATCTCAAATGATCTCTGAAGATTAGGCAGTGTTAGTACAGGTGTTGTACTAAGCTTTTCTTTCAAGGTGTCAAAGGCTTTCTATTATTTGCCTCCCCACTGAAACACCTTGTTCAATCTTGTTAAAGCATGTAAGGGAGCTGCAATTGAGGAAAAGTTAGAAATAAACTTCCTCCAATATTGTGCTGCTCCTAAGAAGCTTCTAACTTCTGTAGCAGATTTGGGTTTAGGCCAGTTCACAATGACTGCCACTTTAGAGGGATCTATCTTCAATTCACCACCCCCTACCATATGAACCAAATAATTCAAAGACGTTTTGCCAAATTCACATTTTGACAGTTTAACATAAAGTTTTTCTCTTTTCAAAACATCTAGTGTCTGCTTAACATGCTTTAAGTGTTCTTCCCACGTTTTGCTAAATATCAGAATGTCATCGAGATACACAATAAAAAAATCATCAAGAAAAGGTCTAAGTACATCATTCATTAATCTCATGAAAATAACATGAGCATTAGTTAAGCCAAAAGGCATAACTAGCCACTCATACAATCCCTTCTTTGTTTTGAAATCAGTCTTCGTTGCATCTTGTTCTACAACTCTGACCTGATGGTATCCACTATGCAAGTCTACCTTGGAAAAATAAACAGATTCTTTCAATTGATCTAAAAGATCATCAATGCGAGGAAGGGGATAACGATTTTTTATTGTTATCTTATTCAGTGCTCGGTAATCAATGCACACTCTCCATGAGCCATATTTGTTTCTCACCAAAATGATTGGTGACCCACATGGTGATGTGCTAGGTCTGATGAACCCTTTCTCGAGCAACTCCTGCACCTGCTTCTTGATTTCTGCGTTCTCTAAAGCAGACAACCTCTTATACCTGTGGCTGCAATAGTTGTTTCATCTCCCGAGTCTGACCCCAAATCTTTCTGAATAGTTGCAACAATATTCTTATTCTTTCCCTCAAACTTCTTAGGTCTCAGCTCCGGATGTAGAATCTAACAGTGCTCATCATCATGCCCATCCTTTTTACAGTGAGTGCATGAAGCCTTGCTTTTCTGTGCAGTGTTAGCCTTCCTTGCTTTCCATTTCTACTTTCTTTTCTCCTTATTCTTTCTTGCAGTGGGTTGGGATGATCCCCCAACTTCTGGACTTCCATTCTTTCCTCTAGCTTCTAGATGAGTAGCTTGTACAGATACGTCAACTATACTAATGGGATTAAACATGAGGATAGTGTGCCTCATGTAGCTGTGTAGACCACCAATGTACTTCAACAGAGTCTCAGGCGAGTCTAATGAGATTCCTAGAATTAATGCTCTCTTTCTAAATTCTTGAGTGTATCCCTGTAAACTTTTCCCTTTCAACTGTCGAAGAGTTTGCCAACTCATCATGGCTTGCTGCATGTAGGCCAATGGATAGAACTGCTTTTTTATTGCAGAGACAAATTCACTCCAGATAGAGATAGTCTTACCATGTCTCTTGAGGTCAGCTTGGGTCCTACCTTCCCACCAAACCAAGGCAATGCCTCCAAGGCGTACGCTTGCTAGCTGAATCTTGCTCTTGTCTGAATTGATATTCTGCACTCTGCAATAAACATCAATTTGTCTAATCCAATTGTCCAACTTTTCTGCATTCAACTCTCCATCATATATAGGTAAATCAAATTTAACATATAGTTTAATCAAAGATGCCTTCTTTTTATGTTCAAGGCTATTAGGAGGTGTGAGAAAGCTTTCTTCTTTCCCCTTGACTTTTGAGTGGTCATGGAAGTGAGACTCATCTTCTCCTTTATCTTGTTTGGAGCCTGATGAATCTTCATCATTGTGTTTTCTAAAGTCCCTATACATTTCCTCTACCATGGAATTTATGGCTAGGAAACTGTCTATGAATTGAGGGTCTGGTCCCATAGAACCTTCCTCTCACATTGTCTTTCGAGGATAGACTCTCCCAATTTCAGGATTAGTTTCGACCAAATCTCCTTCTCCTAATTTGAGCTTTGATCTAGTTAGCATTCAATAGCTAAATCCAACACAAGCTTATCTAACCTTAACAACATTTAGCTCTGATACCACTTGATCTGAAAATCACTCGTGAGTGATCTCAGTTAATTATTTAATGAATGAAGGTATTATAGACTCATGTGTTGGTGTGTGTCTATGTTATCTTAGGCAACGGATCAATCAGATTGCAAAATACATAGACACTAGAAAATGGAAACAATAAGAGAAACACAGTAAGCAAATACAAGAACACAACAAATTAACAAGGAGTTCACCCAATCCTCCTAGGCTACGTCTCCGGTCCAGCTTTCAGTGGTGGCCTTTTCTTATTGTGTCTTTAAAGCAGAGTTTTTAAAATGAGGAGCTCAAATTGTGTCTCCTGAAATAGATGATGCTTAGCAGTGTGGTTCTTGGATTCCCCAAGCCACTAGAGTGCACAGACTCTTCCTTACTAAGTGTCTACCTCAACTGGTCTTGAATGGGATGAGTCTAATTTGGTACCCAGTTCCTGACAGATATCCTCTCAGGGATTGCTCAAACCTCTCAAGCCTTCTGTCTGCTCGATGCTACCTTACTCTACAGGTTAGCTCGGCTCTCTATTTTTTGCTTCTTGCTTATTCTCTGTTTTATCTCTCTGTCCTACTATCTCCTTTCTTTCTTATAGTGCTCACTCGATTTCGCTTTGCACTCTCCTGGTCTCTGTCTCTATCTGTTCATGGCTTAAAGCCACTTTGTCTTGTGATTGTTCACTTTCCCTTCCGCCTCTTCGGATCGCCTGTTGCTATTCGCTTGGAGTTCCCTGCCTCTGCGTCATTGCCAATGTGTAACATCTCACAGGGAAGTGGCCACTTATCCTCTCACGAACTGTTCCATCGCTTCCTCAAATAGCTCGGTATTTCAGTTACGCTGTGTAATGATTCATTTTCCAACTCAGTGGTCAAATTGGACTTCAGACTTTTACATGCCGCAACTTAATTCTCCCTCCATATCCGGTCATTCATCGGGCACAATCTCTGCCGTCAGATCTAGAGCCCCCAAATCCTACGGTGTTTGCTATCACGTGGTTGACTTTCTTGACCGTTAGCCCGCGATGAGAGGCGGTTTTCTCTCTCATCCGCTGGACACGCATCGTGCAATGTATGGAATCACTCGTTCTCCCGCCAAATCCGCTTACCGCCCAATATGCCTCTGATATTCGGCCGGTTTTGGAGCGCAGGGTCTGCCTTTTTCTTTAGTGCTTTCCCTACTGTTTCCTAGCTTCCCATGTGACTAAGTGCTTCGGGGATTTTCCTTCTCGAGGGGTTTTTTCCAATGATGCGTGATCAGAAACGACCTCCATTTTCCGATCCGGACTTCCTAACTGCTAGTTTGCATCCTGCGCAGTCTCCATGGGCCTCAGTCAGCGCTCTTTGACTGAGGTCCTAATCGTTCCTTGCTGGCTAAAAACTACCACTATCCAGAGGTCCTTCCTAATATCTCTTTGTTCACAAGTTTTGAAGTTTGTCATGATTTTGATACAGTCATAGCACTTTGAGAATTTTTATGGATCCAATTCGGATCAATAAAATCAGAAAACTGCTTCCAACATTCATCAATTTCATTATCATCATAAGTGACATCTATTTCACTATATTCTCCTCCCTCATCACCTAGTTCATCTTCATCTACTGCATACAATGTGAAAATATGGTCATCATGATCCTTGGAATGCTCTGGTACTCTGTCAGGATCTGCCTCTATATATAATAGTGCTTGAATCTGATCTTGATATTTTCTCTCCCTCATTGAGGATTAAAATTTTTGTTTTGTTATACTTGTTTCTGAGAATTCTTACTCTCTAAATCCAATTTAATCAATTTATTAAGCAAATTTCTAATTACATTATTCATATCCTCTAATGTTTGATCTTGAGAGGATTCTATTTTAGCCTTTCCCTTATCTTGGATAGGCTGTGACTTTGGTGCTTTACCTGCAGCCACTAGATTTGCTTCTATCTCTAAGGCATTAGTTTGGATCTAATCGAGGGTTGTGGATCTTCTTTCCCTCAATGTAAATCCAAAATCTGACTCAAAAGCCCTTGCAAAAGTTATTTTTTCACCAATAGGAGGTGGCTTAATCTCCACTGGAAGACTATTGTACAATTTATTAAACCATCTGATGAATTCAACAACACTTTCATCAGATTTCTTATTGATAGCATTAAACTCTATGAGTGAATACCCATGGTCTCTTTTCTCTCCCCATCTCTGGGTGAACAGACACTCCATCTCTTCCCATGTAGGAATAGAGTTATTAGGAAGCCCTTTAAACCATTTTCTTGCTTCTCCATCGAAGGATTGAACAAAAAGTCTTAGAACAACATCCAAGTGTTCAACATTTAGGTTTTCTGCAAAATTACAAAATACTGATATATAATCCTCTGCTATTTGTTCATCCTCCCCTGTGAAACGTGGAAGAATCTTCAAGTATTCTTGTGCCATTTGAATCGACTATTGTGGCAATTGAATAGGTACAAACCTATTCATCAAGAATGCAGGTGCTGCCATGTTTGCTCCTAAACTTATTGACCCTTGATTACCAGCAGATGTGGAACCTGACTGAGGAGTATATGGAGTATGAGAAGGTGGCAATGTAGTTATAGGTTCAGGCTGAATAAATGTAGTAGATAATGAAAAAGAAACGGACTCTAGAGATTGTTCTTGACAGTTGGGTTCTTGTAATGAATTGGATGTAAAAGGTGACTCTTGGTCAATAAAAGGTAAATGTTTGGATGAAAAATGTGATGAACTGCTGCTAGGTGTAGACAATGTAGGACTTGGTGTAACTGGAGTTTTAGGCGTTCCAGCCCTCTTGGAAGCTAGCCTCTCAGGGTCTAAAAGGGTTTGAACTTTCTGCTATGAGGTATTTGACCTTGTATGTGGCCTCTTTGGAGCCACAGTTATTGCTTTTGTTCAAAACAACCAAATATTTCCTCCTCACTGAACAACTAGAGGAAAATATTGAAAACCCAAGGAAAAGTGTTCTTGTCTTCTCTCCCCGAAAATAGTGCCAAGTAATGTTGTCCCTTAAGAAACCAATTTCCTGGTTGTGTAGAAATTGTGCTTAAGACATTAATGTTTATAATTATTGTCACTTGTTTGTCACTTAATTGTATGGTGTATTCTCAAATGAAGGACCTGAAAGACTTGGTTTTAAACCCTCAATACTTAGGTGACATGAAAATCTTAGAATTCCATTTGATTGTTGAATATAAATGATGAATGAAGAAAGCTTGAAGAAGTCATAGACAATATGTTGTTTTACACATAATCTACTATCTGTGACACTTGGAGAAGTTAAATATTATATGCTATCTTACACAGAAGCTACTATCTGTAACTTAGAAGAATTGTAGAGGTAGGAACTTCAAGTATAGGAGCGCTCTTTTAAGGGATTTTAACTTCATTTACACAAGCAAATAAAGACCTGCAACTTCATTACCATACTTAAAGGAAGAAAACATATGATGACACATAACAGAGAAGTCACAAAATCATGCCCAACAATGTGTGGAAAACTTCTGATTCTTTCATTAATCAACAATTCTATCAAGAATACAGTGGCCTAGTCTCCAAGTTCAAATTTTGAACCCTCTCTCTATAAATTTTCCTCTTTTTATACATTATGAGACAGTTGGTAATCACCAAAACTATCAAACTACTTAACTATTCTCCAAACTGTCTAAAGTAAAAGTTATTACAAAATATTACATAGAGGGTAAAAGACACCTCATTCTCAAGAAAATAAAATAACATGAAGTAATAGAAATTAGAAGGTGATGGTTGTTCACTGTTCGAATATGTGGCTTGGGTATGTGGTTTGAGTGTTATTCTGCAAGTTGTAACCCTATAGACGTCCTGATGATAGTTAGACTGTTTTAACACAACAAGCTACAACATTACAAGAACTCCGTGCATGGACTTGGGCCTACGTATGTATGGGAGTGTTCCGATTGGCGAAAACATAAAGAAACCTCACCAATCACTGTTGCCTTTGGAATTTTAGTCGTTCGTCTCTAACTTTGGTTATTTTACTAAAACAACGGAATCGGTTGATTTACACAAAATATGGAAAACCTTCAGTTACCACGGAACTCAAAAAGAATTAAAACTCTGGTGCATAAACTTATCATGTCTGCCTGAGCTATGTGCGATCACCATCCGATCACCCCTTCAATGGATGGTCTGATCCCTCAGAACTCACGAAACTTTAAACCTGTTGAACAAAACCTTATCGCGTCCATTTTTTCAATGACCCTTTGACTCCCATACGGACCCGATAAGAAATAAAACTGTCAGTTAATGATTTATCGGGTCCGATTTTAAAAATAAAACCCGATTACTTTTTGATGTGATATCCATCAGATCTCATCCCTTTCGATGGACGACTGTGATTGATCCAGACTTGAATGGATTAAACTGCATTTCATACACCATCGCGTTCAATTTCTGAAATAAACTTCGTTCTAGTTATCCACACGATTACGTAATATCTGTGGCCTGTTGATCAGATGGCGCAGATCTTCTCACGGGTTTATCACTTTCAAAAGACATTAATAATATAAAATAAACCATTTCTTTCAACTCTCTGCATTTCTTTTTATTTCCGTTATAACACAATTTTGGTTTTTCTTTCATATTTTTTATTTTTCTTTCATTTTGCGATAAAACTGAAATTAAAACTTAAATAACAATGGATGCTACAACAACAGGTATCGTGCTAAAGTAGCATCCAAATGTGCTTAACAATAGTATTTATCAATAATAATACATCCATGTAGTCACATATCATAGGATGAATATCTTAGCCTCAAAAATAGAATATCTCATGCAGATATTTGAAAGGATGCTTGGTGGAAACTCTATGTGAATGTATTGCCTCACTCATGTTTTATGCACATCATATATATACAAATGGATGTTCCAAATGGAACATCAATGCTTCAATCAACAGTTGGATTCTATGTCAAGTTCAATAACATCTTTGAACTTCAAATTAGAGTATCCAAGGATTTTCATTTTCATTATTCAAAAACATTTTTTCCAATAGCTTTGCAATATGGAATTTCTTTCCGAAATTCCATAAATTTATTCAACATGCCATGATACATCATTTTGAGCTTCAGAAGTTATCTCCCTCTGATTTAGATCATCAGAGTCTCATCTCCTGTCAAGAGTAGATCATCAGTATATAAAACCAAAACCATAATCAAAATCAAAGCCATATCTTGGAACTCAACATCCTCATTTCATCACATAACTGTAAAATATAGACATATAAGGATCAAAGAGCATTCTTCATGAAATTCTCTAAGCATAATGTCTTTCTAATCCATCATAGTCAGCCTTACATAAATCAATGTTGTACCATCACATCATCAAATTTAGGTTATCAAATCTTAGAAGTCAGATCACGACCATTATCAAATTCATTATTATCATAGTATTAATACTTTCAACCAGGAGAGAGGTGGAGTGCACATCAAATCATGACTTCATTATACCAACAAGTAGTTCTGCAATATCAATCCAAACTTTTTCAGGTCATAATCATAACATAAGTCATTTCTGTCACTACATGCAAATGCATACACCAAGGATGAGCCATGTAGGTTCCATGTTCATGCTGAATCACAACTATCAATACTTCAACCATTGTGCTAGGAACGAGGAGGCCAATACAAAATAATTTTTCCAAGTACCCACATAATTCATTATGCCTACATAGCATAGACATCATGGAAAATCAATAATCGTCAAATCATATTATTAGTCATCAATTTAAGCCCAAATTCTCTTTTGTAGAGAGATTTCTAGTCAAAGAATCTCTAAATGATCAATTAAATGTTACTGTCAAGCATCATTACAAAACACTATTCATATATATCAGTCAACCAAATCATGCCAAACTCTTGTATCAAAAACATAGTGACATAGCTATATGTATGTCCCAGTCACCAACAAACACAAGTTCAGTCTGCATGTTCATATTATGGCAAACATTCAACATTTTCCTACTTGAAGATATTTCTATTATCTGTAATGCATATGTGGAGCCGAAATCTTCCAATATATCATTTGATTTCAAGCACAATACTTTCGTTTTATGTGATCAACAATTTAACCCAACAACTTCAAAAATCATATTACAGTGGAAAAATATGTCAGAGACACCTTGGCTCGGAGTTCAGATAGATTCAGAAAGCTTCATATGATGGTAAACTGTAGTCAAACCCATGGACACTCCCTTCAGGTTAGCATGGGAGTATCTTTAGCTACCTGGATGCTCTGTGGGCCTAAGGATGCATGCATCCAGGGATGAGATCTCCTAATTCTGTGACTGCATCTGGAGCAGAAACCCTGATTTCTATATGTAGTTCAGATCTGAGACCTACTGCAGTTCAATAATGTTAGACACACATCAGTAATACTTCAACAATACATAATGAGAATAGTTGTGTGAGTAAGAATCTTGAGAAAATATTCTCCCTCTCACTAGGAATCCACTTCATTCATATTTATTCACGTCATCAGCATGTCTTTGCTAGAGTCAAGACACAATAGATCTGTTAGATCATAAACATATATCTATCATGGCTATCAACTTCATCACATCAACCTTTCATTAAAGGTTAGACTCAAAGAAACATATATATGCAACATCATATCTCAAATATTATGAACACGGTAGCACTTTCTATCAAGTCACTACATCAACTTAGGACAATCATATATGCCATAGTTACTCATCAAATCAAGACATGACCATAGTTAGTGGGAGATCTAGATATCAATATTACACTTATACCTCTAACATAAAAGTCACCATGCTCTTCATTATCAATAAGATCAAGTAAGGTCATTAAATAAAACTTCATCAAAACAAAGAGAGTGTCAATATTTCTTTCCATATGCTTTTATCATGCTTATCAGATGGATTATCAATAAACCCATGTATAGGAGTCAATGAGCTATCCTTCTTTGTAAAATCCATCATGACAAGTATCAAGGGTATCATTTACTAGAGTGAAGGTGCTAACCTTTTTGTATAGGATCAAGAAATCCAATCGATGGATGTTAGTCAAAAATCAAGTGTATCAATGTATCAACATTAGATAGCCACCATAGAATTCAAGAATATCAAAACGTTCAACACCAAGTGCATCATTTTATCATAGGAAACATAGATCCAAACTTTCATATGCATGTATGATCCAAAAAAGAAAGAGACATTTTGATCATACCTTAGGGCTTACAGAGCCAATAGATGAAACACAACATACCATGCATACCTTGTGGTACTAAAATACACGTGAACCTTCTCATTATACATAGGTATCTTGTGTAACATGTTCAAATAGTGCCTCTTTACCTCTTTCCCGATCTAGCTTTTCTTTCCTGCATCTTAAAATGATCCTGAAGAAGGATCTACTCATCACATCTCATCAAGGAGGTTAGAAACATACATATGCATGAAGTATAAGAAATAAACATAATCATCAGATCCATAGGTCTAAACAAAAGTAAGAGGCATCATAAGTCACGAAATAATTATCTTCAATGAGAGGTGATTCTCTCCCTTTTGAACCAAACTTCAAGAGCCATCAATGTCCAAGATCCATATACCAATGATTCCTTAAGTTATTAAACCAACTCTACTAGGAATTATCCCATATAGGGCTTCATCTCCCACAAGTGCTTCATCCTCTTCACATTGACCAACTAGGTTCCATATCTCGTGTTGTTTCCATAAACCAAGGTTTTCTTTCCAACCCTATCCTCATAGAATCCATCAAACCCTAATAATCAAATTGCCTAGTGTTTTCTTCAAACCTTAGAATTATTTTAGGTATCTACCATCCTCTTCTTGCTTCAATCAAAGCTATCATCACTGTGGTGATATCCATGGATTTTCTTCAGCCCAACTCTAATACCATGTAAATTTTTCAGAGGGAAACATATTCTTTTCTTTGATAATTGCATTTCTTCATTAATACATTAAGTTCACCCCATATCATCATTATATTATTCGGATCTACACCATTATTCATCAACATATGAAATTATATAGAAAGAACATCATCATCATCATCAATGTAGCGGAACATAAAGGAACAATAGAAGAAAATCATGCACACATAGAGACACCAGGATTGCTCCAAGAACAAGGAAAAAACCACTATGGGGAAAAACCTTGCAGATATTCTTCTTCTTAGATCGTCATCAAATGATTCAGAAAAAAAAGAGCACAATGATCCCTAACTTAATCTATGCAACAAAAAATCTAGGATATCCTTAAAATAGATCTAATCATGCTTATAATCAAAACCTTCATTCTGATGGTTGCAATGTTCTATCAAAAACTAAAGTCAACTATTGGATATTGTTGTCATGATTTGAACACTATTGAACGTTGTTGTCACTAAGTGGAATCTTTGGCATACAGAAATCTCATCCATGAGTCCTGGACGTAGGCAAGAGGAGTTGTGTGAGCATCTATAGTAGATCTAGATGATCTTTGTGAACTGAATGTCAGAATCTATGGAAGCATGGATGCTTCTAGACCATTATGTGCATGCGTATGGGGTCAAAATCACCATATCTACTTCAAAACCTTCATAAACTCTCTTCTAGTTACTATGCATGCCTCCGAGATGGGTTGGACTCTCTCAGGACCACTTTTTGTGAGCGTTTGCGGACCGATACCTTCATAACTACCTCTAAAACCCTTGATGCTCTCACAAGCTTATGTGTAAGTGTCTATGGGTCTCTGGACGCTCTCATAAGATTCTGTGATAGTGTATATGGGTCTCTTAACACTCTCATAACCTTGTGTACCAATGTCTAGGGACTAAAATACCCAGATATGTGCCAATGTCCGAGATACCGATAACCCTAGATCTATGTGAGCTTCGCCCCTACGATTTCAGGCCCTTGTGCAAACTTTCCCCTGACAGAATTGTGTGAACCAATACAATAAGAGGAGAGAAAATGGCTAGTTCAATGTTTGCAAATGAGCTTGAGGTCTCTTATATTTGTAGCCTTTCTTAAGGGTCCACTTGGAGTTGAGGATGACCTGAGAAGTTAAACATGTGGTTAGGGCTGACCCATTCCGTAATACATGTATGAATATGATAATTCAAAACTCAACTTCCACTTGACCAAATAAGGTGATATTTAGGTCGATTTTGGTCCTCTTGAAAAGAGAAATATAAAGAAATCATTATCTCAGTCATTTGAGTTGTCCAAGGTGGAATTTGACTGTAGTTACAGAAATTAACATCAAGTCCTCAAGATGAGTGATGTATCATCTCAGGGGGAGTAATACATGTTTTGTCTTGATGATGATTCCCATTATTCTTTTAATATTCATGTTGCTTATATTACTGACAGTGCATATGGTATAGTAACAGTGAACATGTACAAACATAACAGGCTCAGGCAGAGTTGTGGTTATGAAATTTCAGTATTTTACTTTCTGTATGTGGATCTTGTGAATACAAGTCACATATAACATGAGTTCTGATACAGACAATTGCGTATGTTTTCCTATGATGAAGAAATAGTGGGAAATACTGAGAAAAAGGATATGATATCCTTTAGACAATTATTATTTGGTTTTCTTGTTTTGATGATTGATGGTTATAGTTTATTGATGCTATTTAGAAGTGCTTTTCGATTTTTATAAGTTGTTGATTCCTTGATGGATAACTGATTGATGAAGATACTTTGATGTCCTTACTGATATATGATATGATATTATCAGATCTGACAATGAACAGTTGGCATAAGTTGAGGGGGAGAATTTTCTATAATGCATTGTTGGCATTATGTTTACTTGAGAATTTCTTGTTACATAATGGTGATTATATTAATGATGCTCATGTTGTTGAAGTTTTCGAATGATGCATCATGCTTTGTTGGAGTTATGGGTTGTCTTCATGAATGATTACTTAAGTTGCATATTGATGAAGTGGTGTTGGTGTGATAATTATTCTTTCATGAAGAAAATTGGCTAGGAGAATGATGTTACTACAGGTTTTATGAATACATATGCTAAATGATACTTGGAGACATGGAATCCTTAGTCACATATTGATGATGTTAAGGAATGATGCTACCTTTCCCTATCTTACTTTATGATGATATGCTTGGTTCTCATATATGTTGACCGGTGCATTAAAAAATATGTGGATATGCTTTAATGAACATGGATTGAGGCTCTTCCTACTAATGGAAAGATAAAGTTGACCTTTATGAGTTCAATAGGATGAGTTGATAACAGATCTATATGGAAAATCTTATGATGCATGCTTGGTCACCGGATTGATGATATATCCTGCAAATTGATGAATCTGAAATTGTGCACGTTGTTGTTCGTGTTGTTGCCGATAGATTCTTATGGTGTAGATCCTACATGGTATATGATGGTTTTTTAAGACTATATTGATCTTGTTCCCTCAGTATACAGGTCATTGGTCATGGTTATAAATGTCATATATGTCTCTTAATGTAAAGTTCATGTAAGTACCTATGATGCAATTGTAATATTCAGTCGTGGTTGAACTATTGAGGCCAAATCAATTATGAATGTAATCCATTTTTGGGTGGTTGATGTAATAATGAAGGTAAAGATGTAACCCCACTGTGATTGGGTGAATGATAGGAAGAGTCATATTCAGTTGATTCATAGAGCTATGTACTTCTTTGTATATCTTTAGAGGTTTCGTCATGTGCTTAGGGGGAGCATGGTATAAAATGCTTATGTCAATAAAGGGAGATAATTATTCATTCATCATTGGTTAGCCCTTTTCCATTGATGTCAAAGGGGGAGAATAACTTGGTGTTTGAAAATATTGGTGCTTAGCTTGATGTCCTTTATAGGTATTTACAATTTGTGGAGGTTGTGGTGACAAAACACCAAAGTAGTTGCCATCAAGTCTAAAGAGGGAGATTGTTGGAGGTATGAGTAATGTGTTGTCCTTGATGGAAACCTACTTAGTGAGTTGTCTTTTGATGGCAACCTACTTGATGAAGATGTCAACATGATGTGTCTACATGTGACAGACATTTTGGTCAAAGGTATAGCAATTCAGAGATAGATGAATGATAAAGATTAATTTTTAAGAAGTATATGTAGGTATGGTGAGGCAAAGTGAAGTATATGCAGGTTATATGAAGCAAAGCTGAGTACATACATATGTTTGGTTAAGAAAAGTTGTGTATACACAGGTTCTATGAAGAAAATCCACGTACACATGCTGGTATGAAGAATAAAAGGCACATAGAGTTTTGGCACCATGGTATTCTAAATAGCAAGGGTCTTTCCATAGTATTGATCCATGGTATTGAGCCCACCAATGGATATTTGATACCATAAAAGAATAACATTGACATTAGTGTGGTTTTGAACTGTGGTATTGGATAAGGGCTATGCGATATAAGGAGACGAAGATCAAATTATTTGGTGTGCAAGTGATGAATATTTCATGAAAAGTTAGATCTAAAGCAAGTGTGCATATAATGGGTTATTAATGATCTGTTTGATTTGAAACTAAGTATGCACTCGTGAATTTGATGATGGATCATATCCAATAGAACTAAAATGACTATATTGATAGTGGATTGATTAGAAATGTAATATTCACACTTGTTTTGTTATGTATGCTGAGAGATGGGTTTATTATGAAGAACTGATGTGCAACGAAGCTATAAGTCATAAATTGCAGATATGTACGTAGATTTGCTTACCTAAAATGCACGTACATACGTGATTTTAATGCTGGTAAGTCGTGTATCTATTTAGATATATACGCAGGTTTGATTCCTGAAAAACATGTACACACGCGGAAGTGTTTTGAGGAAAGCATGTATAAAAGCTAGAGTTTTGCTGAATAAGATGTTTGATCAGTCTAATTAGTCTTACTATGTTTATGTTGTTTGTCAATGAAGTCTTACTTGATGATATAGGATTAATAGTGATGTTTGAAGAAGAATTGATTTATAATTGGTATGTTGATGCTACTAGTTGTATGTGACTGAAGATCAGTGATGGTTCTATGATTATTTAGAATGATTTAGTGGTTTTGTGTACGACTCAATGTTTATTTTAGTATGACAATGATTCAGTTTCAGGGTTTAATGTTTTGAGATCCGTATGTGAGTATGCTTCATGGAAAGCGCGTATATACATGGATATTATTAAGAATAATAACGTATATATTTTGATATATGGTTAATCAGGGTTTGTAGTGACAGAATTTGGTTTCTGTAATGAACAGTATGTTGATTGGTATTCTGGTTACAATGATCTAACTGCTTTGGTTGTTTGAGAATAAGTTGATTGATTTGGGTCTCAGTTGGTTCAATGATTGAGTGACTTTTTGTAGTGATCAGTTTCAATTTTGATATTTGGTATTAGGCTTAAATGATGATAGTGGGTCCAGTCTTAAAATTTGATGAAAATTAGATCTAGTGTGAAAATTTATGAAATGTGGTTGACAAAGGTGTTAAGGGTTGGAGCCTTCAGTAAGGGATTCAAAGCTTCCTTCCAGTGATAGCTGGTAAATCATATCAGAGAGTAGGAGCTCCCTTCCGGTGGGTGTCAGTAAACGAGATCAGGGGGTTGGAGCTCACTTCCAGTGGGTGTTGGAGAATGAGAGAAGGTCCTAGGCTTCTACACGTGGGTGCCTGCTGTTATAAACATTTTTGTGCCTTACAGCATGAAGCATGAAATGTCCATAATCTAAGGGATCCAAAGTCCCTAAACATGTTGTTCCTACCCCTAGAGGAACAAGGCCAGCAAACCACAGCACTAAACAAAAGTTCTCCACCTGAAAACACTCAAAAACAAGGCAATTCTGGATCATGTCAACTGCTCCACTGATCATCTGCGCTGAATGTCAACTGCTCCACTGTCTACCTGCGTTGAATGTCAACTGCAAAGAAGGCTACCTGCGCTGGGCAAGTTTGGACATGTGGCATAGTCATTCCTCAAGGTGTCAATGCCTAGGAAGCTTCCAAAATGACACTTGGATCAAGGAATTCGACTGGTGATGAGTAAGAGGTTCTAGATCTCCAAGTGGAAGCAAGAACCTCCAAGTGGACTTAAGAACTGAAGTGGGAGAGGACACTAGTCAACTTCATGCCAGCCTCAAGCTGACTCATCCTTTCTCCAAAACTCCTATATATAGATCTCTCTCATGAGATCTAGGGAGGCTGGAATCTTGTGAATGTAAAGAATTGCTGTTGGTTTGAGTTTAGAACTATTGGGTGATTTGCTTTGAAGGAGGTGAAGACGAGATTTCTTTCTGTTGGGAAGGTGATGCTGGATTGGGCCTCTTATGGTTGTATCACTTCCTGAACCTTACTTCTTCCATTAATAAAGCATTTGAGGTTCTTCTATATGCATGTGTCTCAATGGTGTGTTGTTATACTTGTATATTTGATTTATTCTAATCCTTGAATCAATTATGAATGTATGCTTCTTGTAGTTTCCCTCTCTTGCCCTTTTGCAGGATCTTGGTGTAGCTGGGCCAGTGAAAGAGCAAGAAGTTGGGGGCAAGCAGCAAGGAGAGAAGATTGTATCAACCATTAGCGGAAGACATCGGTTAGTGGATCTCTTTCTCCCCTCTTTTACATCTCATAAAGAAGTAATCTCAGATAGCTTTGCTTTGATTGTTGCTAAGGAACTATCACCCTTAGAGTGGGATAGGGTCATTCCATATTGGATACTTTTCCCAACAACAAATTGGCGACTCCACTGGGGATCGTATCTTGTTGGTTGTTTGTGTTTTTGCTATTCATTTCCTAAACACAGGGAGTACCGAATCGAACTGCATTTGGATCTTTCAAATGCAAAGTAGAGGGCAGCTACTCTAGCTCAGTTTCTGGGCATGTTTATGATTTGAAGAGCTGATCCACAAGGACTCTGAACAACTCTTAGTGATAGATTTTCATCCTCCTTTGAATCATCCTTTAGTGTGTACTTGATTGGTAGCTTTGATTTGGCCAAAAACTGTTGATTTTTGAGCAATCTGTGACCCAGAAACCAAGAGAAACGAGAGTTTCTCTCTTCATTGCAGGCACTGTGAAGGCAGTCTGCATTTCATCGCAGGTCCCGAAGGGGCTACCTGCGCTGAATGTCAAACTGACAGTGTTCTACCTGCGCTGAACCAGTGTAGCCTTGTGCAACTGGGGTTCTCTGCTTTCTGTTACCCTATTTTCATCCCTGTTTTTGCAGCCTGTTATCAGTCAATGTACCTATCTGAAACCACCTTTCTTTTCCACTATTTCGCCTCGATTGTATAAAGAAACTGTATTTTTTCTTTGTGTATTTCTTACATCATTTGCAGTTTCCCATAACGAAAGTGAACTAGTCTTGCTATGGCCTCTTAGATCTAGACCTGTGATAAGTGTCATTCTGATCTCAAGAGTTAGTTTGTTTGCTGTTCATAGCTGATTAAGCTTTTGCTTTCGTCATATGGTTTGAATTTATGTATTTCTAGTGTTGAAACAAGTAAATCTTAAGGTGTCTTTTGATTTTGGACAAAATATTGTTTGCTTTCACTTGAAATTGAATTCAAAGTTATACAACAACTTTCTTTTTGTAGTACACCAACATTAAGAAAGAGAAAAGAAATACCTGCATTGTGCATGTGCATTTTGACAGCTTGCATGTTGATTTAGGGAAAAGTGCATTAGTGTGTGCTCTATGATCTGTGTGACAAGATGATGTCTTTCTTTTCCCTCAGTAGTTAAGATTTTCATAAGTTGAAAAGATTGAAAAATATTGCTTCTCATCTTCAGATTGCATTTAGGAGTTGTCCCATACATCTCGTGGCGATCCATAAAGGCAAACTGCTAAACAAGATCAACCTAAAATAAATTGAATCTACATAACAACGCTTTGAAACATAACGCAAACACATAGAGGTCTAAGCTAGAAACGTGTTCCGGCGTCATTAAACGTGATATCTTAGCGTTGAGTCGTTGGGTGATTCCTCCACGGTGAAGCGATAAGTATCAATACGGACTTGTGCTCCCACGTACCATCGCGTATATATTGGGAGACCCCTATAGGAACAAAGCCTTTATCCATAGGAAGTCGTGTCGACCAGCCTACTGATCGCAATGCAGTGAACACAGCATTCACGAAGATCGACCACCCGTACCGTAAAACGTATTCTGTGGTTTTGCGAAAAGTTTGGCACACCCTCTGCCTAGAACTCCAGAGTAGTTTCTTTTGGCCTTTTTCAAACTCTATAACTGAAAAAGTCCATCCGAGCATTTGTCACTTCGGGCTCGTTAAAACATCGAAGGAGACTAGAGTCATCTTTAGCTTTTTCTCGACTCTTAAAAAGTGAAAAAGCAAGTTGTGTCTAAAGCGTTGTTATAAAATTTATTTTAAAACGGAACATAATCACCTCCTATTCCTGCATTGATCTGTAGGTTGAGAACATGGAACGCACCAACCAAGGAATTCCCCATGATGGAAATACTAGTCCTTTCTCCTCTTGGGGAGAAGTTGGTGCGCCCCACATGGCCACATTGTCGCTTCCAGGACTGACAATTGGCCTGCCAATCTGGCTATTCTCAACCAATGTAGTTCAGAACACCATGGTACCTAAACAGTCGAGTCAACAGTTAGATCAGTCTAGAGCTGCCCACCAGCCTTCTACTTCCTATAACTCTTCTTCCAATCCTTCATCTTCGCAAGGTAGAGCCGGCAAAAGCCAAGCTCCCATGGAGAAGAAGGAGAAGAAGAAGAGAGAGAAGAAGAAGAAGGAGCCTAAGGCGACTGGGGGAAAGCAAAAGACATCTGACAAAAATCCACACACAACACAGACCGGGCCTAAATCGCCATGTGTCATATGTAGAGGAGACCACTTCCATAGAGATTGTCCCTGTATTCCCCGGGTACTAAGGGACTGGTCCCCTCGTTTGCACAGTTCGGGAGCATCAACCTCTGATAGCCATGTTGAATGCTTACCGTCAACCAGCGAAAGTGAAGGTTCAAGACAAAGAGGGGGAGCAAGATCCCCCTGCAGACTGTGTGAAGGCGATCACACCACCCACCATTGTCCCTTCTTAGACGAAGCAAAGAGAGTTTTGGAAGATCGTCCGGTTTCACCGTTGAGACTTCCTCCTGGATACAAAAAACTCGTGCCAAGTCCTTCGTTGGTTGAGAATACAGCTGGCCCGCTCAAGTGGTCAGCTGAAGCGTCAGTCATTGAAAATGAACCTACTGAATCTAGACCGGACGAAAGTCCAAAGGTTGAAACGGCAGTTGACCCGGTTCTCCCTTCAGAAGTTTCATCTTCAAATGACACCGTCACTGAAGATTCATCTTCAAATGACACCCTCACTGAAGAGAATAAGGATGACACCATCCAGATTCTTTTCATCAACACAGACTCTGACGAGCGTCAAGGCAATGCGCCCATTCCGTTATCGCAGGAAGGAACATCGTCAGGGTCATATCCGGCCGTGTATTCGGTCCCACCACCAAGCAACCTGGTTGTGTCCTTTGATTGGAACCAACTAGGCAGACCCCGATTGCCAGCCAGTATACCATTCAGAATCATGGTCCAAATATATAGAATGGTAATGGCTGGCACTATCATTGATGAAGGGGCATCTGTGAGTATCCTTTCCTCTGTTGCTTGGAAAGCACTGGGTTCCCCGGCGCTTTTGCCTGAGATAAGAAATCTCTCGGGTTTCGATAAAGGAACCAGTCGACCATTAGGGATCCTCCCCAATGTGCCCATTACATTGAAAGGGAAGGCCATTCAAATGAACGTGATGGTCATTCAAGGACCCTTGGATTATAACCTACTCCTTGGACGAGACTATATATATTGCATGGGAGCAATAGTCTCCTCACTCTTTAGAGTAATGTGTTTTCCACACGAAGGAAGAATGGTCAAGCTCGTAGACCAACTTTCATTTCTGGGATCACGCATCGCAAACAGTCACATACCAACCCTGAATGGTCTATTCAATCAAGAAATGTCTCCAGCCCCAGTCCTTCTTCCCGATGAGTGCGAGTGATTCGGAAAGATGGGACTGGAACCCAGGGGGCATGCATCCTGGTCTGCTTCGGGCAGAGAAAACCTTGGGTATAAGGTAGAATTTCCGCGAGAGAATATGACTAGTCCGTACCCCATCCGTGGATGGAAGAGGGGTTGTTCTAGAATAGGATTCTTTTGTCAAAGTTATGTTTTTGGCACCAGTCATTCACCCTTGTCTATTTCGGTAGACATTGCCGAGGAAGTGTTTTGTTTGAAAGATTAACTAGACAATATTTGGGTAACCAGAAAGAGGTAAGCCTCCCTCAATAACACAAATGTTTTGTCTTTGAGTAGTGTTCTTCTCTTGTCGCAAGTAGTTGCTCTCTTGTCGCAAGTAGCTGTTCTCTTGCGATCTTGCGAAAAATCTGTTGAAAGTTGGGCTGACGAGAAGACAAGTATCGTATAGACCCGTTAAAATTAACGAGAAGACAAGTATCGTTAAAATTGGACTAGCAAGACGACAAGTAGCTGTGAACACCCAAAGAAAAGCAGAGGTGAGAAGGAGGAGGGGCAACCTTGAAATTTTATTTTATACCTGGGGGCATGCAAACCTTTTGGAGTGCAAGAAAGGGCGGCTATTTATTTTTTAAATTTTTAGGTCCCCCCTTTAAACATGTAGGTCTAACCCTTTAAACTCGTAGGATTAGTCGTTTCTGAACTTGCATAAAGAAAGGATTAGAGGGAGCATAGCTTTGGTAAGGCGCAAGCTCTATAAAAAATGAGATCTTTCAGGAGACATTCTTATCTTATGACTGGTAAATCGAGCAGTTTTAGCATAAAGTTCATGCTCGTTAAAAAATAAACGCAAGATCCAAGCAGTTTTAACGCGGAATTCATGCTCGTTAAAAAATAAAACATAAGCTTGAGCAATGTTTGGTGCATTCAATCTAATTAAAAAATGAACCTATTCCGGTAAATGACCATTGTGTATGTAACCTTATCTGCCATAAAAGCCTTGGTCGTGTTTGCACCTGCCACCTCCACTTTTCATTTGGGCGATCGTTCACCTCCATATGATTGTTTACCCATTTTGAGGAACAGCTGTGAAGAGTGATTTCACCTAGCCATCCTTGTGACACTGCCGTGATTGGAAAATTGCAACCTGTACCTGGAATCAGTTGCTATCCCTGTTTATCACTCGTTCCTCAAAAGACGAGTCTTATTTAAGCTCTTTTCATCTAACTCTTAAAATATGAAAAGATTGCCGAGTTTGGCCTACCAGCTCGTTAAAAGGACCGGAAGAGCTATCCCTCCTCTAGATTTTAATCTTTTTGGACCTGAGGGATTATCGCACAAAAAGGTCGAGCGCTTGTTTTGTTCGGCTCGTTAAAGTTATCGAAAACTCATCCCTTCTGTATTGTTTTATGCTTTTTCAGACTTAAGGGATTAGATGACGAAAAAGGAATTTTGGAGTTGACTTTATGTACCTTTTTAGACTCTCTAAAAATGAAAACGATCGAGTTTTCCTTGTCGTTAGACTCATTAAAATGATTAAATAGCGACAAACTTGTCTTTAGAAGAGAAAGAGTTTCCCTATCGCTAGGCTCGTTAAAACATAGCGATGGGCTTGCCCGAAGGGCAGGTTATAGAACAAGCATATGTTATCCTCCTCAAGCTTGACAAAAATAAAGAGGTACTGGTCAGAAATGACTAGGGAAAAATTGGGAGAACCTCAAATCTTTAATGGTAGCAAGTCGCTCTTGAACATGACACTTTTCCTCCGTACCACATCGGGTTGGGTTGTTTCATTCACCGGTCTCATCACCATGGTCTCGCCAAACCATCCACATTTGGGGTAATGCTACCGATGCATCGCATCAGTGTCGTTATATGTTCAAGAGATGTTGTTCAGAAAGAGTCAACCGTGTCCCATCCACTACCATACATCATCTTTCATCCTTTCATGACCGCCACCCTGAATCATATTTCACAGATTGTTTTCACCTCCATTAAAATCATTAGCTCCGTTCCGTGTCACTGATGTGGGATTCATTAAGGCCCTCCTTTGACGGATCGCTCCTTGTCGACGTCAGCTCATTATCCAAGGAGTTGATCTAGGAACAACCCCTTCAGTACTTTGAAGCTTGCATGCCTCAATGGCAAGTTTCTCACTTCCGGCGACAGGTATACATCAATGACCTTCGACCGGAAGATTTTGCGTGGTGTTCGACGCCAAGTCCTTTATTCACACCACGTGAATTGTACTGCAGTACCTTGAGGGTCATTATCATTATCGGTGATTCCTCTCGCGCTTGTTAACGGTTTACACCATTGACCGGTAATCAAGCGATGTCTTTCCATGTTCGACTTCAGCGCAATTCTCACATGGATCGACTTGTACTTAGAGTGAAGATCGAACGAGTTTGAAGACCCCGGAAATAGTTTCATCCATCCGGGCTGCGATATATATTCAGGAAATATAAAGACATTTGACATGTACATCATTGCAGCAGATGATCATCCTACTCAAAGGATGATAATTTTCACCAAAATTATCAGTCTACCATCAGACGATCGTCTGTTCTATGTACCAAAATGAATTTATAAAGCTGAGCATGGGAATGCCTGCCTTAGCTAGATCATGAAAGCAGTATGAAAAATAATGTATTGTATTGTATCTTATTACAGGTCACCTCTTAGCGATTGAATGAACTTCGGATCCTCCTGATAAAGCATTTCACGCGATAAACGACCTCATACTTTAGGGGGCAACTGTTATAGACATTTTTGTGCCTTAGAGCATGAAGCATGAAATGTCCATAATCTAAGGGATCCAAAGTCCCTAAACATGTTGTTCCTACCCCTAGAGGAACAAGGCCAGCAAACCACAGCACTAAACAAAAGTTCTCCACCTGAAAACACTCAAAAACAAGGCAATTCTGGATCATGTCAACTGCTCCACTGATCATCTGCGCTGAATTTCAACTGCTCCACTGTCTACCTACGTTGAATGTCAACTGCAAAGAAGGCTACCTGCGCTGGGTGAGTTTGGACATGTGGCACAGTCATTCCTCAAGGTGTCAATGCCTAGGAAGCTTCCAAAATGACACTTGGATCAAGGAATTCAACTGGTGATGAGTAAGAGGTTCTAGATCTCCAAGTGGAAGCAAGAACCTCCAAGTGGACTTAAGAACTGAAGTGGGAGAGGACACTAGTCAACTTCATGCCAGCCTCAAGCTGACTCATCCTTTCTCCAAAACTCATATATATAGATATCTCTCATGAGGTCTAGGGAGGCTGGAATCTTGTGAATGTAAAGAATTGCTGTTGGTTTGAGTTTAGAACTATTGGGTGATTTGCTTTGAAGGAGGTGAAGAGGAGATTTCTTTCTGCTGGGAAGGTGATGCTGGATTGGGCCTTTTATGGTTGTATCACTTCCTGAACCTTACTTCTTCCATTAATAAAGCATTTAAGGTTCTTCTATATGCATGTGTCTCAATGGTGTGTTGTTATACTTGTATATTTGATTTATTCTAATCCTTGAATCAATTATGAATGTATGCTTCTTGTAGTTTCTCTCTCTTGCCCTTTTGCAGGATCTCGGTGTAGCTGGGCCAGTGAAAGAGCAAGAAGTTGGGGGCAAGCAGCAAGGAGAGAAGATTGGATCAACCATTAGCGGAAGACATCGGTTAGTGGATCTCTTTCTCCCCTCTTTTACATCTCATAAAGAAGTAATCTCAGATAGCTTTGCTTTGATTGTTGCTAAGGAACTATCACCCTTAGAGTGGGATAGGGCCATTCCATATTAGATACTTTTCCCAACAACACCTGCATGCTGGTATGAGTTTGTGCTAGTACAATATTGTAATAAGTTTCCTTTATAATAAAATTTAAAGAGAAAGATGACAACATCGGTAGATTTTTTCCACATTAGGTTTCCACCTAAAAATCTCGTTGTTCATGTGTGTTGATGTTTTGCTTATGTATGATGGTTTATTCTATTCTTATTAAACTTGGTTACTATTTAATTAAAGGCTATTGAAGTACTGATACACTAGTTTAAGTTAAATAGATGTTGCATTAACTGAAAAGAAAGCTAACTGAATATACACTAGTTGTCTACGTAACAATCATGTACATATGCATGTTTCTTTTAGTAAAGTTGCATATAGAAATATGGATAAGAAAAGAAAATTTTTAGTTAATTTTAAAATACTAATTCACCCCCCCTCCTCTCAGTATTTTTCCCAACAAATATCACATCGTAGCCATGGTCTTCCAACACTGCGACGGAAACTAGGTTCTTCTTCAAACCTAGTACAAACATCACATCTGTGAGCATGAGAGGGTAGCCTGACTCCCTTTGAAGTAACTATAACAATACCGGTTTCACTATACCTTCCATAATCTCCCATCTTGATGTGCATCTGGAGATATTTTTCCTCGAAATCATTGAAAAATTATTTTCTCCTTGTCATGTGGAATGGGGCACCACTATCCAGATACCACACACTACCCATCATTATGCTTGCCATGCATGAAATGAGGGTGAATTCCAACTCGAATTGTGAAGAAAATGCTTCGCCTGTCGCTCTTCCTAAGGGATTATTTCCTACTTTATTTTATGGACACTTCGTGGCATAGTGTCCCAGTTCATGATAGTGAAAGCACTTGATTTTGGAAAAGTCTCTCTTCTTGATCCATTCACCATATTCTGCTTTGGATTAGGATTTATTCCCTTTCCCTTTATTTTCCTTTACAACCAAGGCACAATTCTCCTCATCATCACGCTTAGATGAGGTTTCATCTTTGGTGTTTTTCCCTATCTCATCCTGTACCACATCAGACCACAGGCATTCCCAATTTGGTAGTTTCTCCCTCCCATTTATTGAATCTTGGTAGTTTTTCCAACTCTTGGGAAGTCCTAGAAGGGCTAGGCTTACCAAATTATCCTCTGTTATAGTAAGACCAACTTGACCAATTTCATCATGACATTGTGTGAACCTACTGAGGTACTATGGTATTGTGTTGTTATTTTTCATCTTAATATTTCAAAGCATGTCCTTGAGCACCAACTTTCTGTGGTCACTAATGTTCAAGAATATATCTATAAATTCTTACCACATTTCATATGAAGTCTCTTTCCCATGGATATTAGAGACAATATGGACTCTTACTCCCTCAATATGATCCTCCTCAACTTGGCAACACACTTCTTCCAATCTGCTAGATTTTGAGCATCAACTGTTGTGAGTTTCTAGATATCAATATCAATGAATTCCTTCAACCTATTATCTTCTAGTCCTGCCTCCATGAGGTTCTTCCAAGCAACATAATTCGAGCTTCTCTCAATGGCATACTTAAGTCTTAGTCCATAGAAATCCATCCTGCTAGCTCTCAAGAAATGATCTTGCAAATTCAATCCTCCTATAATAACAACTTTGAAATATCTTCTCTACTATGAATCTTGCTCTGATACCATGTAGAAATTCTATGTAGATCTGAAACTACTCATGAAATTTACTAAATCATAAGACTCAAATCTACTCTACTCATCTGCGGAAAGCAATTCACGATCAAGAACACATACCATAAACATGCACAAATATTTAACACCCATACACATATATTTATCTAGGGGGAAGAAATAGCTCAAAACTCCTTCCTATCTGTATTCTATTAATCAAATAATAGAGAAGAGAAATAATGCTTGCTCAAGCCTGAGTAACCTGTGCAAGTGTATAGTCTATCCCTTTCCCTGATTGACTAAATCTAGCTAATAATTAGCCAATTTTTATGTCCCCCAAGCTCTTATTTCCTTGCGTTATTCCTTAAGGAATTAGGCCCATATTAATTAGGAAATTCCTCAATATGGATTGCACAATTCCTTTAGGCTAATCTTTGAATGCATGCACCATGTGTACAACTTGGAATATTTTACAACTAATACTACACTCCCCTTAAACTCCAATCTCAACTGGGTAACTCAAATTATCTGCATGCATAAGTTATTCTAGGATAATTTATTAGTTAACTAGTTGATAAGTGAAGATGACTAAAGTCACACCCCACTATTTGACCTTCCACTAGTTCCTCTAGTAGTTTGAACTAGTTTAACTAACAATAACTCAATCTAACTAAAATAGATTGCTAGAATTAGCAATCAATCATAATGAACTGAACTAAAGTGTACCCAACTTGAATTAACTGAGTGACAAGTTCCATGTCACATTAGTTAACTACCTCAAAGTATTATTATAATGATCCTTAATAGGAAAAAAAGTGATCGTAAGAAAATAATACATGCAACAAATTACAAAAACGAAATATTCAGCAAACACCCATACAAAAGTTGCAAATGGAAAACTTCTGAGCCATTTTATTATATTTCTGCAAGTCAAATACAATAGATGATGGAATGGTGCACCTGGGCTTGTTTGAAAGGACAATAAGGACCAAACCTAGGTAAGAAAATGGCTGAGATGAAGGTTGCCCAGCTGCTGCACCAATTTGCACTGCGCTGCCTAGAAACTACTCCTCTCCTGAAGTTTGAACGACTGGAAGGTGCACTAAAACTACCCAGAAATGTATATTATATTAACCCTAGACTCCTTGGCCAAAACCCAGAAAAGCCCAGAAATGGTTTGGCCTGATTTGGACTTCCCAAAATCGACCCCCAAAGCCGCTATTCAATCCCCAACAATTCTACAATGTCTGCTGCAAAGATACGACTTAAAACCCCACCTCCAGTGCTCAGAAAATTATCAAACTTTATATTTCAGATCCTTGTCAAAAACCCAGAAAAATCAAGAAAGGATTTTCGCTGGTCTAGACTTCTAATTTTCTACCCCCTTAGAGCCTCACCTCAAGTCTAACTACCAATTTCGACTTGCTAGAAACTACCTATAAATCCACCTAGAAACTTCTCCCAAATGATGAGTTCACTCATGCTATCCAATCCTCGACTCCTCTGATGATCTCTTGGACCAAGTCAACTACTCCCAAGTACCACAAAATTCTGTTGTGTGGCATGTACGTTGTCCCTGAGCCTAGCGGTTCAAATTGTTGGAATGCTAGCTCAGTTGGATGTAAAACCCAGCAAGAATGTTGGTCTAATGTTGCTACCTTAGATCCTCAATTCCCAGAAAAGAAATTTGATATCTTCTTGCTTCAATCTCCCTTTGCGTGTTTCCTGGCTACCCAGAAATACACACTCCTTGCTCTACGTTAGTTGGTGGTGCTATGTCACTGCCCGGGAAATCCTCAAATCCTTGTAGAACTGCCTCTCTAGGGCAGGCACGGATGGTCCCCCAAAGTAGAGGTTTAATCTCCCACTTGAGAGATTCATGGCTAAATAGTTGATTGACTCAGCTAAACAACAGAGTGAACAATCAAGTGATTTTGTTCGCAAGATGTATGAATGAATCACAAAATGAGAGTTGCTCCCTCCTAATAACTCCTTGGGCCTCCCTTGCATCATGTTGGCCCCTCCATACACCTATTCGACTTTCCCTCCAAGATATTTGAATGGCCCAATTTGAATTCCCATGTTTGTGGCCCCCACATTCTACTAGCAACCAAATTAAGTCGAATTTCCTCCTAAGTCCCTAAGTTGAAAATGATGGCTTCTATTCCTTAGCCAAAATTGTACAATATTGTGTAGCAACACCTTGTTACAAATTTGTTTGAGAAGGGACATGACAGTCCTCCCCTCCCAAATGTTGCTTCCCTCAAGCAACCTCAAAGATGGGTGTTCCAATATGTGCTCACCCTCCCAGGTGGCATCCTCATCTGACAAGTTCTTCCAACACTCCAAAAATTGCTTGTCCTCAAGCAATACCTGAACAAGCATCCTCTCTAACTTTTGCTCCCCACTATCATTGCAACATGTGTCAGGGTCCCAGATGTGCCACTGAATCATCCATGACCTTAGCACTACCCTGATATGAAAGAATCCTTCAATAATAGGATCCCAGGCCATCCTATCCAACATGAATCTCCCCTCGCTCCACTCACTATCTTGCCCAATGAAAGTACCAAAAGTCCCTTGCTCCATCAGTGACTTGCTAAAGCCCAATGGAATATGTGTATGATCTCCCCCTGTAGTATTCAGCGCATCCATAAAGGTTATTGAGCTATGAAGAGTTGTGACACCCTAGTTCCCTGCTAGTCCTAGAGTAGTGCCATCATGCTAATGCTACATTACTCTAACTATGTCATACTCCCCATCGTGTGTAGACAGTATCCTCCTCTCCTGGAACTAGATGGTGGAATACTAAAAGAGGCGATACACATCCTGCCTAGGCATCTCAATGGAACCAAGGCCTACCTATCCAAATCTAACTCCGAACATGTGCAGCAATAGAGAATGTTTGCCTCCCCATATGATGAAACCATCTGTGAATCACCATGTGTCATCCCAAGAGTGAACCATATAACTCTCTACCACGACTCCGCTCATCACGAGTGATCTATCTATCAACTAAATCCTTGCATCCCATAGGTAGACCTACTGCGACATAGCCCTAACAACTGATGGAATCCCTCTGGCCCTCATCTCTAGTCCTTGCATGCTACCCATATATACGCTCCATACATCATGAAGTAATCTAAGGCATGCTAAATTGTTCGGTGCCTGCCACTGTGTAGTATTGTTAACTACTGGAAACCATGTGTGCCAAATAGCTACCCCCAGAATGCAACCAATAGATTGGTATTGGATACGCGTAATCGTCTTAGTGTTTGTGGATCCATCTTGCTCCTACTAACCATCACCACTAGTTTAGCTACCCACTCCCTAGAGAATGTGTCGATACAATGTTGGGAACCCTACATACTGGACAATTATCTCAGTTGTACATAGTATCCTCTGCTCATGCATACTCCAAGCATGCCTTGTAGAAAGAGTGAAACATGTCTCCCCTGTGACCAGCGCCCCAGGCATAGGATCAGTGATGAATGATATGCCATCCATGTCGGTGATCACCTCATCCCTTGACTTGTGGTTCTTAACTGCTAGGTCAACTGCACCATCCCGATTGTAGTCAAATGACATACATGGGAATTGATACATCATCCCTCCCGGATCCCAATTCCAGTCAAGTCTTTCAGCATCCCCAGTGCCTAGAAACTCCTACTGAGCTTCACCTGGGTCCACTACCATCTCGATAGTCCACTCCAGCGGTTACCAAATTGGAATCTCTCACCACCCAACCCAAAGAGAGGGATCAAATGCATGAACTCCCACACATAGAACAACCCTAGCATGAGGGTGTTGCACCCTATGCAACTCAGGTCATCTCATCTCTCTATCCTGGTCAATACATATAATTTGACTAGGTAGCTCTATCTCCCTCTGTCCAATGGGACAAGGTAACCTAATAGTGCTGTCAGCCCTGTCTATGTATGCTCGAAGAGGGTTTCTCTCATGCTCCAACGTGCACTCTAGATGCACTGGTAGGGAATCCAATTTCTCCCCATCATGAGTAAATTTGGGCATGGAATTGGTACAAACTACACTCATGCCCTCCACCTCCTTGTTCTGCTAAAAAATCGCCTCTCACACTAACGCAACCTTCTTTTTTAATGCTAAGAGGTTGGCTTGAAACTGATGGAACTGTCATGGGCATCTATCACTTGTAAACTCGGTCACGACTCTAGATACCTCAGCAACTATTGGCATCTTATCTAGGGATGGCACCCCCTCAACAAATGGCTCTATGTGAGTAGGCTATATCCTCTCCACCACAGTGTCAACTGGGGCTATCAAAGAGGTCTCTAATAAAGGTGTCTCCTGCGCCCCACCAGGTATATCGATGTGCTCCTTACCGTCCTATGGGTTCTCAGTATCATGCTCAACCTCCTCCTTAGGCTCTTGATATATAAATCTAGGTCTCCACCAGCAAAAGCACCCCCTGGTCTCACCCTCTAACCGTCTTTGTCATGTCTGCTCCTTTTCAGGAGATCTAGTGCATTGATCTGTTTGACTTTCCCCACACGATGTATTTGGTTGCACCCACACGGCCTGCTCACCTCTAACATCTTTATTGTAAGGGTGAGGATTATTTTTGTTTGTCACCCTCCTCAACTGGGCCAACCTCTCATCGTCCCAGTGAATTCTACCTGAGAATTTCTGCATACTAGATTTCCCTTGAGCCATGGGTTTGTCTCTAGTTTCACTTATCACTGTGCACTCATACCCAAAGCTTCCATGATCTGCTGGCTAATTTCCCATAGTTGGGCCAAGATCATGCTTTGATACCACTATAATGATCCTTAATAGGAATACAAGTGATAACAAGAAAATAATACACGCAACAAATTAGAAAAACGAAATATTCAGCGAACACATATAAAAGCTGCAAATGAAGAACTTTTGAGTCATTTTATTATATTTCTACAAGTCAAGTACAATAGATGATGGAATGGTGAACTTAGGCTTATCTGAAAGGGCAAGTAGGAAAAAATACAGGTAAGAAAATGGCTTAGCTAAAGGTTTCCCAATTGCTACACCAATCTCCACTGTGTTGCCAAGAAACTACTGCTCTTCTGAAGTTCGAATCATTGGAAGGTGCACTGAAATTGCCCAGAAATTTATATTCTTTTAACCTTGGACTCCTTGGCCCAAACCTAGAAAAACCCGTAAATGGTTTGGCCTGATTTGGACTTCCCAAAATTGACCCCCAAAGGCACTACTCAATCCCCAACAATTCTACACTATCTTCTGCAAAGATACAGAAAATTATCAAACTTTACATTTTAGATCCTTGTCAAAAACCAAAAAAAATAAAACTAGAAAGGATTTTCCCTGGTTTAGACTTCTGATTTTCGACACCCTTGGAGCCTCACCTCACCTTTAGCTGCCAATTTCGACTTGCTAGAAACTACCTGTAAATCCACCTGAAAACTTCTCCAAAATGCTAAGTTCACCCGTGCTATCCAATCCCTAAATCTCCAGCTGATGTCTTGGCCCAACTTAGCTGCTCCAAAGCACCACGAAAATCTGTTGTGTGGCCTCTACGTTGTCCCCCAGTCCAACAGTTTGAATTGTTGGAATGCTAGCTCAGTTGGGTGTAGAACCGAGCAAGAACGCTAGTCTAATGCTGCTACCTCAGCTCCACAACTCCCGAACAAGAAATAAAATCTTTGCTTAGTTCAATCTCCCTTTGCGTGTTTCCTGGCTACCCAAAAATATGCACTCCTTGATTTGTTGGTTGGTGGTGCTATGTCACTGCCCCGAAACTCCTGAAATCCTTACAGAACTGCCTCTCTAGGGCGAGCACAAATGGTCCTCCAAAGGAGAGGTTGAATATCTCGCTTGAGAGATTGGTGGCTAAACAACTGGTTGACACAGCTAAACAACAGAGTGAACAGTCAAGTGATTTTGTTTTCAAGATGCATGAATGAATCCCAAAATGAGAGTTGCTCCCTCCTTATAACTCCTTAGGCATCCCTTTCCTCATGTGGGCTCCTCCATCCACCTATTCAACTTTCCCTCCAAGCTATTCCAATGGGCCAATTCAAATTCCCATGTGAGTGGCCCCCACATTCTACTAGTAACCAAATTAAATCGAATTGTCTCCTAAGTTCCTAAGTCAAAAATGATGGGTCCTCTTCCTTAGCCAAAATTATGCAAAATTGTGTAGCAGAACCCTGTTACAAATGTGTTTGAGAAGGGACATGAAAATCCTCCCCTCCCAAATCTTTCTTTCCCTCAAGCAATGTCAAATATGGGTGCTCCAATATGTGCTCACCCTCCCAGGTGGAATCCTCATCCGGCAAATTCTTCCAACGCTCCAAAAATCGCCTATCCTCAAGCAATGCCTGAACGAGCATCCTCTCTAATTGTTGCTCCCTAATATCACTTTAACATGTGCCAGGGTTCGAGATGTGCCACTGAATAATCCCTGACCTCAACACTGTCCTGATATGAAAGAATCCTTTAATACTAGGACCCCAGGTCATCTTGTCCAACATGAATCTCCCCTCCCTCCACTCACTATCTTCCCCAGTGCAACTACCAGAAGTCCCTTGCTCCATCAGTGACTCGCTAAAGCCCAATGGAAGATCTGTATGATCTCCCCCCGCAGTAGCCGATGCATCCCTAAAGGTTATTTAGCTATGAAGAGGTGTGACACCCCAGTTCCCTGCTGTCCCAGAGTGGTGCCACCATGCTGATGCTACAATACTCTGACTATGTCATACTCCCCATCATGCGCAGACAGTATCCTCCTCTCCTGGAACTTGATGGTGGAATACTGAAAGAGGTGAGACACATCTTTCCTAGGCATCTCCATGGTACAAAGGCCTACCCATCCAAATCTAACTCCGAACCTGTGCAACAATAGAGAATGTATGCTTTCTCATATGATGAAACCCTCTGTGAACCCCCATTTGTCCTTCAAAGAGTGAAATATATCACTCTCTGTCATGACTCTACTCATCATGAGTGATCTATCGATACATTGAATCCTTGCATCCCATAGGCAAACCTGCTGCGACATATCCCTGACAACTGATGGAATCCCTTTGGCCCTCATCTCTAGTCCCTGCATGCCAACCATATATAGGCTCCATACATCATGAACTAATCTGAGGCATGCTAAACTATCCAGTGCGTGCCACTCTGTAGTACTAATGACTATTGGAAACCATGGGTGCCAAATAGCTACCCCTAGAATGCAACCAATAGATGGGTATTTGATACACAAAATTGACTAAGTGTATGTGGATCCATCCTACTCCTACCAATCATCGCCACAAGTTCCACTACCTGCCCCCTGGAGAATGTGTTGATACAATGTCAGGAACCTGGATACATACTGGACAACTATCTCAGCCGTACATGGTATCCTCTGCTCATGCATGGTCCAGACATGCCCTGTGGAAAGAGTGAAACATGTCTCCCCTATGACTAGCTCCCCAGGCATAGGATCAGTGATGAATGATATGCCATCCCTGTTGGTGATCACCTCATCCCTCGACCTGTGGTTGTCAACTCGCACACCGAATCGATGCCCCTGCTAAGAAGTCTCCCCTCTATCACACCAAGTGTCATCCAAATATCTTGGGTGAGCTCCCTGTCCCCTACTTCTCATGCCTAGAGTGTCAAAGGAAAACAACCAGATCGCCTATTCCTGTAAGTGATGTAGAAGAGGGTCGGGAGTGTGAGTCCCCATGGATAACATCAAGCATTGCTCATTTGTGTCCCCATTGATCCTGGGTGAACTACACCCAAAGGTATGCTCAGTATCTCCATCCATGGGTGTCCCTAGAGGCAACACTCCAAAACATCGTTGTGCAGAGCCATATGCCTCCGCATATCACTAATAATCCCAGTACTCCTGGACATGCCACTGTACACCGCAACCTACCCTTGTACACTGCTAGATACCCTCGGCTGCAGCTATGCCATCCTATACCATACTTCTTCCTACTTATGTCACTGCACCTATCACTCCCCGCATGTACTCACTGCGATGTGAGGCAGTCCCACTTCGCTATGCAGTCCAACACACTACAACACACCACCATGCATCTCCATGCCCTCCTATATACCACTGCTCAATGCTAGATGCTCCCACACATCCCTGGATATGATGTCCTAGAGCTATGTCTCTACGTGTCATGCCACACCCGATCAATATCATCACCTCCACCATCGCACCATTATCCCCACTGATGAATGGATCTTCCCTCCAAATCCCACTTGAGGGATCCAAGAAGTGACACTCCCTATGTGTCATCAGTGATGCCACCACTACTCCACTCCTCTGCATCCTCTGTGCCCCACACAAAAGTGAAGAGCCCCGAGCTCCATGCAAGGCACCATCTAGTGGCCTACCAATGCCACCTCATCCGACAAACCCTTGCTAGAGTATGTTGATCACCCAATTATCCGATGTACAAATGTCATACTAAGAAAAGCAAAAGAGTTTGTCCATAAACTGGTTGGCCACTGGTGCTGATCAAGACTCCCCTAATGAATGTGCATGCTCAACTTCTAGGTCAATTGCACCATCCTATTTGTAGTCAACTGACATACATGGGAAATGATAGGTGGTCCCTCCTGGATCCCAATGCCAGTCGAGGCTTCTAGTAGCCCCAGTGCCTGGAAACTCCTACTGAGCTCCACCTAGGTCCACTACAATCTCTATAGGCCACTCCACTAGGTACCAACTCAGAATCTCTCGCCACCCAACCCCAAGAGAGGGATCGAATGCATGAACTCCCACACATAGAACAACCCCAGCATGCGGGTGTTGCACCCTTTGCAACTCAGGTAGTCTCATATCACTATCCTAGTCAATACATATAATCTAACTAGGTAGCTCTATCTCCCTCTATCCAATGGTCCAAGGTAACCTAACAGTTCTTCCAGCCCCATCGATGTATGCCCGAAGAGGGTTGCTCTCATGCTCCAACGTGCACTCTAGCTGCACCAGCAGGGAATCCAACTGCTCCCCAATGCAAGTCAATTTAGCCGTGGACTCAACACAAACTGTGCTCATGCCCTCCAGCTCCTCGTTTTGCTACATAATCACCTCGTGCACTAACATGACCTTCCTTTTTAATGCTAGAAGGTTGACCTAAAACTAATGGAACTATCATGGGAATCTATCACCTGTAAACTCGGTCACGGCTCCAAATACCTCAGCAACTGTTGGCATCTCATCTAGGGATGGAACCCCCTCAACAAATGGCTCTATGGGAGTAGGCTCTATCCTCTCCACTAGGTTGTAAACTGGGGCTATCGAATAGGTCTCTAATAAAGGTTACTCCTGCGCCCCACCACGTATATCGATGTGCTCCTCACCATCCTGTGGGCTCTCAGAATCAGGCACAACCTCCTATTCAGGCTCTTGATATCTAAAGCGAGGTCTCCACTAGCAAAAGAAACCCCTGGTCTCACCCTCTAACCATCTTTGTCCTGTTTTCTCCTTTTCAGGAGATCTAGTGCCCTAATCTGGTTGACTTTCCCCACATGATGTAGATGGATGCACCCCCACAGCTTTCTCACCTCTAATTTCTTTGTTTTAAGGGTGAGGACGGGTTTGGTCTGTCACCCTCCTCAACTGGGCCAGCCTCTCATCGTCCTAATGAATTCTACCCCAGAATTTATGCATACTGGATTTCCCTTGAGCCATGGGTTTGTTTCTAGTTTCACCTGTCACTGTGCCCTCATACCCAAAGCTTCCATGATCTTCTGGATAACTTCCCATAGCTAGTCCAAGATTATGCTATGATACCACTATATTGATCCTTAATAGGAATACAAGTGATTACAAGAAAATAATACATGTAGCAGATTACAAAACCGAAATATTGAGCAAACACCCATATAAATGGATGTTTCAATTTCTACTTCTTCTAGATTTCTTCGGATAAAATTCAGGGATAAGGCGTGCATTGAATGTTCTTCAAGAAATTCTCTATTGGGCATGTCAGCAAAGCTATTTTTATCTCCTTTGACAAACTCGATATCAAAAGAATATTGGCTGAGTTGCATTACCCAGCGCACCATGGCTGCATATTCAAACTCACACTTCCGAATAGCAAACTTCAGGGCTTGACAGTTTGTTCTTACTGTAAAGCGTGTCTAAATGACAAAGTCTTTAAACTTGGAAATGCTAAGGCATACTGCTCACAGGTCCTTTTTAAGGCTAGACCAGTTCAACTGGTTTTTAGCCCAAAGACCAGAGGAGTATTGACAAACCTCTAGTGTCCTTTTATCTGTGGGGTTTTCCTGACATAAGACTTCACCCCAGCCTGCATGGCTTGCATCTGTCATTATGATGTTTTTCCATTCTTCTCTTATAGGTGAAAGGGGCTGTATATTTCTCACTCTTTCTTTAATTCTTCGACTGCTTCAGTGCAATCTTTATTCCAGGGAATAGGATCTTTCTGTAGACGCTTATTTAGCAACTTCCTTTCCTGAGCATAATGTTTCAGGAACTTTGAGATATAATTTAAGCTGCCTAGGAATCTCTGTAATTGATTTTTATCAGTTATCTCATCAGGAAAATGATCAACAAAATTGAGACTCCTTTGTATCACACTATAGGAACCATACTGAATATTGTATCCAAGAAAGTCTATCATGGTTTTGAAAAGCTTCATCTTGGACACAGAGAGGACTATTCCCATTTCTTTCACTCTTTTGTAGAAGATCTTTAGATGCTTGATGTGTTCAGGAATGTTATCAGAATGAATTAGAAGATCATCTATATACTTCTTTAGAAATTCATCCATACCTTCAAAGGTTTCATCCATAATTATTTGGAAGGCGGATGGAGCATTGATCAGGGCGAATGGCATAATGTTCCATTCAAAATGACCTTCAGGAACAGAGAAGGCTGTCTTCCATTTGTCTTCTTCTTTGATCCCAACCTGCCAGAATCCAGACTTCAAATCGAATTTAGAAAAGATTTTTGATTTGGAAATCTGTGCCAGAATGCTTGATGGTTTGGGCAATGGATAAGCATCATAATATAAAATGCAATTTAGGGGCTTATAATTAACAACTAGTCTTGGTTTACCCCGGGCCTGTTCAGCATGATTATTTACATAAAATGCAAAGCAAGCTATAGGGCTCTTGCTTTTCCTAATTAATCCCTTTTCTAAGAGATCTTTGATTTCTGCTTTGCATGTCTTTAGTTGCTCTTCATTCATAGCAATAGCTTTAGATCTTCTAAGCTTGCGATTAAAATCTTTCTTGAGTGGCAACTCTACTTCTTGCTTCTTTATATGCTAGAATGCATTCGGATCATCAGAGCAACATTATCTGAATTTGGCTGTTATATCTGCAATTTCTCTGGCGTATTTTCCATTGTTAAGAAGTTCTTCTGCTTTTAGAAATTCTTTCTTTACCTCCATTTTGGCTAAGAGGTGTTCCATCCTTTCAATCCTAGATATTCTATTTGGAGAATTAGGATTAATAAAAGGAAAGAAAATTTCTTTTTCATCCAAGCTAACAAAATAACCATACCTTCCTGATGCTCGATCTAGCTTGGTGCCATGCTTCTCAAAATTTTTGAAGAAGGGAGTCCCAAGGTACGTGGCACAGTCTATTCCTGGGACTATTGGACAGACAAGATGAACTCCAGTGGCTTCTGTCAAAAAGATATTTACATCTGCTTCATGCTTTGTAGGAATAGTTCCACTGTCAGTTATCACCTTTGGACACTCTGTAGGCCTCCTTAAATGTGTTGAACAACTGTATCACTGACAATGTTTAGGCGAGATCCAGTGTCCATCAAAACTTTCCAAAACTCAGTGTGATTTCCAATTTGTACCTTTAGCTTGACATAGTACATTACATCTTGGTTTACATAGTGGCAAACTCAAACCCGATCTTTCTGCTTCGGACTCATCATCTGAATCTTTCTTTTCACGACCTGGTTTAGCAATATAAGTCCAGTTTTCTTCTTTCTTGGAGGCTTCTGGTTTTGAATATGAAGTAGAAGCTGCATTTGCATGAAGTAATTTGACAGAAAGATCTCTGTGATTTTCTATGCATAGTCTTTTATTTTCTTTTACTGTTTTTCTCAATTCTTTAATAGCCATATGCATAGCAGGCAATGTCTGCGGTAAATCCTCACCAAATTCTTCATTCTTGAACTGTCTGGTTAGTGCTTCTATAGAAAATAATGATGCAGGGGGAACATAACCTCGATTTGAAGATGAATTTGAGGTTTTCTTTGAAAGGTGATCTGTTAGCATAGATTTGTACATTTCTTTTAGCTGCTGATCACTTGTTGCCATCATCTGAGTGAAGAGATTTCTGCTAATCTCATCATCTTCACTTTTCATCATACTTATCATATTGCACTTGCAAACATCAGGGTCACTACAGTCACAATCATTGCAATTTGTGCAATAGGGGTCTCTGTAGTATTCTTCTTCTTCTAAGGAAGAGTCATCTGCAAAGTTCAATTCATTCTCTGATTCTGAATCAGAGGAGATTATCTCAACACAACTGCTTGGAAGGCCAAAGTAATTTACTTTACCTTTCTTGTTCTTATAAGCAATTTTCTTTTTAGAGAAGTATTTCTTCTTCTCAGGACATTTATTAACAGTGTGTCCTTTCTTCTGGCAGTTGTAATAGATTACTTCTTTGGAAAACATTTATGTTTTTCTGTATGGCTTCTGCTTTCTGTGCTAAACGTCTTTTTTGTGGTGAAGCGGGGAATTATTTTTGGAAAATTTCTTTTTCTTTCTTCTCACCCCTTCAGCATTGCCAGCTTTGCCCAAATACCACTGTTTGCATAGCTGTTGATAACCATGCGGATTCTTAGGATTGGTGGCTGCTCTATCAATCTTCATTTGAGAGCACAGTTCAACAATTACTGCTTTGACTGCTTGACGAATGATGCCAAATTTGTAGTCGCCAATTTTTCCTGGAAGTTTTGCTACAATTGCTGAAGATACCCAATTAGGCAGGGAGGCAACAAAAATCTCTTTCCATTTTGGTTCAAGAATTAAATCAGGAGAAAGAGTGTGGAGACGATGCAGATATTCATTAAAATATTCATCAAAGTGCTGCATGTTGTGCAGTTTCATTGCAAGCAGAGTAATGACAGTTATATCATTGGTGATCTGAGGAAATCCAATGAAATTAACTGTAATGCCATAAATCAAACAACCTATCATATTATTTACAGGGAGAGTAGTGACGGGGTCCATGTATGTAGTGCCATCTGCATTTAGAATGACTGATTGTTCCCACTGTGAAAGTAGAGTAGGCAACTTCAATGTCTCAGCTTTAAGCCAAGAGTCTAATGTTCCTTCAAAGCCAGCTATTATTCTTCTTGTAGCATTTATTGGACCAATTTCATCTGTAAGATAAGTGCGATAACATACAAGCATAGAATGAAGAATAGACATGACTTCGGCTTTGGTACAGTTGTCAATGTTCCATGAATAAGTGGAACTTGCTGACCAATCCTTATGATATTCTGATTTCATTAAATCACGACGGTTAGGAGCAGGGTTCCAAGTAGAAGTTCAAGTAGATCTAGAGGTAGTAGCATGGACTTGTTGTTCAATGTCAGAAGTCTCCTTTTCTTCAGAAGGATCCAATTCCAAAATACCAAATTTTTCTTTATCCTGCTGAGAAAAATTATTTATGCAGCTTTCTAGTTCTTCAAGTTTAGGTGTATCATCTATCTTATTGATACTGGAAATTGCTGCATCTGATTTTTGCTCTTCTTCATCATGACTAGATGAAGCAAAGAACTCTGAAAAACTTTCTTTGAATTCTTTAGATTCTGCTTCTTCTTTCTTTGAACCAAGAGTGTCTTTAGGGACCGACTTTGGAAGTGGTGTAAAGAAACTTGGATTAGCAAATAAAGAGTATGGATGAGAAGAAGTGGGAGGAGGAAAGTTTATAATGCTTGGAGTTTTGATTAAACTTTCCACAGAAGGAGAAATAGAATAAGGAACAGTAGTAACTGGATTGGAAAACAAATTTGCAGATTTATAGCTTTCAGTATTTGGCTTTTTCTTTAAAGTATCTAAATCTGAAGAAACAGTTTTCACATGTCCTTTTATCCAATCTATATTGTTATTGACTCTAACAATCTCTCGTCCATGAGAAATTGCTACCTCATGGATCTTCTTTTCTGTCTTTAAAGACAACTTATCAAGACTCTGTGCTATAGTTTGATCATTTTTAGCCAAGGTCTTTACATGCTCATTAAGTACATAGTATTGTAATCTTGCTTTTGCAAAATTCTATCCAGAAGAGCTTTCATTTCACTATTTGCTTTTTCTAAATTATCAAATTTAGCTTTAGCAAATCTTTCTAAGCTGGATAGAGCAAGATTAGTCCAATTAGTAGCGGCTATCATTTCTTTGGCTGAAGAATTTGGATCATCTGGATGGGAAGGCAAAAGTTTATACAATTTCCCATCTTGTCCTCTAATGACCATATTTTTCCAAGGAGGAAAATCATTTTCTATCTCAAAAATATTTCCATCAAGGAGCTCCCATTTATGCTTTGCAGGGGTTCCTGATCTTATCATGTTTATTCTAAGATTAGAACAAACTTCTCTTATTAATTCTTCTCCCTTTTGTCTGATATAAACCAAATTTCTAGGGGTGTTTGGTTTACTTATCATTTTCTGAACTTTTGGATCAAACTCTGGAATCCTTAGAGGAGAAGGAATTATTACAACATTTTCAGCCATTTTTTCATCAACAAAATTTTCTGGATCACTCAATCTTTTCTGTTTTGCTTGATTTCTGAAAGATTTCATCAAGGCATATTCAACTTGATTAATTGAAGGATAATACCATACATAGAATGATATCCATTGATTATTAATAGTCATCCAGGCTTTCCATGACTCACTATTTTGCTCATTAAATTTCCTGCGATCCTTTTTCTCTTGTAGCAACATTTCTTGCATATAGAGATGCTCTTTTTCATGAGTAAAGATATCCCAATGGAACATTTTCTTTTTCCAAGGATCAGCTGGGTCATAAGGGCCAATTCCTTTAAAGATTTTCAGAAAAGAGAGGATTTCTTCATCGGACAAAATCACTACAGACTTTGGAATCTTGTCTATAGGATGTCTTCTATATTCTGGAATTTGAGAAGAATGTACAAAGCCTAATCCTGAAGTAGAGGTTGGGCTGACTGACTGAACATTCATTTCTTCACAAGGGTTGAAGAATGAAACTTTAGTATAACCCTTATCAGAACAAGCAGAGTCTTCAGCTGGTATAAACTTGATCATATTGATATGAAAGTCTTGAGATGACTTTCCATGAGGGTTAGGAGGATCATTTTAAAACTGACAATATGTCTTGGAACAGTGAGGATGATCGCAAACTGAATATAAGGCATTCTGAGAAGAAGAGGATGGATTGCTGAACAGATTTTTTAAAGCTTCAAAAATAGCAGGGTCAATGACAATCTGCTGAGGATTTTGTACAGAAGGAATGATATTTGAAGGATTTGTATTTACAGTAGGAATAGAAGTGACAATAGTGTCAGAAGCATTTGATCTAGGAAATCTTGTGACAACTTTGTCATCCATCTCGGTTATTACAGATTAAGCAGCATGTACTGTCCTTTTTGCAGGTTTTTTCCAGTTAGTAACCCAATCATCTAGAGGACACAAACGTTTTCTTGAAATAGAGACTGGGCAAATGGGTTACACGATGAATCATACTGAATAAGAGTAACTTTTCCATCATCCTTGTCTGGGGTATGCAAGACTGCAGGAATAGATGTATTGTAAAACCGAACACAAGTAATATAAAATATGGCTAGATTTTTGGATTTAGATTTAAAATTCTCATAGCCTTGTGTCTGTATACCAAGAGTCAAACACTGTAGAATATTTACATCATCAAGTGCAACAAAAAAATATGGAAAAACATCATACTATAGAGGGCCATCGGACAAACTTGTTTCTATCACACCTATCAAGGCTTGTGTAAAGGATGACCATCTATTATTAAAGAGGGCTGAGAAGACATAGGCTTTTTGGCCTTTTTTATGGAGTGCATTCAGACCAACTCTCACCATCCCTAGATGGGCATACTGATAACCTGCCTTGCGAGATGCTTGTATATGGCGAATTTCAAACATGGGAATTGTCATCATAGTATTGAGATTTAACACAGTCTTTATGGACTTTTCTTTAATCTTTATTTGACTGTACGCGCAGAGATTAAAAGGAGTTAATCTGCGTTAAACCTCAGAAGGAGATACAGGAGGAAGTCTCCAATTGACAGAAGGGTTTGGTTCTTCTTTTTCTATGAGAGCAAAATTTGCAGGGGTTTCTTCTTCAGAACAAATATTTAAACCACTATGCAATTCGTCTTCATTTTGAATTTTTTCTAAATGCTTAGAATCAAATTGTCCCATAAATGCAGAGGAACTAGAAATTGCAGAATCCATTTAGGAATATAAAGAGAAATACCCGTAAAATAGTTTCACAAACACAAGTATTGCTTGTTGATTTCTTTGAAGAAATTGCGGCTTTCAACTACGAATAAATCGCGGCTTCCTTGACTCTAGCTCTACGCCGAATGCTACCCTTCAACGCCTTCAGCGGCTCAACACGGGCTTTACGCACTATTCACGGCCTCAACAAAACTAGTGATCCACTCAGACGATATGTTACCAATAGTTTTCCACTCAGACAATATCTTACCAACATAAATTTTTAAACAACAACTCAGGCTCTGATACCATTAAGAATGCCTTATCTTCTTCTCAGAATGCCTTATCTTCAGTTTGCGATCATCCTCGCTGTTCCAAGACATATTGTCAGTTTTCAAATGATCCTCCTAACCCTCATGGAAAGTCATCTCAAGACTTTCATATCAATATGATCAAGTTTATACCAGCTGAAGACTCTGCTTGTTCTGATAAGATTTATACTAAAGTTCCATTCTCCAACCCTTGTGAAGAAATGCTTGTTCAGTCAGTCACCCAACCTCTACTTCAAGATTAGGCTTTGTACATTCTTCTCAAATTCCAGAATATAGAAAACATCCTATAGACAAGATTCCAAAGTCTGTAGTGATTCCGTCCGATGAAGAAATCCTCTCTTTTATGAAAATATTTAAAGGAATTGGCCGTTATGACCCAGCTGATCCTTGGAAAAAGAAAATGTTCCATTGGGATATCTTTACTCATGAAAAAGAGCATCTCTATATGCAAGAGATGTTGCTACAAGAGAAAAAGGATCGCAAGAAATTTAATGAGCAAAATATTGAGTCATGGAAAGCCTGGATGACTATTAATAATCAATGGATATCATTCTATGAATGGTATTATCCTTCAATTAATCAAGTTGAAGATGCCTTGTAATCTTTCAAAAATAAAGCAAAACAGAAAAGATTGAGTGATCCAGAAAATTTTGTTTATGGAAAAATGGCTGAAAATGTTGTAATAATTCCTTCTCCTCTAAGGATTCCAGAGTTTGATCCAAAAGTTCAGAAAATAATAAGTAAACCAAACACCCCTAGAAATTTGGTTTATATCAGACAAAAGGGCGAAGAATTAGTAAGAGAAGTTTGTTCTAATCTTAGAATAAACATGATAAGATCAGGAACCCCTGCAAAGCATAAATGGGAGCTCCTTGATGGAAATATTTTTGAGACAGAAAATGATTTTCCTCCTTGGAAAAATATGGTCATTAGAGGACAAGATGGGAAATTGTATAAACTTTTTCCTTCCCATCCAGATGATCCAAATTCTTCAGCCAAAGAAATGATAGCCGCTACTAATTGGACTAATCTTGCTCTATCCAGCTTGGAAAGATTTGCTAAAGCTAAATTTGATAATTTAGAAAAAGCAAATAGTGAAATGAAAGCTCTTCTAGATAGAATTTTGCAAAAGCAAGATTACAATACTATGTACTTAAATGAGCATGTAAAGACCTTGGCTGAAAATGATCAGACTATAGCACAGAGTCTTGATAAGTTGTCTTTAAAGACAGAAAAGCAGATCCATGATGTAGCAATTGCTCATGGACGAGAGATTGTTAGAGTCAATAACAATCTAGATTTGATAAAAGGACATGTGAAAACTGTTTCTTCAGATTTAGCTACTTTAAAGAAAAAGCCAAATACTGAAAGCTATAAATCTGCAACTTTGTTTTCCAATCCAGTTACTACTGTTCCTTATTCTATTTCTCCTTTTGTGGAAAGTTTAATCAAAACTCCAAGCATTATAAACTTTCCTCCTCCCACTTCTTCTCATCCATACTCTTTATTTGCTAATCCAAGTTTCTTTACACCACTTCCAAAGTCGGTCCCTAAAGACACTCTTGGTTCAAAGAAAGAAGAAGCAGAATCTAAAGAATTCAAAGGAAGTTTTTCAGAGTTCTTTGCTTCATCTAGTCATGATGAAGAAGAAGAAAAATCAGATGCAGCAATTACCAGTATCAATAAGATAGATGATACACCTAAACTTGAAGAACTAGAAAGCTGCATAAATAATTTTTCTCAGCAGGATAAAGAAAAATTTGGTATTTCAGAATTGGATCCTTCTGAAGAAAAGGAGACTTCTGACATTGACCAGCAAGTCCATGCTACTACCTCTAGATCTACTTGGACTTCTACTTGGAACCCTACTCCTGACCGTCGTGATTTAATGAAATCATAATATCATAAGGATTGGTCAGCAAGTTCCACGTATTCATGGAACATTGACAACTGTACCGAAGCCGAAGTCATGTTTGTTCTTCATTCTATGCTTGTATGTTATCGCACTTATCTTGCAGATGAAATTGGTCCAATAAATGCTACAAGAAGAATAATAGCTAGCTTTGAAGGAACATTAGACTCTTGGCTTAAAGCTGAGACATTGAAGTTGCCTACTCTGCTTTCACAGTGGGAACAACCAATCATTCTAAATGCAGATGGCACTACATACATGGACCCCATCACTACTCTCCCTATAAATAATATGATAGGTTGTTTGATTTATGGCATTACTGTTAATTTCATTGGATTTCCTCAGATCACCAATGATATAACTGTCATTACTCTACTTGCAATGAAACTGCACAACATGCAACACTTTGATGAATATTTTAATGAATATCTGCATCGTCTCCACACTCTTTCTCCTGATTTAATTCTTGAACCAAAATGGAAAGAGATTTTTGTTGCCTCCCTGCCTAATTGGGTATCTTCAGCAATTGTAGCAAAACTTCCAGGAAAAATTGGCGACTACAAATTTGGCATCATTCGTCAAGCAGTCAAAGCAGTAATTGTTGAACTGTGCTCTCAAATGAAGATTGCTCGAGCAGCCACCAATCCTAAGAAGCCGCATGGTTATCAGTAGCTATGTAAACAGTGGCATTTGGGCAAAGCTGGCAATTCTGAAGGGGTGAGAAGAAAGAAAAAGAAATTTTCCAAAAAGAATTCCCCGCTTCACCACAAAAAAGATGTTCAGCACAGAAAGCAGAAGCCATACAGAAAAACAGAAATGTTTTCCAAAGAAGTAATCTGTTACAACTGCCAGAAGAAAGGACACACTGCTAATAAATGTCCTGAGAAGAAGAAAGACTTCTCTAAAAAGAAAATTGCTTATAAGAACAAGAAAGGTAAAGTAAATTACTTTGACCTTCCAAGCAGTTGTGATGAGCTAATCTCCTCTGATTCAGAATCAGAGAATGAATTGAACTTTGCAGATGACTCTTCCTCAGAAGAAGAAGAATACTGCAGAGACCCCTATTGCACAAATTGCAATGATTGTGACTGTAGTGACCCTGATGTTTGCAAGTGCAATATGATAAGTATGATGAAAAGTGAAGATGATGAGATTAGCAGAAATCTCTTCACTCAGATGATGGCAGCAAGTGATCAGCAGCTAAAAGAAATGTACAGATCTATGCTAATAGATCACCTTTCAAAGAAAACCTCAAAGTCATCTTCAAATCGAGGTTATGTTCCCCCTGCATCATTATTTTCTGTATAAGCACTAACCAGACAGTTCAAGAATGCAGAATTTGGTGAGAATTTACCTCGAACATTGCCTGCTATGCATATGGCTATTAAAGAATTAAGAAAAACAGTAAAAGAAAATAAAAGACTATGCATAGAAAATCACAGAGATCTTTCTGTCAAATTACTTCATGCAAATGCAGCTTCTACTTCATATAAAAAACCAGAAGCCTCTAAGAAAGAATAAAACTGGACTTATATTGCTAAACCAGGTCCTGAAAAGAAAGATTCAGATGATGAGTCTGAAGCAGAAAGATCGGGTTTGAGTTGACACTGTGTAAACCAAGTTGTAATGTACTGTGTCAAACTAAAGGTACAAATTGGAAATCACACAGAGTTTTGGAATGTTTTGATGGACACTGGATCTCGTCTAAACATTGTCAGTGATACAGTTGTTCCAACACATTTAAGGAGGCCTACAGAGTGTCCAAAGGTGATAACTGCCAGTGGAACTATTCCTACAAAGCATGAAGCAGATGTAAATATCTTTTTGACAGAAGCCACTGGAGTTCATCTTGTCTGTCCAATAGTCCCAGGAATAGACTGTGCCATGTACCTTGGGACTCCCTTCTTCAAAAATTTTGAGAAGCATGGCGCCAAGCTAGATCGAGCATCAGGAAGGTATGGTTATTTTGTTAGCTTGGATGAAAAAAAAAATTTCTTTCCTTTTATTAATCCTAATTCTCCAAATAGAATATCTAGGATTGAAAGGATGGAACACCTCTTAGCCAAAATGGAGGTAAAGAAAGAAGTTCTAAAAGAAGAAGAACTTCTTAACAATGGAAAATACACTAGAGAAATTGCAGATATAACAACAAAATTCAGAGAATGTTTCTCTGATGATCCGAATGCATTCTGGCATATAAAGAAGCAAGAAGTAGAGTTGCCACTAAAGAAATATTTTAATGGCAAGCTCAGAAGATCTAAAGTTTTTGCTATGAATGAAGAGCAACTAAAGACATGCAAAGTAGAAATCAAAGATATCTTAGAAAAGGGATTAATTAGGAAAAGCAAGAGCCCTATAGCTTGCTTTGCATTTTATGTAAATAATCATGCTGAACAGGCCCGGGGTAAACCAAGACTAGTTGTTAATTATAAGCCCCTAAATTCCATTTTAGATTATGATGCTTATCCATTACCCAAACCATCAAGCATTCTGGCACAGATTTCCAAATCAAAAATCTTTTCTAAGTTCGATTTGAAGTCTGGATTCTGGCAGGTTGGGATCAAAGAAGAAGACAAATGGAAGACAACCTTCTCTGTTCCTGAAGGTCATTTTGAATGGAATATTATGCCATTTGGCCTGATCAATGCTCCATCCGCCTTCCAAAGGATTATGGACGAAACATTCGAAGGTATGGATGAATTTCTAAAGAAGTATATAGATGATCTTTTGATTCATTCTGATAACATTCCTAAACACATCAAGCATCTAAAGATATTCTATAAAAGAGTAAAAGAAATGGGAATAGTCCTCTCTGCGTCCAAGATGAAGCTTTTCAAAACCATGATAGACTTTCTTGGATACAATATTCAGTATGGTTCCTACAGTGTGATACAAAGGAGTCTCAATTTTGTTGATCATTTTCCTGATGAGATAACTGATAAAAATCAATTACAGAGATTCCTAGGTAGCTTAAATTATATCTCAAAGTTCCTGAAACATTGTGCTCAGGAAAGGAAGTTGCTAAATAAGCGTCTACAGAAAGATCCTATTCCCTGGAATAAAGATTGCACTGAAGTAGTCCGAAGAATTAAAGAAAGAGTGAGAAATATACAGCCCCTTTCACCTATAAGAGAAGAATGGAAAAAGATCATAATGACAGATGCAAGCCATGCCGGCTGGGGTGCAGTCTTATGTCAGGAAAACCCCACAGATAAAAGGACACTAGAGGTTTGTCAATACTCCTCTGGTCTTTGGGCTAAAAACCAGTTGAACTGGTCTAGCCTTAAAAAGGAGCTGCGAGCAGTATGCCTTGGCATTTCCAAGTTTAAAGACTTTGTCATTTACACACACTTTACAGTAAGAACAGACTGTCAAGCCCTGAAGTTTGCTATTCAGAAGTGTGAGTTTGAAGACGCAGCCATGGTGTGCTGGGTAATGCAACTCAGCCAATATTCTTTTGATATCGAGTTTGTCAAAGGAGATAAAAATAGCTTTGCTGACATGCTCAGTAGAGAATTTCTTGAAGAACATTCAATGCACGCCTTATCCCTGAATTTTATCCGAAGAAATCCAGAAGAAGTAGAAATTGAAACATCCACTGGATGGGTTTCTTTCAATTTACAGAAGAATCTGTTTGACCATGAGCATAACTGGATCCCAATCAAAGAAGTCAGACAGAGAATTGGTATACCATACAAATGGACAGATCCACTTCAAGATGAAATGAATGAAGAAGCCTTAGAGGCTCTTGACTATCTAAGACACATTGGAAGCATTGCCTACAGGATAGAAAGAGATGAAGAAGATAGTTCTCGCATCACTAGTTGTCATATTACTCTTAGAAGATTCTGCAATTTTCTTGATCGTGACAACTTTGATGAAGAACGACAAAGACAGACATTCTACACAGGTATGGGATTACAAAATTTTGTAACTAATTTATTTTACTCTGTGCAGTTCTCCTTTTGGTATGAGCACATGCTAGTCGAAGATATGGAAGAAGAAGATCCACTTCCAGAATGGTTCATGGACTGGTGGAAGATTTATGGATTATCTCCATTAATCTTAAAACCATATTCCTTCACCTTATTAAAGATTCCTAACTTCACTCCGCAGACACCATGCCTAACAGATGTCCTAAGGAAAATAATCAATGATCTTGTCAATCTGAGTGATCTTGATTTTCTACAAGGAGTACGAAGATGTGGCCATGTGCGCTGGTTTGTAATGAATCACTACAAAGAAAGAATACTCTATACCAGCAATAATTCCAATTATGAAGATTTTCATCAACAGATAAGTCCAGAACACAATCCTTATCTTCATCTCAGCTACTTGGAATTACCAGATCCCCATGACACGAATATTTGGGAAGCAGAGAAAGAAATATGGGTCCAGTACTATTCAAATTACTTGATTGAATGGTGGAATTTCCAGCACTACAGCTAGCCTCAAGTAGATTACTACACCATGATGTAAAGTATTTCCAACCGACAATGGAGTTGGACGGGTCTTGTGTAGATTCCCCGATCAAGAATATCTACTGTGTAAATAATGAGATATGCAAATCTCATCTTTTCAGTCTTTCAAGGATTCTCTTGTACGAATCTCCTCTGTGTAAACATAAAGTAAATCTGGTCCCCATATGCCTCTGGATTTCCATATCGGAATAGGGATGAGATAACATTAGTAGTCCGCTCATGACCGGATTTGGTCCTTTCTAAAGCATCTTGCTTTTATCAGTTTGTACATCCTACTTTCAGCAGAAGCATCTTGCTTTCTGTCAATCTTGCTGATGACTCATGAGATGCTTGTTCCCTCATGAGTTCTATAAATACATGAGATCTGAGAGAGGATAGGGGCATTTGGGTCTGAAGAGTTTAGAGTCTTGTGAGTCTTGAGTCGAGTGATTTTCCTGCTCTGCATCTGCGGACCATAGTGTTTGACCTGCTTGCATCACGAAAGGTTCACTCTGGTCTTAGAGTTTCACTCTTGTCTTAGATTATTGGTTTGAAAGCATGCACATCAGTGTGCTCGGCACTGGTGAGAACCTAAAGTGGCTGAACCATAGGAAAAGTCTGAAAGTCTGTCATAAAATTTCTGAGGCAGAGTCTGTCCATCGCCAGGTAGCCTCTGGTAATACTTGTTCCCTGCGAACGGTATGAAGTTCGGTAAAAGTGACGACAGTCGATCTCTGTAAAGAAATAATCTTTCTGTAATATCTGAATCCTATTTCTGATAATAAAAATCAAAGCCTCTAGCTATCTTCATCTACTTTCTGCATTTATGGTCCTGTGTTAATGGTCCAAATGGAGAAATTCTGAGCCATTTTATTATATTTCTACAAGTCAAATACAATAGATGATGGAATGGTGCACCTAGGATTGTCTGAAAGGACAAGAAGGACCAAAACTAGGTAAGAAAATGGTTGAGCTGAAGGCTGCCTAGATGTTGCACCAATCTGGACTGGGCTGCCGAGAAATTACTGCTCTACTGAAGTTCGAATGGCTGGAAGGTGCACTAAAAATGCCCCAGAATTTATATTCTTTTTACCCTGGACTCCTTTGCCAAAACCTAGAAAAAACCCAGAAATAGTTTGGCTTGATTTGGACTTCCCAAAATCGACCCCCAAAGGCATTATTCAATCCCCAACAATTCTACATTGTCTGCTGAAATGATATGGCTTAAAACCCCACCTCCAGTGCTCAAAAAATTATGAAACTTTACATTTCAGATCCTTGTCAAAAAACCTAAAAAACCCAGAAAGGATTTTGGTTGGTTTACAGTTCTGAGTTTCGACCCCCTTGGAGCCTCCCCTCAACTTTAGCTACCAATTTAGACTTGCTGTAAACTACCCATAAATCCAGCTGCAAAACTCTCCAAAATACTGAATTCACCTGTGCTATCCAATCCCTGACTCCCTGGATGATATCTTGGCTGAACTCAGTTGCTCCCAAGTACCACAAAAATATGTTATGTGACCTCTACGGTGTTGTTATAGACATTTTTGTGCCTTACAACTCCAAGCATGAAATGTCCATAAACCAAGGGCTCCTAAGTCCCTAAAAGTGTTTTTCTAACCCCTAAAGGAACAAGGTCAACAGATTACAACTTCTCCCAGAAGTTCTCCACCAGAAACTGCTCAGAATTGGTCAAAACAGGATCATTTCAGCTGCTCCACTGGCTAAGTGCGTTGCATTGCACCTAAATACACTGTGAGGCTGCGTTACATTTCAAAACTCCCTTCTGTAGGGTGCGATGGGTGAGAAATGACAAATGGCAGTGTCATTCCACGAGGTGGAGAGGCAATGGAAGCTTCCAGAATCTTCTATTGTGACACTTGCCTCACTGAATTCGACCAAAGATGAGTAAGAGACCCTCAGTCTCCAAGTGGAAGCAAGAACTGACAGAGGAAGACACTAATCAAATCACAAGCTGACTCATCCTCCTTACACATATCTATATATGGATCCCTCATCCCAGAGATCCAGAGGCTGGAATTTTGCATATTGTAAGGAATTGCTGCTGGTTTCTAGAGACATACATCAGGTTGTTGGGTGATTTATGCTTTGTTTGAGGTGAAGAGGGGCTTCTTTGCTAGGAGGTTGATGCTGGGTCGGAATCATTGGTTGTAACTCCTCCTGGATCTTTTCTTGCTTATCAATAAAAACTATTTGAGTTTTCCTCCATGCTTTTTGTATCATTGATGCTTGTTACATTTTGTGTGGTTAACTTAAATCTGATCCTAAGTTGTTTATGAATATAGATCCTTTTCTTTGTATAGTGCTCTTCTTCTGTGATCTTACAGGTACTTTGTGAAGCTGGGCAAGCAAGGGAGCAGGTAGCTGGAGACTATCAAAGAAGAGAGGAATTAGATCAAAGGATTAGCACAAGACACATGTTGGTTCTTTCTATTCCTCTCTGTGTATAATTCATAAAGGAAATACAAAAATAGTTTTTCTCTGTTTGTTTCTAAGGCAACTGTCACACCTTAGTGGGATAGAGCAGTTCTAAATAGACACTTTTCCCTGTAACAAAATGGCAACTCCACTAGGGAATGTCTAATTAGTTTGTTTGTGTATCATTCTTTGTTGTTTGTTTCATAAACTTATAAGTAGCTCTCGAACTGCATTTGCCATAACAAATGCAAAGTAGATAACTGTTGCTTCAATCCATTCACTGGATCTGTTTATGATTTGAACAGCTGATTCACAGACTATCTGATTGCACTTGTGATAGCTCTTAGATCCTCCTTAGATCTACCCCTGATTATTGCATTACTGATTTCTTTTTACTCGGCCAAAAACCAAGGACTGAACTGCAAACTGTGACCCAGAACCCGGAGAGAGTCTTGTTTCTGGCCCAGTGCAGGTACTGTTCAGAGATCCTGAATTTCAGCGCACTTCTCGAAGGGGCAACCTACGCTGCATTTCAGATTCTCTGTGTTACAGGTGCGCTGATCAGACTAGCTCTGTGCATCTGTGGTTCCTGTGCTTCATTCTTTCCACTTCTATCCCTGAATGTTGCTGCCTGTGATCAGTATATGTCTGTTTGAACCCTCTTTTCCTTACTGTTATTCCGCCTCCTTTGTACAAAAGAACTGTAGATGTTTTTGTGTGTTTGTTGAGTCATTTACAGTTTTCCATTGCAAAAGTAGAATAGTCGTATTGTCGTCCTTTGATTTGAATCTGTCGTAAGTGTCGATTTCGATCATAGGAGAAATTTTAGTTGCTGTTGATGGTCGATTATGCTATTACTATTGCTTTTGGTCTGAATTTGTGATTTTCTAGTGTCAAGAACAAGTGTTCATTTCAAAATCGTAAGGTGTCGTAATCATCTCTGTTTTTTTTATTTCGAAAAAGAGCTTGTTTATATTTGTCGCTTGAAAAGAAATTCAGATTTGTACATCAACTTTCTTTTTAGCATCAATACTAAGAAAGTCGAAAAAAAAATACATGCATGTGCATTTGCATAGAGACAGTCTGTTTGGCTTGATTTAAGAAAGTGCATTTACGGTGTGCTCTTTTCTCTTTGCGAAAAGATTGTGTCTTTCTTTTCCCTTAGTAGCTAGGATTTTCATTGCACAAAAGAGATAAAAGTTTGTTTATCATCTTTAGATTGCATTTTAGGAATTACATCTACATCTCGTGGTGAACCCGAAAGGCAAACTTCATAAACAAGATCAACTTAAAATAAATTCAATGAATCTAACAACGCTTTGGAACTTAACGCACAACATTTAGAGGTCTAAGCTAGAGACGTATTCTGGCGTCGTAAAGCCTAGTAACTATTGTCCTCACTGATGGTTGGGTGATTCCTCCACTTTGAGATGATAAGTGCCAGTACAGACTTGTGCTCCCATGTACCGTCGAGTATATTTTGGGAGACTCCTATAGGCTTAAATCCTTTATCCTTAGGAAGCCATGTCTGCCGCCCTATCGATCGCAATGCACTGAACACAGCATTCGAGAAGATTGACTGTCGTACTGTAAAAAGTATTCTGCAGTTTTGTGATTGGTTTGGTCCTCCCTCTACCTAGATCTCCAGAGTAGTCCCTTTTGTTCCTTTTCAGACTCCTTAACGGAAAAGGTCCATCTGAGCACTTGTCACTTCAGGCTCATTAAAAATCGAAGGTGACTAGAGTCATCTTTTGTTTTTTCTCGACTCTTAAAAACTGAAAAAACAAGTTGTGTCAAGGCGTCTAAAAATTTATTTTAAACGAAATATTCATTACCCCTTTCCTACGTTGATCTTGGGTTGAGAAAATGGAGTCTACCAACCAAGGAATTCCCCTTGGTGGAAATCCTGGTCCCTTCTCCTCATGGGGAGATGTTGGTGCACCCCATATGGCCACATTGTCGCTTCCAGGACTGACGATTGGTTTGCCTATATGGCTCTTCTCAACCTCTATCGTTCAGAACACCACTATTCCTGAACAATCGAATCAGTAATTAGACGAGTCCAGAGTTACCCACCAACCTTCTACTTCCTCTAATTCTTCCTCTCCTCCTTCCTCTTCGCTTGATGGGGCTGGTAAAGCCAAAAGTCAAGTTCCTAAGGAGAAGAAAGAAAATAAGAAGAAGGAGAAGAAGAAGAAGGAGCCAAAAGCAAATGGGGGCAAATGAGTGTCGTCTAACGAAAATCCACACACTGCACCGACCAGGCCTAAATTGCCATGTGTCATTTGCAAAGGAGACCATTTTCACAGAGATTTTCCCTGCATCCCTCGGATCTTAAGGGAATGGTCTCCTCGTTTGCACAACCCGGTGTCGTCGACCTCTGATGATCATGTTGAAAACGCACCGTCAACTAGTGAAAGTGAAGCCCCAGGACAAAAAGGAAAATATAGATTTCCTTGTAAACTGTGTGAAGGCGATCATGTCGTCCACCGTTGTCCCGTCTTAGATGAAGCTAAAAGAGTTTTGGATGATCGTCCGGTTTCACCGTTACGACTTCCTCCTGGATATAAAAAACTCTTGCCAAGTCCGTCACTAGTCGAAAATTCGGCTGACCCGCTTAGGTGGTCGGCCGAAGCATCTGTCATTGAAGATGAACCATCTGAATCCATACCAAACGAAAGTCAAAAGGTCGAGGCGGTAGTTGACCCGGTCTTGCCTTCAGAGGTTCCATCTTCAAATGATACAATCACTGAAGAGAACAAGGATGACACTGTCCAAATTCTTTTCATAAGCACAGACTCCAACGGACATGGGGAAAATTTACCCGTTCCTTTACCGCAGGAATGAAGTTCGTCAGAGTCATACCCGGCTGTCTATTCGGTCCCACCTCCAAGCAACCTAGTTGTCTCCTTCGACTAGAATCAACTAGGCAGACCCCGTTTACCAGCTAGTATAGCATTCCGGATTATTGTTCAGATATATAGAATGGTTATGGCTGGTACCATCATAGATGAGGGGGCTTCTGTGAGTATCCTTTCCTCAACTGCTTGGAAAGTGTTTGGTTCGCCATCGCTTTTGCCTGAGATGAGAAATCTAACACGCTTTGATAAAGGATCCAGTCGACCGTTAGGGATCCTTCCCGATGTGCCCATAACATTGAGAGGGAAAACCGTTCACATGAATGTAATGGTAGTTCAAGGACCCTTGGATTACAATCTACTCCTTGGACGAGACTATATTTATTATATGAAAGCCATTGTCTCATCACTCTTTAGAGTGATGTGTTTTCCGCACGAAGGAAGAGTGGTCAAGCTCATGGACCAGCTTTCATTTCCCGGATCACGCATAGAAATTAGTCATATACCATCCCTGAATGGTCTTTTCACGCAAGAAATGTCTCAATCTCCAGTCCGTCCTCCCGATGAGCGCGAGTGATTCGGAGGGATATGACTGAAACCCAGGGGGCATGCACCCTGGTCTGCTTCGGCAGGAAAACTTCGGGTATAGGGTAGGTTTCCGCGGGAGAATATGACTAGTCTGTACCCCCGTCCGTGATTGGAAGAGGGGGTTATTCTAGAACAAGATTCTCTTGTCAAAGTTATGTGAGTTGGCGGGCATCGCCGCTCACCTTTGTTTATTTCGGTAGACATCGCCAGAGAAGTGTTTTGTTTACGCTGTAAATAGAACTATCTTTGGTAACCTGTAAGAGGTAGGCCTCTCTCGGTAAAACAAATGTTTTAACGGACTAAAGAAGGGGTAACCTTGAAACTCTGTTTTATACCTGGGGGCATGCAAACCTTTTGGAATGCAAGCGAAGAGCGACTATTTATTTTTTAAATTTTTAGGACCTTTAACCCTTTAAACTCGTAGGATTGGTCGTTTCCTAACTTGCATAAAGAAAGGATGTGAGGCAAAACTCTAAAAGTTGCCGTTTTTATGTGAGACATTCTTATCACAAGACTGGATTAATCGAGCAGTTTTAGCACATAGTTCAAGCTCGTTAAAAAATAAACATAAGACATGAGCAAATGTTTCCACCCTCATTTAAGCTCATTAAAAAATGAACTATCCCCCGGTAAATAATCATCGTGAATGTAGTACTTCAGCCGTTAAAGCCTTGGTCGTGTTTGCACCATCACCTCCACTTTTCATTGGCCGATCATTGACCTCTATTTGATTGTTTACCCATTTTGAGGAACAGCTACGAAGAGTGATCTCACTAGCCATACTTGTGACACTGCCGTGATTGGAAAAATCCAAACCTTACCTGGAATCAGCTGCTACCCGTTTTATCACTCGTTCCTCAAAAGACGAGTCTCCTTTAAGCTCTTTTCAATTGACTCGTAAAATATGAAAAGATTGCCGAGCCATTGGCCTCTCCAGCTCGTTAAAGGGACAGGAAGTGCTATCCCTCCTCTAGATTTTAATCTTTTTGGACCTGAGGGATTATTACACAAAAAGATCGAGCGCTTGTTTTGTTCGGCTCGTTAAAGCTATCGAAAATTCATCCCTTTTGTATTGTTTTATACTTTTTCGGACTTAAGGGATTAGATGACGAAAAAGGAATTTTGGAGTTACCTTTACGTTCCTTTTCAGACTCTCTAAAATTGAAAAGGACCGAGTTATCTTTGTCGTTAAACTCATTAAAAATATTAATAGCGACAAACTTGTCTTTAGACGAGAACGAGTTTCACTATCGCTAGGCTCGTTAAAACATAGCGATGGGTTTGCTAGAAGGGGAAATTATAGAACAAGCATATGTTATCCTCCTCAAACTTGACAAAAATAAAGAGGTACTGGTCAGCAATGACTGGGGAAAAATTGGGAAGAAAACTCAAAGAAACTTTGTTGGTAGCAAGTCGCTCTTGAATATGACACTTCCACTCCGTGTCCAAGTCGGGTTGGGTTGTTTCATTCACAGGTCACATCACCATGGTCACGCCATACCATCACATTTGGGGTTAATGCTACCAATCCATCACATCAGTGTCGTCGATATGTTCAAGAGAAGTCATCCAGAGAAGTCACCTATGTCTCACCCACTACCATACATTATATTCCATTCTTTCATGACCGCCACCCTGAACCTTATATCACTAGATCGTTTTCACCTCCATCAAAATCATTTGCTCCGTTTCGTGTCATTGATGTGGGATTCATTAAGGCCCTACTGTGACGGATCACTTCTTACCGACATCAGTTCATTATCCAAGAAGTTGATCTAGGGACACCCCATTCAGTACTTTGAAGCTTGCATGTCTCAATGGAAAGTTTCTCACTTCCGGCGATAGGTTTACATTAATGGCCTTCGACCGAAAGATTTGGCGTGGTGTTCGATGCCAAGTCCTTTATTCACACCACGTGAATTGTACTGCAGTACCTTGAGGATCATTATCATTATCGGTGATTCCTCTCGCGCTTGTTAACAGTTTACATCATTGACTGGTAATCAAGCGATGTCTTTCCATGTTCGACTTCAAAACATTTCTCACATGCATCGACTTGTACTTTGAGTGAAGATCGGACGAGATTGAAGACCCCGGATCTAGTTTCATCCATCTAGGTTGTGATATATATTCAGGGAAATAAAGACATCAAATGTACATCATTGCAGCACAGATAATCATCCTACCAAAACGATGATGGCTCTATCAGAATCATCAGTCTACACTCAGACGATTGTCTGTCCTATGTACATGAAAATGAATTTATAAAGCTGAGCATGGGAATGCCCGCCTTAGCTAGATCATGAAAACAATATGAAGATAATGTATTGTATTGTATCTTATTACAAGTCTCCTCCCAGAATTGAAAGAACTTTGGATCCTCATAATAAAGCATTTCACCAAACACCAAAAGGTTAACGGCCTCATACTTTAGGGGGCAACTGTTATAGACATTTTTGTTCCTTACAACTCCAAGCATGAAATGTCCATAAACCAAGGGCTCCTAAGTCCCTAAAAGTGTTGTTCTAACCCCTAAAGGAACAAGGTCAACAGATTACAGCTTCTCCCAGAAGTTCTCCACCAGAAACTGCTCAGAATTGGTCAAAACAGGATCATTTCAGCTGCTCCACTGGCTAAGTGCGTTGCATTGCACCTAAATACACTGTGAGGGTGTGTTTCATTTCAAAACTCCCTTCTGTAGGGTGCGATGGGCGAGAAATGACAAATGGCAGTGTCATTCCGCGAGGTGGAGAGGCAATGGAAGCTTCCAGAATCTTCTCCTGTGACACTTGCCTCACTGAATTCAACCAAAGATGAGTAAGAGGCCCTCAGTCTCCAAGTGGAAGCAAGAACTGACAGAGAGAAGACACTAATCAAATCACAAGTTGACTCATCCTCCTTACAGATATCTATATATGGATCCCTCATCCCAGAGATCCAGAGGCTGGAATTTTGCATATTGTAAGGAATTACTGTTGGTTTCTAGAGACATACATCAGGTTGTTGGTTGATTTATGCTTTGTTTGAGGTGAAGAGGGGCTTCTTTGCTAGGAGGTTGATGCTGGGTCAGAATCACTGGTTGTAACTCCTCCTGGATCTTTTCTTGCTTATCAATAAAAACTATTTGAGTTTTCCTCCATGCTTTTTGTATCATTGATGCTTGTTACATTTTGTGTGGTTAACTTAAATCTGATCCTAAGTTGTTTATGAATATAGATCCTTGTCTTTGTATAGTGCTCTTCTTCTGTGATCTTACAGGTACTTTGTGAAGCTGGGCAAGCAAGGGAGCAGGTAGCTGGAGACTATCAAAGAAGAGAGGAATTGGATCAAAGGATTAGCGCAAGACACAGGTTGGTTCTTTCTATTCCTCTCTGTCTATAATTCATAAAGGAAATACAAAAGTAGTTTTTCTCTGTTTGTTTCTAAGGCAGCTGTCACACCTTAGTGGGATAGAGTAGTTCTAAATAGACACTTTTCCCTGTAACAGGTGTCCCTCAGCTCAACAGTTCAAATTATTGGAATGCTAGCTCAGCTGGCTAGAAAACCTAGCAAGAATGTTAGTCTAATGCTACTACCTCAACTCCCCAACTCCTAGACAAGCAATCATATCTCTGCTTGCTTCAATCTTCCTCTGCGTGCTACCCATAAATATGCAGTCCTTTCTCTGCGTTGGTTGGTGGTGCTATGTCACTACCCCAGAACTCCTAAAATGATTGTAGAACAGCCTCTATAGGGAGGGCATGGATGGTCCCCTGAAGTAGAGGTTGATTCTCCCACTTGAGAGATTCATGGCTAAACAGTCAGTTGACTGAGCTAAACAACAAAGTGAACAGTCAAGTGATTTTGTTTGCAAGATGTATGAATGAATCCCAAAATGAGAGTTTCTCCCTCCTTATAACTCCTTGGGTCTCCCTTGCCTCATGTGGGCCCCTCCATCCACCTATTCAACTTTCCCTCCAAGCTATTCGAATGGGCCAATCCAAATTCCCATGTGGGTGGCCCCCACATTCTACTAGCAGCCAAATTAAGTCGAATTGTCTCCTAAGTCCCTAAGTTTAAATTCATGGGTTCTCCTCCTTAGCCAAAATTGTGCATAATTGTGTAGAAGCACCTTGTTACAAATGTGTTTGAGAAGGGACGTGACAATTCTATTGAAATTTAAATTTAAATTTAAATTTAGTTTCACGAGGGCAAAGTAAAAACAAGATTTTCTTGCCACATTTTCAACAAAGATATTGTCATCAATGACCTTGTAGTCTTTGTTGATTGTTCCTTCTTTCTCCTACTACAAAAATTCCTCTTTGATTCTTTCATTGGTGTCCATTTCACATGTGCTCATTGTAGGCAACTAAGCTAATTCTAGACTTATACTAAGTGCATCTGTTACTATGTTTTCTTTACCCTTAATTTGCTTGATCTCGAAATCAAACTCATTGATTAGGTCTAGAAATATATCTTGCATTGCATTTAATTGAGGCCGATCAAACAAGTATCTTAGAACACCATATCATACATTAGCACAAACCTTCTCCTAAGAAATTAATGTCTCCACATCCTTAGTGCATGCAAAATTGCTACTAGTTCCAAGTCATTAGTGAGATAGCTATTTTCATGCTCATTTAGTTCTCTTGATTCATAATAGATCGCATGCCCTCCTTGCATCAAAACACCACCTAGTCCTTCTTACAAACATCTTTCCATATTGTTATCACTTAGATTTTCCTTGAAGTTGTTAGAAGAGGAAAGGGGTTCGAGGTAACCACAAACCAACTTTTAAGTACAGATTCCAGCCAATCTGTACTCAGAGAGGGCTCTCTCTTCATGATTTAGCTTGGTTTTAAAAGATGTTAGGCTTGTTGTGAAGTTTAGGAGTTTTGTTGAATTTTGGGTGGTGAGATTCAATAGCAAAGGGGTAAGACTGAGTAGCTTAGTCCATTGGGCTGATGGAGTCAAAGAAAATGGCTTAACTAGACTTGGTTTCTTCACAAAGGATGGTTTAACAGAGCAAGGTAGTCAAACAGGGAACAATTAGAGACTTAAAGATGGGATGGGCTTAAAGGGTTAAAGGGCAACTAAGAATCCTTTAACATACTTTAAGAGAGCAGAACATGACTAACCATCAATAAAGAGCAATTAAGAATTCTTTACTAAATGATTAAAATGAACAAACTAGGAAACATGAGCAATTAAGAATTCACTATTTATACTAGTTCAGAAGAAAACATTGAGAATAATAACGATTGAAAACAGAGTGCAATTAAGCATATTCTGAGTTATTCTTTTTCGTTTATCATTCAGATGTGAAACATAGATGATATTTTAAACAAGGAAAACTTTAAAACACAAGGTATAGATGACTTATTGATCCGGTGTTTGATTCAAGAATTCTGAGAAAAGTCCTTAGCTTCAATTCTTCATCCAACAAGCCACAAAGTTGGTCCAAACAACACTTTATTCCAAAATAGTCAATATTACAGCAATGTCTAAGAATCCACCCTCAATACTCCAATTGAGGGGGTATTTATACAAAAAATATTTACAAAAATATCTCATAATAGAGTGAGATATATTCTAGTGATGACTAATTATTTTTACAGAAAAATAGAGACACTTAGTCTCGAAGATAGGATAGTAGTCTTTCCATGCCATCTAGTCAACATCCTCTAGACTCCTCATGTGGTGTTCATGTAGACCTACCTCGCGTTTATGGTGTTTACCACCTCAATTAGATTCGAGGTCCCACAGGATTGGGTGCCCCATTCTTGCAATTTCGTTCTCTCCCATTTATAGACAGAAGATACTTCTATCATGTTATATATTAACCGCACCCAAGTCTAAAAAGTACTCAATTGAAGCCTGGAATTAAACAAATTGTGTAATGTAAATTTCCCCATCCTCTTTTGTTAGTCCTTACCATCGCGCTTTCTATCTATTGTGCCCAATCCAAGGGGTTATCACACGGCAATGAGGCACGACATGATATTAATCTTTAATCTATTAATTAATGATAAACCTACCTTAAGATAATCACAGTGTTTATCTTTAATATAAAATCCTTAACCTACAAACAACCTTGTCCTTTTTAGTCTTCTAACTTAGGAACTTAAGGGATCTAGGGAATTTTCACAAGCCTTCCTTTGATACCTATTGTTGGAAAAAACACCATAGTTCCATAGGGATAAAGCCCTTATCCCTAGACAAATCATTCATGGCATTATAGACATCCCTATTGTCAATAATAATACTATTAGCATGCCTACTAACCGATACCTGTGCAAGCCTAACATGGCTAACAATACTCTATAATTTCAAGCACAAGATCAACATAGTGTGCCACTTAACACAAAATCCATTGTTGTATATTCAGATCAAAATAATAGAGAAACATAAGAAAATATAGATCAACGAGTTGATAATAAGCCACTTCAGGGGGGAACCTCTTTTTCCATCACATAAATGAATAGTGAATAATTTTTAGAAGATTCAAACGACAAGACCTCCTTGGTATATATAGGAGTCTAAAGGATCAAAATATAATTAGGGCCTACATAATAATAATAATGTGAGGTCACAACAATAACAATAGTAGCCTTCTATGGAGCACAACAATAACAATATTGGGGCTACAATAGTATTATAGGGACCTAACATGCCTCTCTCCTTCAACAGAGTGGTGTCCTCATTTCTTGAGTATTTATGGATAATTTTGTATAAAATACACATCTCCCATATGGAATCTTCATCGAGTAAGTTCTTCCACTTAATGGGATACTCCAAAATTGTTCGATTTTGTAATTGTCAGTTTCTTATTTATGTGATTTCTTCAAGCTCCAATATGTTTTTTCCTTCTTCGTCAAGTTATGGAAGTATAGTTTGAACTAGGATCTTGTCACATATAACCTTATTTAAGCATGAAACATGGAAAATTGGGTGTACTCGCAAAGATGCAGGTATTTCCCATTTGTGTGCCATAGTACCCATCGTTTACAACACCTTGTAAGGTCCATAGTACTTGGGTGATAATTTATTATCCTTCATATCTTATTTGAGGGATATTTTTGGTATGGTTGTAGTTGTAAAAATACCCAATCGCCCACATTAAAATATCTTTCACTACAATGTTGATTTTCTTGTTGTTTCATTTCATTTTGTGTGAGAGTCGGGTTATCCTTTAAGAATTGGAGAACTTGTTGTTGATGTTTGATGTGATATTCCACTGCTTGAACTTTAGAATTATCTCTTAAAGACAATGTGACATATGGTGGATGATATCCATAAGTTCTTGCTGTCGCTGCAACAAACACCCTCCAAAATTTTGCCTACACTTGAATTTTTGTCCCTACTAAGGATCTTACAATTTGTCATTTCATGTGAGTCATAGTCACTTCATGGTCGATTGATGTTTTTCTAAGTGCTCAAGTCTTCTTCTTAGATTCCAAGTGTCAAAGTCACTTTCCCATACATGCTCAATCCTTGATTAGTAGATAAATGCATTTATTTCTATGCAAGCTTAGATAGGAATTGTGTAGCTCCTAAAAGTAATGCTTACGTAATCTCTATAAATAGTGCTTGTGCAATGTAAAAGGCACAACCTATGCTGACGGGAAATGAAAAATATCATTTGATAGTCCCTCTCACTTTTTCAATTGTTCTAATATTCTAGTGAATTTTCTTAATTGTTGCTTTTGCGCACCTTTGTTTTCGCAAGTGTCGCTTTCGCTTTCACGACTATCGTTTTCACTTCTTTTCAATTTAACGAGCATTCTTTTCACTTTATTTTCTCTCTTGCATGTGTCATTTTCACTTCTTTAGAAGCATCGTTTTCACTTTATTTTTGCTCTTGCATGTGTCATTTTCACTTCTTTAGATTTTGCAAGTGTCGTTTTCACATTTTCTTACAATCTCAGTTTTCTCATTTCACTACAGTCGTTACTCCTATATGTGTCGCACCTCGATGCGCTACTAGTGGTAGCTCTAACACACTATTCTACATTAGATGAGTCTATATATCATAAGAACATGTGACAGACACATTTCCAAAGCTTAGCTGATGCAAGTGCATAGACCGAGAACAAGATGTGAGATTCTAGACAAGAGCTTACCTATGTGATGGGATGGTCACATGGTAATGCTAAGAGAAAATTTCAAATGTTTAAGAAATTTTTAATATTTACATTAGGATGTGAATTTTGATTTTTAGAATAAGTTGGAGAAGGTACTTTCTAATGTAAATATAGTTTTCAGTTTCCCTTATTTTGTGAAGAAGGGGAATCGATTCACTCATTGTGACTCTCGGTTGTCATCATCAGTTTCTTTTGGGAAACAACAACAAAAGAGTGTTTGGGGAGGAGAAAAAAAAGAGAAGAAAAAGAGAAGCTTCTGAGAGAAGAGAGGAGAGAGGGAGAGTAGAGAGGAACTCATTGTCCTTTTGCATAAATACAGTTATGAGGTTTTGCAGATGCATGTACCTTCAATATGTGAACAGAAGGTATTTTTGTGTGAATGATGTAATAAACAACAATTTGGGGTTGTAAGTTGGGTGATTCTGAAATGAGTCGAAGTTTTGTAGTTACCCTGAATAAATTTTTGTTGTGAACTGTTATTAATTTCATAATTTGTTCATGCTTGTTTAGTCATTTTTGATGCCCCGTAATTTGTTGGATTGATTGATATTAAGAGTTGGTACATTGTGGCTTTGACTATTGTGTGGTTTGTTCATGTATCTTTGGAATTCTTGTTGCAATGGTTTTCAAACCCGGTGGAGGAATGTTCATTGTGCCCTGGAATGGTGGTTGTGTGGTTTTATGTTAGTCACAAGAATGTTGTTATAGCATCAAGACAAAGTACCTTGTTTTGAATGTCACCACGTCCTTTAAATTGGATTTTTGATAGTCAAATTGAGCTAGACTGCAAACCTTAATGAAGAAAGGTGAGTGGGATCATTCACTATTTTATGGAGTAGTGAATGTGTGAGATTTACAGTGGTTTGAATGTTGTTATAGTGAAGCCCAGCACTCTATTTTCGAAATTTTGTCAAGCAGTAAATAAAATAATGATAAATAAAAATAAAAACCTCTTTAACTATTTGTTTGATTGGAAAATTTATCATAGCAAATCCGAAATAAGAAAGGCATATGAAATCATTTACTACATCAATGAGCCATCCAAGGTCGTGGAGGGTCGATTGGGAACAAGTTCGAGTCGTTTCATCTTCCCTGAAATCGCAATACATTTTTTTAAGGGGTGCTATGAAATCATTTCGTAGAACCCATAAGATTTTAATGGGCGCTATGAAATCATTTTGTAGCAACTGGATAGAAAATTTTCAGGATTGCGTGTTTGGTTTTTAAATGTTTGTTTGGCCTACTCGTTACACTATTTCTTAAGTTAAAGAGTATGTAATTGGATTTATAAAATGAGGTGAGAAAAATCGTGGAAGGTGAGAGGAAAATATCTCATGGAATTTATCAAAGTAAATCCATATTCTTGAGTTGACTGCATATGTTAATGTTTCATGAAATATTGTTGAATTTGAATTTAATACGAAGGTGTGAGTGGAGTAGCCTAGGGTTATTGGCAACCGAGATGACCCGGACTGCATCAAGTGGTATTAGATCCATGGAAATATTTTAGCTTTACATCTCTTAGAGAAAGATATAGGAAGCTCTTGGAGGAAGCGGAGTTTATAGCAGATTGAGGTAAACCTTTGTTTTCAAATTAGCTTGAATTGAGGTTTGGTGATTGTGAGGTGTTGTTCAGAGATAGTGGAGGATGTCTACCTTAAAGTAAAACATATTGACTTGGGAAGCAATCAAGAAGAATAATGGTGCTAATTTAAAGAACAAGAAGGCCTGCAATAGCAAAGGGATGATGGCAGTAAGAATAATTTTGCAGCAGCAGTTGTGTGTTCAAGTGAATATTAAACAAGGAGGTAATGGTATATTGTTTTCAGACAACCATGGATTAATTATTGATTACAATTAGTGGTGATGAATGTTTTCAATTGAGGATGATGGCAAGGAACCTTGTAGTAGAAAGTGGGGAAGAAAAGAAAAATTCTCACATGAAGAGGGTGAGTAAATTGAATGCAGAAGCTAGAAGAGCATAGAGTGCTCAAAAGAAGATTCCAGAGAAAGGATTTAGTAGAAATACCAAGAGAATACTAGGCATGGAAGAGTTTAGTATGGTATTTACAAACAATTTGGTGAAGTCAACTTCTTGCAGTGCCTTGTGTGCAGCTCACCGTGCGCAAGGAGAAGCTCATGGAAGAAGGAGATTTGTGACTATTGATATTCAAACTAAAGGTTCAAAGAGAATACATAGTAGATCAAATCAAGAAAAACTTGATAGAGAAGTAGATGAAATCCAATTACAACTACAGTTGATGAGAGGACTTCTATAGAAATATGAGGAAGACCAAGGTTACAGATGGACTCTCCAGAAGAAAGTAAAATGGAATTTGTTGCAGGTGAAGCTAAGACAGAGATAAAATGCTCAGTTGATGGAGAAACTCAAGGAATTTGAATAGAAGATAAAAGATCAGTTGGAGGAAAATCTCAAAGGAGTTGAGTTGCAGCAAAGTACAATTATTAAAGAAGAATTTCTTTGTGAACTTAAATAAGGAGTAAACCTTGAAGAAAGAGAGAATGATAATGTTGAAATGATACTAGCTTAAAATCTCATGGGCAAGTTGGAAACTGAATACCAACATGAAAAAAAAGTTGATGAGAGACTAGTTGAGAGGCTCACAAGTTTTGAGGACAAGCAACATATGATGGTTGAGGTGCTAATGGAGGATACAAACCATGATGATTTTGATTTTAAAAATTGGTGTATGAATGCAAGAGTTGTTCTAGGTGAAGGACAGAGCATTGATTTTTTTATGTGCAGAGAGGAGAAACAGTCACTAAGTGTTGTTATAGAGGTTGGAAGGAAGACAAAGGATAATCAAGATGAAGAATATGTGCCATGGGTAATTGCAGCCATGGAATATAAGCTTAAGGTTGATGAACCCATGTGTGTGGATATTAATGAGTATGTTGTTATCGTGGATGAAGTAGATGAATATTTGATGGGCAGCTTCAAAGCTTTAGTGTTGCATGAGGAAATGATGCTTGGAGAAATTGAGAAATAGATAGTGTACATTTGTACACCAGAACAAGGATCTATCCTTGGAGAGGATGATAGTGATGAAGAATGTTGGCATTATGATTCAGGTGTTGTCCTTGATGGCAACCCATTCAGGTGGTAGATCACTATTCTTGATGATCAGCTCTCTATTTTTAAAGAAGGACGCAGGAAATTTGTTCAGAAAGTGCGTCCCTGCAGGTGTACCATGCAGAACCCGCGTCCAGGGACGCAGGCCAGTCGTTCAGGGGGTGCGTCCACTCAGTGCACACATTTCAAGACAGAGAAAAGCACGTGGGGGTTTCTTGTGTGGTATCTAGCCGACGGTTTTGTGTTTCTATGGTGTCGGCTCGTGGTATTGTTCCATGTTTTGGGGAGGAGCTTGCCTATATAAAGCAAAGGAGTTCATTTGGATTAATCATGTTTTTGGTTGAACATCTTATGAGGGTAAGATCTGGTCTAGATCTAAACAAGGCGAATCTGATGGACCGAGATCTCTTCGACTCTTGCTCGGATCTGTGATCTGACTGTCTGGGTTATTTCTAAAGTCTTGAAATTCTCTTTGCCCGGAAGGACGCAGGTGCAGTAAGGGTTCAGATGCGTCCGAGATGCAGGAGCGAAGCGTTTCAGGTGCGTCTGACGCAGGTGCAGTAAGGGTTCAGGTGCGCCGGGACGCAGGCAGTACAATAGACTCAGTGCGAGGGACGCAGGCTAGCAGTTGAGCAGGGTGCGTCCGGGACGCAGGCTAGCAGTTGAACAGGGTGCGTCCAGGGACTCAGGTCAGCAGTTGAGCAGGGTGAGTCCAGGGACTCAGGCTAGCAGTTGAGCAGGGTGAGTCCGGACTCAGGTTGGCAGTTGAGCAGGGTGCTTCCTTCTCTTAAAATCTTTGTTTATCATTGTTCTGGTTACTACTGTTGATTGGGTGATACTCTTACACTTGATGATCAATTGATGCTTATGGATTTATGAAAAGTTGTCCTTGTATGAAAAGAAGTAGGGGGTTGTAGCTCCCTTCCAGGAGAAACTAGAAAACGAAAGAGAGTTGTAGCTCTCTGCAGGTTGCAGCCTGCGTACTGGTAAAGGACTGCACCAGTACAAAACCATTGTAAAAGAATTTCTAAATTGAAAGAAGATAGAGACATATTGCAGCAGGTGGTTTTCTCCCACATTGGGTTTCCACCTTACATCTTGTGTTCTTTGGTGTGACTGTCTATTTTCTTTGTTCATGCTCATTATTTTATGGTACTGATATGCAAGAATAATTCAAAAGATCAAATAAGGAAGATTTGTTAAACTGCTAGATAATACTGATTCACCCCCCCTCTCAGTATTATTTCCAACAATTGGTATCAGAGCAGGTCCTTCAGAAAAGCTTGATCGCTTGAAGGTAGATCGTTCATCATGAGCAACTACGAGAGAGAAGCATCAATCAGGCCACCAGTTTTTGATGGGACAAACTTCAATTATTGGAAGCTAAGAGTTACTGCATATCTTCAATCTCTTGGTACAGAAGTTTGGGACATTGTAGAAACAGGCTATGCTTTTCCTTCAGCTACTCCTACAGATCCAGCTGAGAAAAAGAAGTATGAAACAAATGAAAAAGCAGTCAGTACTCTATTAGGAAGTATATCCCAAACAGAATTCATGAAGGTAATGCACTTCAAATCAGCAAAAGAAATATGGGACAAAATGATCACGAGCTATGAAGGAGATGAACAGGTAAAACAAGCTAAACTTCAAACTCTCAGGATTCAATATGAGACTCTCAAGATGTATAATGATGAAAGTGTGGCTAATTATTTTCTTCGGGTAGATGAGATTGTTAATTGTATGAAAAATTTGGGTGAAGAAATAAAAGAGTCTATAGTAGTTCAAAAGATTCTAAGATCATTATCCCCCAAGTTTGAATCTAAAGTATCTGCAATAGAAGAAAAAGAAAATCTCCGTGTTCTCACTATGTCTCAGCTACATGGAATTCTAACTGCTTATGAAATGAGAAAGGGAGGTCCATCAGACAGAAGGGAGGCTGCTTTTAAGGCATTAGGCAAAGAAGATCACTATGAAGCAAGCCATGTTCCAGAAGAAGAGGAAGAAGAATCAAATTTTGTCAGAAATCTTCAAAGGGGTTCTGGAAGGTTCAGAGGTAAGCTACCTTTCAAATGCTTTGCTTGTGGAAGAGTAGGTCATTATGCTGCAAAATGTTCTTATAAGGATAAAGGAAAGGAACCAGCTAGATGGAACAAGAAACAAAGTGCAAACAAGAAAAGCTACTACACCCATGAAGATAGTGATGGCTTATCAAACAGTGATGAAGATGAACAAGGTAATAAATATAGGTTGTTAATGGCATTTGAAGATGATGATTATGAGGATGCTGTAGATGTGGATAACCTTTATGATGAAATTACTAGACTCAAGAGATGTATAGAAGAAAAGAACATGATCATTGATACTCTACAATTTCAAATTGATGAAAAGGAAAAACATCTTGAAAAATTAGAAGGTGAAATTGTTGGTCTTAGAAAAGAAATTGAGAAAACAAAAGCTATTAATCTCAAGTTTGTCAAAGGATCTGAAACTTTGGATGAGATTATCAGTGTGCAGCGGTCTCCACTAAATAAGACAGGTCTGGGCTATAATGGAGAAACTTCTCAAGCATCCACTTCAAAAAGTTATCTTGATGCAGCAAGAAGAAATGAGCAAAAGCACAATGAAGATCATCAGGTAAAGCAGGGACAAACTTCAAACAGAAACTATCAGGGGCAATCCAGCTTAAGGGTGAACAAAAGCCACAACCAGCCACAGGTAAAATCTTCCCAGTTTGGTTCAAAAATAAATGAAAATAGAAATTACAATCAGTTGGCTGGTAGATTCAATAACCGCAGAAGCTTCTTCAATGGACAATGCTTTTCTTGTCATAACTTTGGTCACAAAGCAGCTCAATGTGTTGTGTATAAAACAATCATGACTAGGGAAGCTCAAAAACAAAGAAGTATGACAGGGATTACAAAAAAGACCTATAACAGCTTTTCGGCTCTTGAAAATGAAGTTGAATGTTCTATTTGCAATAATTTTGGTCATGAAGACTTTGAATGCAGAAGCAGGTTTCAGGAAAGAAAGGAACAAGAACGGAAAAAGGAACAAGCCTCAGGAACCAAAACATGGAGAATAAAGGAACCTCAAACAGAAAGATGTGGGATAGCATTTTATGCAGAAGGACAGGAAAATCTATGGTACATTGACAGTGGATGTTCGAAGCATATGACAGGTGATAAATAAAAACTTGAGTCTTATTCTATTTTAGAAAAGGGAAAGAAAGTCTCTTTTGGAAACGATACTCCTGCAACTATAAAAGGAAAAGGTATTGCTCCTTTAAAAGAAGATGTTAAGGCTGTAAATGTTTTGTTTGTTGATGGATTGAAGCATAATCTACTAAGTGTCAGCCAGATGTGTGATCAAAGAACCGAGGTTATATTCAGATCAAATGGATGTCTTGTTCGTGATCTTGATACAGGTAAAACAGTTCTCAAAGGGAAAAGAACTCCAAATAATCTATACATATTTGAAGAAGGACAACAACAATGCTATCTAAGCAAGGATGAAGAGCACTGGTTATGGCATCGAAGGTTGGGACATCTAAGCTTCTCACAAATAAGGAAAGCATGCAAATATCAGGCAGTTCGCAATCTTCCAGATATCAAAATTCCTGACAACACCATATGCAGATCATGTCAGTTTGGAAAACAAACCAGGACTAACTTTCCAGAGAAAGAAGGATCAGCTAGCATGCCTCTTGAGCTAGTACATACAGATGTATGTGGACCATTCAGGAAAAGAACACCTAGAGGAGAGGAATACTTGATATTATTTATTGACGATTTCTCCAGGTTTGTTTGGTTAGGACTTATGAAGCACAAAGATGAAGCATTCGAAAAATTCAAATCCTTCAAAGCCTTGGTTGAAAATGAATCAGGTCACAAAATTAAGTGCCTCAGATCCGACAGAGGTGGGGAATTTACTTCAAATGAATTTTTCGATTTCTGTGATGAACATGGGATAAGGAGAGAATTCTCTACAGCTAGAACTCCTCAGCAAAATGGAGTTGTTGAAAGAATGAACAGAACAATCCAACAAATGGCTCGTGCTATGCTTGATGAATCAGGAACTCCCGCAACTTTCTGGGGTGAAGCTGCACATGCTGCGGTTATTATTCTCAACAAGACAAATGTTCGGGTGAACAGCACTCAAACTCCTCATGAGCTCTGGAGTGGTAAAACTCCTTCGGTAAAGCATTTCAAAATCTTTGGGAGCAAATGCTATATCAAGAATACTGAGGAGCAGCTTGGCAAACTTGATCCTAGAGCAGATGAAGGCATTCTTCTTGGCTATTCTCCACATAGCAAAGCATACAAATGCTACAATAAAAGACTTGGCAGAATTGTTGACAGCATTGATGTAGTGGTTGATGAGAAGGGATACATTCCTAGGCAAATACATCGTGAAGACATCGAAGAAGATGAAAGCTACCCTCAAAGACAGAATGATGAAGAAGAAGAACCTCAAGAAGAATCTCAAGAAGAACCTCACGAAGACGCAGAAGAACGAACAAGAATAGAAGAAAAGACTCCATCCAGATATGTTCAGAAGAACCATCCAGAATCTCAGATCATGGGACAGAAAGAAGCAGGTATACAAACTAGAAGAACAGTTGCAGAAGCTTCAAGCTATTTAGCATTACACTCCTCTACTGAACCACAAAATGTGAAAGAGGCATGCAAAGATGAATGTTGGGTGAAAGCAATGGATGAAGAACTTGAGCAAATCGAAAAGAACAACACTTGGGAGCTGGTTCCTAGACCAAAGGATAAGAATGTTATCGGAACAAAATGGGTCTTCAAAAATAAATTGAATGAAAATGGAGAAGTAATTAGAAACAAAGCCAGACTTGTTTGTAAAGGGTATGCACAGCAAGAAGGAATAGACTTTGAAGAAACTTTTGCTCCTGTTGCAAGACTTGAGGCCATCCGAATGTTCCTTGCTCTCTCAAGTTTTCAGAACTTCAAAGTATTTCAAATGGACGTAAAATCAGCCTTTCTGAATGGAGACTTGGAAGAAGAAGTGTACATTGAACAGCCAGATGGGTTCATTCTTGGAAATGATCCAAATCTTGTATGCCGATTGAAAAAGGCTCTCTATGGTCTCAAACAAGCCCCAAGGGCTTGGTACTACCGGTTGGACAAATATCTTCATCAACAAGGTTTTTCAAAAGGTTCAGCAGATAGCAATCTATATATAAAAGTTGAAAATGACAAATTGCTAATACTTGTTGTGTATGTAGATGACATTATTTTTGGCAGCAATGAAGAAGCTATGAGTCAAAGCTTTGCCTCAGTCATGCAGAAAGAATTTGAAATGTCCTTGCTAGGAGAACTGACATACTTCCTTGGTTTGCAAATCCAACAAAAGGAAGGAGGAATCCTTTTATCTCAAACCAAGTATCTCAAGCAAATTTTGAAGAAATATGGCATGGAAGATGCAAAACCAGTATGTACACCCATGGTCACAGGATGTAGTCTCAGTGCAAATGATGAATCTGCAGCAGTACATCAACCAACCTACAGATCTATGATTGGCAGTTTATTATATTTGACAGGTACCCGACCGGACATCATGCATGCAGTTGGAATAGTTGGAAGATTTCAGGCAAATCCGAAGGAGACTCATCTCCAGGCAGTGAAGAGAATTTTCAAATATCTTCAAGGGACTCAAAATTATGGCTTATGGTATCCTAGAGATACAGATCTCACTCTTCATGCTTATACAGATGCAGATTGGGCCGGAAGCGTGGATGACAGGAAAAGCACAAGTGGTGGTGCGTTCTTTATGGGTTCCAGACTGGTATCTTGGTTCAGCAAGAAACAGAGCTCAATTGCCTTGTCTACAGCTGAAGCGGAATATGTTGCTGCTGCATCTTGTTGCACCCAACTCCTTTGGATGATGCAGACTTTGCAGGATTATCAAATCACTTGTACACCTCCAATCCCTATCTTATGTGACAACACAAGTGCAATCAGCATCTCAAAGAATCCGGTTATGCATTCAAAGACCAAGCACATACCAATCAAGTACCATTTTCTCCGGGAACAAGTACTTGAACAGAAGGTCAAGTTGGAGTATGTTCCTTCTAAGGAACAAGTTGCTGATATTTTCACCAAACCGTTGCCCAGGGACACTTTTGAATACCTCAGGCAAAAGCTGGGGGTTGTTGATGCATCATCTTATTGCTGAACATCTTCTTATTGGTGGTATAGGCTCAGGGGGAGCACATAATGCATTGTTGGCATTATGAAGAAGGAGATCTTGGAAATAGCTGCAATATGTCTCTATCTCTTTCATGGTGGATTTCTGGTTATTTGCAGATCTGGAGGAGCATGAGCGTAGGGGGAGCATACCCTTTGCCCTTGATGTCAAAGGGGGAGAATGAAGCTGAAGATCATGAGGTTGCCATCAAGTCCAAAGGGGGAGATTGTTGGCATTATGATTCAGGTGTTGTCCTTGATGGCAACCCATTCAGGTGGTAGATCACTATTCTTGATGATCAGCTCTCTATTTTTAAAGAAGGACGCAGGCAATCTGTTCAGAAAGTGCGTCCCCGCAGGTGTACCATGCAGAACCCGCGTCCAGGGACGCAGGCCAGCCGTTCAGGGGGTGCGTCCACTCAGTGCACACATTTCAAGACAGAGAAAAGCACGTGGGGGTTTCTTGTGTGGTATCTAGCCGACGGTTTTGTGTTTCTATGGTGTCGGCTCGTGGTATTGTTCCATGTTTTGGGGAGGAGCTTGCCTATATAAAGCAAAGGAGTTCATTTGGATTAATCATGTTTTTGGTTGAACATATTATGAGGGTAAGATCTGGTCTAGATCTAAACAAGGCGAATCTGATGGACCGAGATCTCTTCGACTCTTGCTCGGATCTGTGATCTGACTGTCTGGGTTATTTCTAAAGTCTTGAAATTCTCTTTGTCCGGAAGGACGCAGGTGCAGTAAGGGTTCAGATGCATCCGAGACGTAGGAGCGAAGCGTTTCAGGTGCGTCTGACGCAGGTGCAGTAAGGGTTCAGGTGCGCCGGGACGCAGGCAGTACAATAGACTCAGTGCGAGGGACGCAGGCTAGCAGTTGAGCAGGGTGCGTCCGGGACGCAGGCTAGCAGTTGAACAGGGTGCGTCCAGGGACTCAGGTCAGCAGTTGAGCAGGGTGAGTCCAGGGACTCAGGCTAGCAGTTGAGCAGGGTGAGTCCGGACTCAGGTTGGCAGTTGAGCAGGGTGCTTCCTTCTCTTAAAATCTTTGTTTATCATTGTTCTAGTTACTACAGTTGATTGGGTGATACTCTTACACTTGATGATCAATTGATGCTTATGGATTTATGAAAAGTGGTCCTTGTATGAAAAGAAGTAGGGGGTTGTAGCTCCCTTCCAGGAGAAACTGGAAAACGAAAGAGAGTTGTAGCTCTCTGCAGGTTGCAGCCTGCGTACTGGTAAAGGACTGCACCAGTACAAAACCATTGTAAAAGAATTTCTAAATTGAAAGAAGATAGAGACATATTGCAGCAGGTGGTTTTCTCCCACATTGGGTTTCCACCTTACATCTTGTGTTCTTTGGTGTGACTGTCTATTTTCTTTGTTCATGCTCATTATTTTATGGTACTGATATGCAAGAATAATTCAAAAGATCAAATAAGGAAGATTTGTTAAACTGCTAGATAATACTGATTCACCCCCCCTCTCAGTATTATTTCCAACAAAGAAGATGTTGGATGAGGGTCTCATTAGGAGTCTCACATATTATTTGGAGAATGGAGATCAGCTTCAAGAAATGGTGCTAGAAGCATCCAATGAGGCTATAAGGCCTTGTGATTTTGAATCTGACAATTTGTGTGTGAATGCAGGTTTAGAAAAGAATGGTGGACAATATTTGGACATTATTACAAAGATGAATAAGAATGTACAAAATTTGAATTCTATTATAAATGGCGAAGTTGAAGAAATGTTTGTGCAAACAATTGAAGTTGAACATAATCAGAAATTAGAGATGAGGAAGGACAAGAAGAACCTGATTTAGGTTCTAGAGAAAGACAGAGTGCTTGTAAGGTGTGATGTTTAACTACAGTTGTTGGATAAATTGTTGGAGAGGATACAAAAGGAGAAGATAATTTATACATGTCTAATAACATAGATATGTATATTGCACCCAAAGAAATTGAGGTGGAATGTCATGAAAAATTTCCTTATGTCAATATAATTTTTTTAACTGAATTTTTAGAAAAGTGGCTAATAGGAAATATAGAAGATGGATACCATATAAATTCTATAAATTTTGATGAGACAAAAAATGAGATGCAATAGTTAGAGGATATCAACAATATGTTCCAGCAAGGATATGGTGATATATTTTCTAAAGGGAAGCAGGAGGAAAGACATACGAGTGTCTTAAACAACTATGGAGGAATGAAAGATAAATTTTCCATTAAGGAAATAATATAACTAGTATAGGGAAGATAAGATCAACCCCCAAAAAGATACAACATCTTCAAGGAAGATCTAGGAATGGAGGAGTTAGCTTCAATCACTAGGATGTTAGTAAGGGATAGCAATGATAAACTTCATCAAGGAAACAGTGATTTGACTCATCCCAAGGATAAGTTGGACTTCGAGATTGAATAAGGAAGCTAATGTTGAATAAGCATCGAAAGAAGGGCTTTGCGAGGAAGAGGAGAATTTAGGATGGCATGTTGCATATGGTAGAGCAATTTTTCATCAAGAAGGATGAACACTATAGAATGAGAAAATAGTAGAGTAGCAACATGACAAGGAGAAGGACTAGCTACAACCTAAAGCTTGGGATCGAGGAAAATTCACTTCATCAACACATGGTTAGGAGACCATGAATCTTTTTTCACCTTGGAAATATGATGTAGGTTCATAGACCCAACACAAGAAGTGATAGTTTGGACAAGATCTTAACAATGTGATGGGATGGTCATATGGTAATGTTGGGAAAAAAAATTTAAAAGTTTAAGAAATTGCAAATATTTACATTAGGAAGTCATTTTTTATTTTTAGAATAAGTTGGAGAAGATATTTTCTAATGTAAATATAGTTTTCAATTTCCCTTATTTTGTGGAGAAGGGGAAACAATTCACCCATTGTGACTCTTGGTTTTTATGATCAATTTAAATTGGGAAACAATAAGAAAAGTCTGTTTGGGGAGGAGAACAAAAAAAAAATATATATTTTGAGAGAAGAGAGGAGAGAGGGAGAGCAGAGAGGAACTCGTTGTCCTTCTATGTAACTATAACTTTGAGGTTTTACAAATGCCTGTACCTTCAATCTGTGTGAACAAAATGTATTTTTGTGTGAATGGCATAATAAACAACAATTTGGGGCTATAAGTTGGGTGATTATGAAATGAGTTGAAGTTTTGTAGTACCTAAATAAATTTATGTTGTAAACTATTATTAATTTCATTATTTATTCATGTGTGTTTGGTCATTTTTTAGACCCTGTAATTTGTTGGAATGATTGATATTAAGAGTTGGTACATTGTGGCTTCAACTACCATGTGGTTTGTTCATGTATCTTTGGCATTCTTGTCGCAATGGTTTTGAAACTCGACGGAGGAATGTCCATTACCCCCATGAATGGTGATTGTTTGGTTTTATGTTAGTAATAGGAGTGTTGTTATAGTAGCAAGATAGAGCACCATGTTTTTAATGTTGTTATGTATGTTTAATTGGATTTCTAATAGTTAAATTTGAGCTAGTGTGCAAACGTTAATGAACAAAGGTGAGTGGGATCACTCACTTTGTTTTAGAGTAGTGAATGTGTGAGATTTACAGTGATTTGAATGTTGTATCAGTGAAACCTATCACTCTGTTTTGGAAATGTTGTCAAACAAACAAACAAAAAATCCTCTTTGAATGTTTTTTCGATTGGAAAATTTATCATAGAAAATCCTGGAGAAAAAAGGCGTATAAAATCATTTACTACATCAAGGATCCACCCAAGGTTGTGGAGAGTCAATTGGGAACAAGGTCGGGTCCTTTCATCTTCCCAAAACCCGCCATACATTTTTTTGAAGGGGCACTATGAAATCATTTCGCAACGCCTAAAGGGTTTTAATGGGTACTACAAAATCATTTTGTTGTGACCGGAAAATTTTTGGGATTGCGTGTTTAGTTTTTAAATGTTCATTTGGCCTTCTCGGTACACTATTTGTTAAGTTGAAGTGTATGCAATTGGATTTATGAAATGAGGCAAGAAAAAGAGTGGAAGGAGAGAGGAAAATCTATCATGGAATTTATCAAAGTAAACCCATATTCTCGAGTTGATTTCATATGTTAATGTTTCATGAAATACTGTTGAATTTGACATTAATACAGAGATGTGAGTGGAGTAGCCTGGTGTTATTGGCAGCCAAGGTGACCCGAACTACATCACTAGCGCACTTTTGGGGTTATAATCGACACTCATGTTGCAAGTTGTATTCCAAGTGTCACAAAAATAAGTGTTTATTTGTTATTGTTTCAAGGTGTGACTCTTGATTGTTAGTCTTGTGCATTCCCTTAGCTTGTAATTATTAGCATCCATGTGTGTGATATGTGGTTGAGACCTATTTCAATGCCTTTCTTTCTCTTATTTCACTGGTCCCACACTTAGCCATCTTGGAGCTCTTCTTCATCCTCTTGCCAGGTGCAAGTTATCAAAGTGCTCATTAGAGAAATTTTGAAGTCTAAAATGGGCCTCCTAAGGAATATTATAAAATAATAGTGGAAATAATAAAATAATATTAGATTACATCATTAAATTTTATAGGGAAAAAAAAGAAAAAAAATGTTTTTTCAACTCATCTCCCTATGGTTTTACTCAAATTTCGAGCATGAGCAATCATTGGATGTGAAATTTAATTCCTCATCCAAGGAGTACCCATGTTACATACTTTAATGAACGCTGCAACACAAAAAATGATAAATACATGAAAAAATGTGATTGTAATCATTGTTTTTCATGTATTTTTTATTTTTCCTGTAGCAGGGTCCATCAAAAGTATGAAACATGGGTACTCCTTGGTTGAGGAATTAAATTTCACATCCAATGAGTGTTCCCACTCGAACTTTGAGTAAAATTGTAGGGAGATGAGTTCAAAATATAGTTTTCTTACTTTTTTTATTTTTTAATCTGTTTACTCGTTTACTCCAAAAATTGTGAATCATCCCCCATGGTTGACATCATCATATTTAATCCTACTAGTTCTTATAAAATTGATTTTGGTTGTACTTTTTTGTTTTGAGGCCCATTTTATACCTCAAAATTTCTCTAATGAATCCTCAACCTGGTGATGAGCATTACCTATCCATGAGCCTCATTGATCAATCCTAACTTCCTCAACTTGTGCACTGGTCCTTTCTCAGAGAAAGCTCCTATTATTGTGCATTGAGCACCTTCAAAGCATAGTCATTAAACCCTTGTTTCTTTTACTAACTCACTGCACTGAGCCTTGATCAATTCTACCTTGTATAGTGCACGGAGCACTTCTAATTTATATCAAGGTTTTCTCCATCCCCTTGCAATGATAAACTACATGATACAAAGGCTTACTTCCCTTCATGTTGTAGTGAACACCCTCAAGGCAAAGTGAATTAACCTTCCAGTTTCGTCCCTCAACCCACCACGCAATCTCCTCAACTAGTGAGCCTCATGTTGCAAGGTGTGCATTCCTAGTGGAAAATGGATTGACCTTTGAGCCACTACAACCCACAACTACGCAGTCATAGGGATATACCCATCAAGCAACGCGCATTGCACAGTTGTAGTGCCTAGTCTTGGCTCCTCTACTGACTAGAAACACTCACTACACCATGCCTTTCTCTTCCTTTCCTCCCTCTGTGCATTGCACATTTCCAGTACACAGTGAGACCTTCCCTCAGTCACTGTGAAGCTCACCTGCATAGTCATTTCCTCCCTCTCCATTTAGCACTGCGCAGTTTCATTTAGCAAGCTCATCAACCTTGTCTCTTGCACTTGCTCATTGTGATGGACCCTGAATAGCCCCTTCCTATAGTGCATTGTGTAGTTTCAATGGGTAGTGGGGTCACCCCCTAGCCACTATTGAGCTCAACTGTGCAATTCCCAACAAGCCTCTCTCTCATCTCCTACATAGACCTATCACAATCAACTTCTTCCATGAGAAAAGTAATGGTAGAATAGGTGATTTCTAGATTGATCTTGCCTTGTTATGAGTGAACTTCATTGGAAAGTGTACCACCTTAACATGGAAAGATGATGCTCAAAGAATATTTCAAGGAGAATAAACAAAGAAATATTTGTAGAGAATAAGCACAAACAAGAACCATCACAAATACATGAAGAGATCCTAGACCATGATAGAATCATGAATGAGAATGTTCCAACACTAATCCAAGAACCTTTTGAAGGTGAAGATAAAGTACATATCAGATCTATCATGAAGAAAGGAATACATAGCAACAAAGGGAGGCACTTGACAGGGATACAATGCAATGAAGTATTATGTCACAGTTGTCAAATCATGGCCTCTCAAAGTGTCATCACTATTCCATGCAGTCCATGTACTTAGCCACATGATGTGGAATGTAGTTATGTATTTTCAAGAAATAATGAGAATATGTGAATATGTGGAAGTCCATGAGTCACATGTGGAAAAAGCAGTCACCAGGAAAAGTCCAAGAGTCTTATAGAAGTTCAAGGATCACTTAGAATTCCAAGAGTCATGGGGGATATGAAAGGTCACTCCTCTTGTTATAAGAGAAATATCATAACTCAATCAAAGGGATTTTGGAGGCTTGTACTTTTGAGAGCTAGCCTTGGCTCCTCTAGATTGGAATAAGTGGGAAGATCATTCCTTGGAGTAGAAATTAGTGACTTAATGTTCCACTATTGGAGTTAGTGCCTCACCATTTTAATTCCTTACTTGGAACTTTCACTCAATTATCAAAATCTCGTTGAGCCAGCACACTTTCATGCATTTTTGTAACACTATTATTTAGATTTTTGTGGTATATGTTGTGTTCATACATACTAAAGAAAATGAACTATTTCATTGGCTTTTTTATTTGTCATGTTGAATTTGTGTTGTATTTTCTTCCATGAATCGTTATTATTTTGTGAACTAATTTGTAGGTTAATTAATGAATCTTTCCTTGCTCTTGTGTGACTCTCTTAGTATAGTACTATTACTTTCCTTATAGAGGCTCACTCTCTCTTTCCCTCTCATGGAAATATCCTTTTATGCAATGCAAATGTGTGATTCATAGTTTCAACTTACTTGTTTGTTTCAAAGGTTATGTGTATAATCTCTTATGTTACCACTTGAAGCCAAGTCAAACCTTTGAGTTATGGTGGTTCAGTCGATACTCCATATGGGTCTCCTACTCCAAACAGTGTGAGGTCTAGTTGGGACTTCATATCGAGGAGAACCCCTTATATGATAGATTTCCATCACCGCCAACAGCACCATAAATGGGGTCATTTTTGTGACGATATGGAAGGAAGTGTTATACCATTATTCTATTAAAGGTAACCACCTGACCCATTGTGTTTTTTTATCATATACAAAGTAATGAAGATATCCTTCAAAACATTTTTTCACTATCTCAATTTTCCCATCTAATTGAGAATGATAAGATGAGATATGATCTACTTGAGTACTAAGACAAGAAAATAGTTCTAACCAAAAATTTCTAGTGAAAACAAGATCTTTGTCACTTAAAATAAATTTTCGGTTTCCATGTAGCTTTTGAATTCTTTCCACAAATGTAGTAGTGACTGTACTAGCTTTTAAAGGATGAGATAGTGCACAAAAGTGTACATATGTGGTAAGTCTCTCAAATACCACCATGTTTACACTCTTTCCTTTGGAATTGGGTAAACCTATGATAAAATCAATTGAGGGATCCTCCCAACGCTAACTTGGAGTGGCTAATGGTTGTAAAACACCTAAGGTGTTAATTGTCTCAACTTTATTTTTTTGGCAAACTAAAAATTATGCCACAAACTTATGAATAAAAGACTTAAGGCCATCCCAAAAAAAATACTTCTTGACCTTGTGGTAAGTTTTTTAAAATCCTGAGTGCCCTCCTATAGGAGAGGTGTGTAATTCCAAAAAATACTTTTGTTTGAGTTGGGAGTTCTTACATAGATATAAGTGATCCTTCTACCATAGTGAATCATTTTTCTAGTTAAATGTATCAGATACTTTGGGATCTTGATGAAACTTTTCAATGAGTGTCTACACCTCTTCATCATTCTTCCATTCATCCCTTTCTTCATTTATCCAATCAAGTTGGACAATATAAATTCTACAGAGCAATGTCTCCACATCTTCATCCCTTATTGGGAGTGCATCTACAACTACATTTTGCTTCCATTTTTTGTAGATGATTTCAAAGTCATAACCCAACATCTTTGTGACCCTTTTTCGCTACTCTTCTTAAGATAATATTTGTTCCAAGAAGTATTTACAACTATCATTATCTTTAAATGTAAGAATTATAGATTCAAAATTCTTACATTTAAATTACTCAACTCGTAGGAGCCTAAATTTTGAAATACTATCATGATTTGTTTTTACCTCGAAGTGTCTTCCCATTAGGTAAGGGTGGCATTGCTTCAAGGCATGTAGTATTGCCAACATTTCATTCTCATAAATAGTTTTGTGTAAATACTTTCCCTTTATTTAATGACTTTCAAAAGCAATGGGTCTTTCTTCTTGCATTAAAACAACACCAATGCCATTTCCTTTGGCATCACATTCCACAATAAACTTTTTTGTGAAGTTTGGTCTAGCTAAGATCGGAGCTCGACACATTGCCTCTTTAAGATATTCAAAAGCATAAGTTGCTTCTAGATCCCAAAAAAATGCATATTTATTCAGTAATGTTGTTAGAGGTGCTGCTATGTTCCCATAATTCTTAATAAACTTGTGATAATACCCTATCAACCCAAGAATCATATCAACCCTATATTCCATTCCTTGAAGGATTTTTTTGTTAAGGTCTACCTTAAAACCCTTGTGAGATATAATATGACCCAAAAATTCCACTTCTTGTACCCCAAAGAAACATTTGGAGGGTTTTACATACATTGTTTCTCCTCCAATAATTTTACCAACATGTCAACATGTTGAACATGATCTTTCCAAGACTTGTTGTAGATTAGTATATGATCAAGAACTACTAGCACAAATTTGCTAAGGGTATGCTTGAAAGTGGAATTCATCAAACCATGAAATGTGGAAGGTGCATTAGTAGGGCCAAAGGGCATAACCAAAAATGCATAATGACCTTCATGAATTCTGACTGTTGTTTTCGGAATGTCTTATGTCTTCATTCTAATTTGATGATATATTGAACAAAGATCCATCCTATTGAAGTAAAATTATCCATGTAGTTCATCCAAAAATTCGTCAATGATCAAAATGGAAAATTTACCTTTAATAGTGTGCTTGTTGAGCTCCCTATAATCTGAACACATATGCCATGATCCATCCTTCTTATGCACCAATACTACTGGAGAGGAGAAGGATCTTTGGCTAGGTTTAATTATACTTGCCTCTAGCATTTATACAACCATATGTTCAATTTCACACTTCTGGGCATAGGGATATCTATAAGGTATAATGTTTGGAGGAACACTTCCTAGAATCAAGTGAATAGCATGATCATGATCGTGAATAGGTGGGAGACTTATGGGAGCCTCAAACACCTTAGAATGATTTTCAAGGACTCTTTGGAGATCTGGAGAAGTGGATAACTTAGATGTTTGAACATCTAGTGGGAATAATAGTGCAATTACCCCTCATTGTTCCTTGTTCAAAATCTTTGTCATGCCATTAGAGTTGATTATATTTCCAGGTTTCCTTGTGATGCCCCTTAACTCAATTTCCTTTCCTTCCTAGAAAAACTTCAAGAAATTTTCTTGAAAAATAAAAGCTATCATCCCCAAATATTGTAACCATTGGACTTGTAATACAAGATCAACACCACCTATTTGAATTGAAAGAATTGGACTATTCAATACATATTCGCCCATGGTTAGCTTAATATTATGGCACTTCCCTGAGCAATTTATAGTTCCTCCATCTGCAAACATTACTTGACACTCTATTGCTACATGTAGAAAGCAATTCAAATCCTTGGTTATCTTATAATGAATAAAGGTACTACCTTAATCAATCAACACTATTACATTTTTCTTCTTCATATATCCTTCTATCTTGAGAGTTTGAGGATTGGTAATTCCTGCCACTACATTATAATATATGGTCGTTATTTTTCAACCCCTATGGTTGGTTCCTAGTGTATATCTTCTTATTTTTATGTTTCTTGTTCCTTTTCTTCCTCCTCTTCACAATCTATGTAAAATAATTTCTTATCAACACACTTATAACTTCTATTTTATTTTTTATCACAAGTATAGAAAATCTCTTTTGCTCCTTTTTCCTCCAACTGTTTTGGTGTCAACCTTGTAGGTTATGGGAGGCTAGGAGCAGCAATACTTCCATCTTTATTGTTATGAGTGGTAGACCTCCTTATTTCCATAATTTTTCTTTCAATTTTTCTTTCTGCCCTGAATTCACTCTCCGATGACTTAGGTTCCCAATGGAAAATGTCATGTTGTATGTCATCCCTTAAAGTCCCTATGAAGGAATCAATCAAATGCTCCTGTGGAATATCAGTTATCCTTATATTCAATCTTTGGAAGTCTTCAATGTGCTTCCTAAATGAGCCCTTTTATTTGAGACTTATCAATTGGCTAAAGAAGGTATTGGTCTTTCTATCCTCATAATGTGCTATCAATTCCTCCATAAAACTTGTCCAAGTGACAAGTGATTTATGAGAACAGAGCCATCGATACCACACAAACTAATTAGGTTCTAAATATAAAGATCCAATGCATACCTTTTATGTGTGTTGCACATTATGTAGATCAAATAACTACTACATCTATAGTATCCACGTTACTGGATCCTTGCCATCAACCTTTCCCATATCGATATTTGGAATATGGTTGGTCTTAAACCAAAATTTAGAGTCTCTTAAATCATGATTCACATTCCTTTTGTTCTAATCATGTGTTTCATGTAATACCTTATCACCATTAGGAGTCATTTGTAGCAACTTTATCAAACCCTCCATTTTTTCTTTTAAAACGTCATTCATACCTTCCATGTCTTATTTTAAACCTTCCATGTCCCCTTTCATGCCCACTTTTATGTTTTCTTTTAAACCATTCATCATCAATTTTAGTTCATCTTTGGTTGATCTTTGTGAGAGCGAAATTTGTTGCACTTCGTCTAATAATTTTAATATATCATGTTGCATTTCTTCCTATTATACATGCATCATAGCAGAGAATTATGAGGGCTTAATGGGTGTAGCAATTTTTTTTGGAGGAATTTTGGAACCAATTGATGATATAAATGCTTCATTATGCATTTTGAATCACTTCCAACTGATTTTTATTACAAAAATATGAAAATTTAAAAATACATACATTTTAAGAGTTTGATTTTGAGCTTGTTGATATGGATGACATTGAAACTATTTTATATTTGTTATTCTGGTATCCCAAGATCTAAAATTGCATCCCTCTATAGGACCTTTTTTCTTCTTTTCAATGCCACACGTCAGACCGAGATTTGATTCTTCAAGATAAAGTTATGCTAAATCTCCCAAAATGACTTTATTATGGTTGGTTCAATAGAGAAAACTTGTATGGGGTACCATGTGCCACTTTTTAAACCTTAGGCCCTAAAACTTGTACTTGAAAAACTATAACCCATTTAATTTTAGTCACTTTTTATAGAATTCAAATTTTATGCTTGAAGACAAAGCTATAATGATTTTCCCCAAGGCACCTAGTTGAGATTGAATTCTAGAGCATACAAAAACCCTAACTTACTTGGACCGTATATCTGAAAATATAGCAAACAAAGGTCTAAAATTTTAATAAGATATTCATTAATATTTTTCCTCCATGTGATAAAATTTCACGTCTAAAACTTCACAGAAAAAAATTATTGTGAAAATGCCACAATGACCTGTTTGAAGCAACAAAACCTAGGATTAAGAGCTCGAATACCAAATATTGTGTATCTAGATGAAAATAACATAGAAACATAAGAAAAGATAGATCGACGGCTTGATAATCAACCACTTCAAGGTAGGGGGCATCCTTTTACATCACATAAATAAACAATTCTTAAGAGATGTAAATGAAAAAACCTCCTTGGTATATAGAGTCTAAAGGGTCAAATATAATTAGGACCTACATAACAATAATAATGTAAGGGTAGAACAATAAAAATAGTGGGATTCTATGGGTCACAACAATAAAAATATGGGGGCTACACTAGTATTATAGGGACCTAACATACATTAACAAAAACATGCATTTTAGCATGTAGACAACCAACAATCTCAATTAGTCAAATATCCAAGATTGCGCCAAACAATGGAACCCACACAGTATAGTAGTTAATTGAGCACAACAAACATTTATACAAAGCTTATGTAAATATATTTGCATCTAAAGAAAGTATCACAACCATAGGAACTTTAATCCCTCATAATAATGAGAACATTCACATAACCATTTCATTATAACAACTAGGAATAGCTCGTTCCTCCATCATGCTGTGTCATAAACCATAACAATATCATTTACCATCTACAATGCAATATATGTACAAATGAATATACTTTTTTGATTAACTTATATGAATAGCAACCAACCATGGGCCAGCTACACCACAATCTCTCTTGTAGCTGACCACCCTTGAGTTGTATTCATAAATTGAGGAGTTAATTGCTCAACGAAATTTACATCAACACAATTCAATCAGATCACACGGGAATCTAGAAGACACAATGTCTGCACCTGATGCCTAGGATTCAATAACACATAGTGTCTCCACCCAATCAAACACTACAGGAATCTAGAGCCCATGGTGTCTCCACCTGATTGACACTGCAATAATCCAAAGCCTATAAGGTCTCCACATGTTATCTTGTAGGAATTCAGAGAATGCCATACCTCATCTTGTTAGGCTCCATGGTAATCCAAATCACACATTCATGGTCTCCACATTTAAAAAACCATGACAAGTGCCCAAGTGCACAACATCTCGACGTGATAATAGGAATCCAAAGAACACCATGACTCTACCTTCTCAACATGAAAATATTATCTCTAAACCACACTCCTTAGTGTGCTTCATGAGTATGTGCATACACTAAGATTTCATGCCTTTTCTTTAGCAATTTCTCTAGAAATTTCCCCTTATGCATCTGAGCATGTCCACCTTCTTTGTATGCCCCATGTAACAACCCTGATTTAAAATATACAAATAATTACATCAATTTATATGATTAATAATCAACACACAATTATTCTACTATTTAACTTAGAATTTTCAAAAAACAAGAGTAGAGACGACTTACCTGAATTGACGATATTCCTTACTTGTGTTTTTCGAGTTGAAAGCTCTTTGAATTCTATTAACCGCAACAAACATTTTGGGGATGACTCTCCACCAAATCATAGGCTCAATTGCACATAATCTTTCCACAGTTGACCACCCTCGAGACCTCAATCAACGTACTACTGCGAGGGAATTCTTTGTCTCACAACACCTTTCTCCCAAGAGAATGGATGAAGGAATGGATGAATCTCATCTTCTTCATTTTCCATTAAATAGACCAAAAAATGGAAAGGATTCCACATGCACATATTTCATGTGTCAACATGCCAACTTTTATTTCTTTATTTTAATTTTTACTTAATTTAATATTTCTCTTAATTTAACTCTTTCTTATTTTATTCCTTTTTACTTTTTGTTAACTTTAATTATTCTTACTATTTTTATAGTTTACTTTTATATATATTTATTTAGAACTTCAATTTATTATTTTTTATTTTATTTATTTATTATTATTATATTCTCTTCATTGTTAATTATTTATTTACTATTATTATCTTCTCTTTATTGTTTGCTATTTATTATTATTATCTTCTCTTTATTGTTTGCTATTTACTATTATTATCTTCTCTTTATTGTTTGCTATTTATTTACTAATATTATCTTTTCTTTATTGTTTATTATTTATTTACTTATATTTTAATATTATATTATATTATTTATTTATTTATTTTTATTATTATTATTATTAGGGAGTATTACATACTCCCCCTCTTTAAGGAACTTCATCCTGAAGTTAAATTGATCAATTAACATTTTATTTTATTTAGTTATTTATTACCTCACGTTTGCCCCACACCCTCTACTGAACTAGTATAACCAGCAGACATCGAAAGTTTCCATGACGTCTAGGAAATCCTAAGGATTCTGTCATTTTTCACACTTTTAGAACCAAGCATAAGCCTCATCGGTCTATACCATAGCCTATGCCTAGCCCCAAGGCTTAGATCTCATCTACGCCAAGGCAAACATCACATCTCAGTACTCAATGACTTTGGGCATCTCACAAGGATGGCCCACTCCCTCCACACTCACTAAGATGCACAACCCCAAGAATTGAATTCCTTATACCCCCACCAAAATTCGGCATCCCAATCCAATATCAAGAACTTTGACTACAATATCAGGCACTTTGCCTCCTCAAGATGGTCCCATAGCCCCTTAAGAGTTATCCATCAAGTGTTATACAAGATAAAGGAACCACTGACATATGTAGTGTTGATTGAATTTTTCCCTATCCCATATGGTGTTACATATTCTCCCTCGCAGGTATGGGACCCCCCGAGATCATCAAATAAACCAGACCTCTCAACCCATTTGTGGATTTCCTATCAATCACTACATCTCAACATACATCCAATGCATTAGCTATAACATCTTAGTATCATATAAAATAATCCACATGATAGGTATTTCATGTCATAATGAGAACATAACATTATTGTTATCACAAAATTTTGCATGTCATAAATATACATATAATAATAAAATAATGGGAAGAGAGCCCCTAAAACTTCAACGGGAGCTACTAGGCTTACAGACTTGGATGGTTGAGAGAGGCTTAAATTATTTATATTCAATCTCAGCTTGGGACCAGAACAATTGGCTAGACTGGATAATCCCTTTAATCCCAAAGAAATTAAAAGGGCAATGGGAGAAGCTAAAACTTCAACTCACAGGGGCAGAACCCATAAGCAACGAGGAAGAGAATGAGTTCGTGTGGGATCCAAGTGGAGGAGACTACACAGTAAAAACAGGGTATAAGATCCTCCAAGACCAACAAAATCAGCAGGAATGGAGTCTATGGAAGGTAATCTAGAAAACTGAATGCCTTCCTAAAATAAAAGCATTCACTTGGACACTCCTTAAAGGGAAAATTCTAACCTTTGACAACTTAAAAAAAAGGAATGCAAGGCCCTTCTAGATGTGTCATGTGTATGACAAAGGAAGAGTCAATTAAGCACCTTTTCTTAGATTGCAGGGTAGCTAGAGAATGTTGGAACCAGATCACAAGTCTGCTGGAAACCTATATAAACCTCACAATCCAGCTTCTAGATCTATATAAATTTTGGGAGAAGAGCTATCCTTACCCAAAGAAGGACAAGGCTACAATAATCAGGATTCGGAAATGCCTACCCTTAGTTTTGTGTTGGAAAATCTAGTTAGCCAGAAATAAAAGTATTTTTAAACATCAAATCCCAAGAGTAGGCAAAATCCTCTCAAAAACTTGGAGTTTAATTTTTGAAAGTTTAAATTCTAAAGGAATGATAGCAGTGGATCAAAACAATCTCCAGCAAGAAGAAAGAGATTGGTATGGCAAAATAATCTTAGAAAACAAGGGGAAAGCAGGACTAAAGAAAGCACTCATAGCAAATGATTGGAAACTAAGGATGAATGAAAAAGAATTTGAAGAATGGAGGAAAAGACAAAAAAGTTTCAGTCTTTTTTTCGATGGAGCCTCAAAAAAAAAACCCAGGAAAATAAGGTGCAAGAGGAGTAATCAGTGATACGGATGGGAAAACAATTGTATCTTATGAATGGGACCTAGGAGAATCTACAAACAACAAAGCTGAAGCATATAGCTTACTCCTAGGCACAAGGATTTTTAAAAAATATGCAATCAAGGATCCTATAATAATAGGAAATTTTGCTATTGTCATAGAAGCAATGATAAAAAACAAAAATCCTAGCAACACAACCATCAATAGAGTATACCAGAGGATCAGATCAAATATAAAAGGATTGGGAAAGATCACTTTCAAACATGTTTTGAGAAACCAAAATCAAGAGGCCGACATCCTGGCTAACAAGGCTACTGAAAGAGCAATTGGAAGTGTTAAGGAAAACAATGAAATTTTCTGCCTCCCCATCCCGTGATTACTGGAGAAAAGAGAAAAGATTAATGGAAAAAGGCATGATCATTTTGGGGGAAAATCGTGACCAAAATATCCTATTCAGAAAGAATACAACTCCAAATCAAAAAGAACATATTCCCATATGCACTCATTTGCTATCTTCAGGACTCTGAGTATAAGATCCATTCAAAATACAAAAATATTCATCACACGAAAGTCAAGGCTCACATGCATCCTCATTCTCTGAGCAGAGTCGGCATATGTCTTTTCAATGATAAGCTATAGCAAAACAATGGTTTTAAAAATGGTATCTAAATGATCTCTTGCAGCAACAGTACAAGAATTTCAGTGAGCACCAATAGGTCTAGCATTCTCAACACCAACTTAAATATCGGTGCTTTGTTTGCTAATAAGGCAGAATTATCTAGTCTGTTGCCTCTCCATAACATCGAAGCTTTACTTCAGTTAGTCTTTTCCATTTTTTCTTATCTTCAGTTGTTCTATTTCAAATACATTTCTCTTGCTAATCCCATTATCCATAATCTTAAGCTCTCTCCTCTTCCTTACTTCCATCTCTCAGTTACTCCTAGCTCTCTATGTAAATTTCCACACCTCAGCATTCTCAAGCTCTGTTCTTCTCCTCATTTCCCTTTTATCATTCTGCCAACAGCATTATCTCATCACTCTAGCCATACGGTCCTCAATGAAAAAGCATAGACTTATTTTTCAGTTGTCCCCCACTCATTCCTCCAGCCCCATCTTAGTCTCAGCACTTTTGGTCAGTTAACCCATGACAAAGACTTGGTTCGCATTATGGGGATAAAAAAAGTTCAGTGCATTTTTGGGTCTTTAGGCAAGTTGTTGGATACTCCTCAACCAATAGGCAACATTAGTTTGATCAATCATAATCATTCCAGAAGAGCTGAGAGAAAGAATCTCATCAAGAGTGCTCACTAAAGAAGTAAAAAAGATACACAGTACACAGGCACTAAAAGAATCATAATGGCCTACAATCCTATAGAAAGAGCTAAAAAGAACAAAAGTTGCCCAACCTGCATGGCTAAAAGGTTTATGATTGGGAGGTTCAATCAAGCTTTGAGGGACCTCAGGGCAGAAATGAAAATCGAGAATGCATACAAACAAAGAGATATTGACAAGCAGTCAGTGGAAATAGCAGAGCTTAAAGGCAAATGCAAGCATCTGAAGGAAGTGGTCGATTACATCAAATCTCTCAATCAGAGCCAACAAGGGGAAAGTTCTACCAAACAAAGCAAGAAATGTCATCCTCAACAAGAAGAATTAGTTAATTAGTTCTAGTGAATGTTTTTTTAAATGCATTGCAAATATATATTATTATTAGGATAGTATGTAAGGAAATATGCCAAGGTAGTCTTTGAAATCCACAGAAATTTGGGGTCAAGTGTAGATATTGGGACTGTGCGCCCTCTTTTTGCCTTACACTTAAACCTCTTTCCTGCCGAATGTATTAGGAGCCAACTCCTACCTTTTTTTGCAATATAAACAATATCCGATAGCGTTAAAAATATATATATCCTCTTGAGTTATACTATCAACATTCAACATTAAAGACATATCATCACATAATAAATGAACCACATGTCAACATACCTCAACATAACATCATAATCCATATGCATATTATATTCATCACAATCATACAACATCATTATCATAACAACTATATAAATAAGAACCACATGTGCATCATTATCCTCATACCATCATATCATGAAACCTCAACCCAATATTATACTTAATGACCCTATTTGACATAACATTTAACTAAAACCATAACTGAAATCACAGTGTACGGTTTAGATGTATCAATAAAATTTAAGCAAGAAGACATGGCGTAGATGCTCCATAAAAGTATATATCTTAGCTAAGTTATGCACTTTTACCTAGATCACCACACAATTTAATCAAATAGATAAGGAAAAACATTAAAATTACAATCTGCATCTTCCCAAGGAGTTGGCCTGGGCTATATTGGTCCCACTGAACCTTGACTTGCTCAAACTCATGATTCCTGAGTTGACGAACCCAGTGGTCCAGTATACAAAATGGTTCGACTTGAAGGATTCCCTCCTCAGAAACTTGTAATTTCTCAAATTTCAACACATGGGATGGGTCAGGTACATATTTTTTGTAACAACCTTAGTCAAGAATCCATGTAATAAAGTTAATAAAGTAAAAATAATAACCATGGTAATGGGACACATATTACAAGCTTAATGTTGGAAAAAACATCCTAGTGTGGGTGTTCATTTGGTTTATTATGGCTAAGGGAAATTGGCAAAGGAAATGGCTAAGGCTTTGGAAAGGCATGAGACATTCATTGGCATTTTATTTATGAAAATAATGGAAATTAGGAAGAAAGGGAGGTGAAATGATCCAGGTAGATATTGGTGGCCACTCGCCTATTCCACTTGGACCCGCACCATTATTTCTTTCAATTTTTCAATTTCCTTGTTTGTAGCACAATTTACTATTTTTGGCATGTTTTCGGGCCCTGAACTTCTGGAGCCGTTTTGAGGCCCTAAACAACGTTTTTTGGGAAAACTAGGACCAACTTGGGTACTTAACTAATTTGGTCATTCAAAATTTGTATTCCTTGAACAGATCTTTCTAACGAGGTATTGTGCATGTCAAACAGAGATTGTATGCCAAAGTTACTACCCTGGGAAGTTGATGTACCCATTTACCCAAATGGGGCCCATAGTTTGGCACTTCATCTCCTAGGGTTAGGTTTTTGGATTTTTAGGGTTTTCCATTGTTTCTCAATAATAAATAGGCCTTTGATCCTAATTGTAACACATTTTAGAGGCATGTAGCCGTCACATCTCTTCTCAGAGATAAGCTACCATCGCTCGAGCTAGTCTTATTTCCATTCTGTTTGTAAGCATATTTCAGTATTTTATATTAATGAAATGAAGTGTTATTTCTATCGCATCTTTGTATTTATGGTTATATCTATAATTTTTTGCGTTCCTATTTAAATCCGGATCATGAAAGTTCACGGGTAGCATGTGAGGAGGAAAATGAAGGAAAATAATGGAAAATTAAAGAAAATAGAGGCCTCATTAATAAAAAGGCTTCTAAGGAACCGTTTGCAGAATTTTGTCAGTTCAATTTTGCATATGTCGTTTTCTACTCTCTCTCTCTCTCTCATACTCTTTTAAACTTAGATTTTTGTTGGAGCACTCTTGGAGAAGAGTGGCATACTTGGGATTTGGAGAAAAAAGGCAAAGTAAAAGCAGGAAAGCACAACAGGGAATCGGGATCAACAGCTACAACAGATTTTGCTTGTAGGTACCAAGTTGAATGTATGATTTTCTTGCTAGTTTTGGCATACATGGAATATGCATGTGGTTATTTGGTTATGATATGTCATTGGAATGGAGAATTTCTTGGATTGATAGTGGTTTTTCCTATCCCTTCCATTTCCTAGATAGTCATGATGTTGTGGGTTTTACTTTTGTTTTCTGGTTGGTTCTCATATTCTTTTGGTTGTGGGTATAATTATTAGTTCCAAGAGTCCTGGTTGGAAAAATGTTATGGATCCCTGTAACAGCTTGGGTAGAGTTACTAGTCTTGGAGCCTTGGTTGGAAAAATTCTCTAGAGCCCTTGGTGGGTTTAGTTACTAGTCTTGGAGCCTTGGTTAGACAAACACTCTAGAGACCGATAGTAGTTGTGGGTTGAGTTACTATTCCTGGAACCCTTGGTTGGAACAAATGCTCTAGAGCCTTGGACAATTTGGGTACAGACCAATCTGGTGATGGTTAGTGATGTCTGAGCGTGATGTGGGATCACTGGTTGAGGGTTGAGGTGGTTTGGCCTCTGGAAGCCATGGATTAGTTTTGTTGGATGTGTTCCATGAGATCCCACATTCATGCTTGGAATATGGCATGGGGATGACTAGCTAAAAGAGAGATTTGGTTCAACGTAGTCTATGGTTGGGTCATTCGAGGAAGACCGAGACCTAGTTACATTTTGCATATGTTAATAAGATATTATTTCCTCTTATATCTGATGGGTAAATATACTTTTTTATACGTGATTTTTATGGATGTTATATCCTTGTTATTTATGTTGGTTATATGTTGGTTATGAGCATGTTTTATGATGGTGATGATGTATGGCTCTCATCATGTTTTGATTTGTAAATGAATGAACAATGAATATATGACCTAAATGATAATGCAGCTAATTTGATAAGGCATCAATGATTCTTAGCGAATCTCAGATAAGTGTGAGACCCATATGCTCATATTTGTTATTATGACCTGTAGAACGCATATTTATGACATGTTTGACGAAATTATTATCATGGCTAGTGGGGGTCCAATCAAGTCATTGATCAAGTATTTGCATTAGTATTATTGTTTCAATGTTATTTTCATTTCTAAAAATTTCATGGAGTTCTGAGCAATGGCCTGAGTCCTATCCCTGAAAAAGTGGCACAAAATCAGGGGTTGCAGGCTCAAAACTAGCTAAAACATACCCTAGTTGATTGCACGACCTTGCTGTGAGAGCGACTGGAGGATCCCACTCGCATGGATTCCCATGGTGTGGGAGTGAGTGAGGCTCTAGGTCAGTGAAATGCTAAGTTGTCTCAAGGGTTGATCACGTGGAAGGGTTGGTTGGCTCCTGAGGGTTTTATAACATGTGTAGAAGGTCATATTGGTTGCATTGTGTCAGTTCCCTTTCCTTAACTGTATATGGATATTTGAATCACATGATAGTAGCCTCTCATCACATGTTTACCCCAGCAGACCGGTTTACTTGGGTAAATGTGGGAGGAATAGGTTACAGAGTGGTATTATAACTTGGTTCACCCCTTGGACTGGATGGCCGATGTGTTGGTCATGCATTCATGTCGGTTGCATATATGTGTTCATTATGCTTATGGTTTATGTGTTTTTTTATATGCATGGTGTTGGTCATGGTTGCATTGGTGCCTCCATGTGAAAGTTGATGGTGTTGTTGTGGAATGTGTCGTCATGAATGCATGATTGGTTGTGGATTGTTTATGCATGTCAGTGTTTACATGTTGTTAACCATACATTGATATGGTTGTAGTTTTCATGCAAGAGGTCATGATGTGTGGTTGATATGGTCATGTGCTGATGACTGGATAATGGTTTAAATGATGATTATATGTTGACTTGATTGTGTTTATCTATGTATATTGATAATCTGGTTGATCTTGCAGAGAACATATCCACCCTAAACTACACTAACGTAGGGTGGTTTGTTTATGATTTGATTTAGCTGACATAATACACCTCACAGGAAGAAAACAACAAAGATGAATAGCAATATGGTAGAATATAGTTCCCAATACTCTCCCTATGGATCAGATAAGCATTGTGTTGTTGGGCATTTTTCTGACTTAGAAGACACATTGAGAAATTTGAAGGTAGAAATAAAAAATTTTAAAGAAGATAATGACATAATCATTCAGGCACATGAGAAAGAAGCAAAATTCAATGTAGTAATTCTTCAGAGTTTGTCAGAATTACATAAACAGGGACCAGTTCAGATCAGCCATGGCCAAGAGGATAGGACAAAAGGGGCATAAGGTAGTAGATCCCATAGTTGGCACAAGTTAGATAGAGATGACACAATTAGAGATGGAAGGTTCTTAGACACTCCATATAAGAGAGGTGATGGACACATGTACTATTCTAGTTCTGGTTCTAATAGGTATCATGATCATTATCGTTATCATCCTTACAGGAGGAGTGACATTGGACATTTTCCATATGAGTTTAAGAAAGCATAGCCACCTACATTCTATGGGTAAATGAAGAATTCACAGGATGCAGAAGCATAGTTACTTGGTATAAATAATTTATTCAGGTTGCATGATTACTCAAAAAACATGAAGGACATAATAGCAACATTCAGTCTTAATGGTAAAACGAATATCTCGTGGGAAGATGTAAAGAATGTCAAAGGTATTTATGAAGAGAATTTCACTTGGAATGAGCTTGAGAGACTATTAAGGAAGAAGAATGTATCGGAGACATACAATGACAATAGGGAGATAGATTTATATGGTTGAAGATGGGATCTATGACTGATGAGGAATACACTAGCGAATTCCTAGAGTTATTAAGCTATGTGCCTTACCTCAAGGAGGAGAAGGCCAAGATCCAGCGATTCATCAGTGGTTCGTCGATAACATTCAAGGAAAGGATTGAATTTTAAGAGCCCAGATCATTGGAGGAGGTCATCCAAAAGCTAAATCATTGTTTTGAGAAATCAAAGCGCAAATTTGAGACTAAATTGGACTAGAAGGGTAATGATAAGAATAAAGTAAAATCGGACAAGATGTGAACAAGACATCTGGACACAGGTAACAAAGAGAATGCAGTGCCACCTAATAAGTTCAATGCATCTGAAAAAGGACAGGGATTTTGGTTTCAGCAAAACAAGGGTGATTATAGGAGGCCCATATGTTGTTGGATTTGTGGAGGAGAGCATTGCAGGAGAGATTACCCACAACATTAGTGTGGTAGAATGAAAATATATAGTGTGCAAGAGGCATAGATAGTGGGGGATGTTGGACAGAGTGTTCCATAGATCTATGCAGCATTGGAGAACAAGTAGGCAGATCTCTAGGAGTCTATTATCGAGATATATAGTAAACTCTCTGATCAAGTTGTGTCTATTTTGATTGACCCTAGATATAATTATAGTTATGTTAACCTTGACCTTGTGCATGAGTGTGGTTTGAATAAATAAGTGCATGCAAAATCTTGGCTAATGAAGTTGGCTACATGTACAGTGAAGAGAGTTCATCACTGGTTAAGATCTCGTGCATTTCAGTTGAATGGTATGCCTACGTCAACACATTTGAATGTATTGTCATTGGGATCATATAGTACGTTGTTGGGCATGGACTGGTTATAACTTCATAGGACTAAAGTGGATTTTTATGACAAATCCATTGATTTCTTGGATGACAATGGAGAACAAAGGGTCTTATAGGGTAAGAAGAATGAAACATCAGTTAGAATGGTGACAGCTATGCAGTCCAAGTGTAGTTGCAAAAAATGGTGTGTGTTATTTGCAATGCATATTTCTAGTGATAAAGGTAAGGATGTTGAGGATGCAGAGATATTGAGTAAGTACTCGATCTTACAACAGTTTCAGGATGTATTTCCCATAAATATTTAACATTTTCCACCTCACAAGGAAGTAGAATTTTCTATTGAGTTGGTACTAGGGTAGCAACAGCATCAAAGGCACCTTACAGGATCCACACACCAGAGTTGGTGGATTTTAAGTTGCATTTGAAGGAAATGCTTGACAAGCGATACATTAGCTCAAGTGTATCGCCTTGGGGTGCACCAATGTTGATTGTGAAGAAGAAGGACGGTACTCTTAGGTTATGCAGTGATTATAGGCAGTTGAACAAGGTGGCCATCAATAATAGGTATCTTTTGTCGAGGATTGTTGACTTGTTTGATCAGTTGAAGTGAGCAGCAGTATTCTCGAAGATTGATCTGACATCATGATATCATTAGGTATGCATTAAAGAAGAGGACATCTACAAGACTTATTTTTGAACCAGTTATGAGCATTGTGATTTTGTTGTAGTTCCATTTGGTTTGACTAATGCTCCAACTACTTTTATGTGCTTGATGAATAGTGTGTTGTTTCCTTATCTGGACAAGTTTGTTGTTGTATTCATTGATGATATATTGGTATATTCTAAAATGAGGAAGAACATGTCGAACACTTAGCAGCAGTATTAAGATTGCTGAGAGAGAATCAGTTGTATGATAAGCTTAGTAAATGCAGTTTCTTTTAGGCATAGGTACACTGCTGGGGAATGTGGTTTCCAAGGAAGGCATAACAGTGGATCTAGAGAAGATAAGGGCTATAAATGAATGGGAAACTCCTAGAAATATGGATGAGGTAAGATTTTTCATAGGGTTAGCAGGTTATTATAGGAGGTTCATCAAGAACTTCTCTCGCATTGCTTATCCTATTACATTGTTGCAAATAAAAGGTAATAAATTTGAATGGACAAAGGAATGTGTAGCCAGTTTTGAGTAGTTAAAGAAGTTGTTGACAAATGCTCCAGTTCTAAATATTGCAGATCTAGATAAAGAGTTTGTGGTATGTACAAATGCTTTCAATCTAGGGCTTGGTGGAGTCCTTATGCAGGAAGGACAGGTAGTGTGCTATGAATCAAGGAAATTGAATGAGCACGAGTAGAATTATCCAACATGTGATCTTGAGTTGGAAGCAATCATCCATGCTTTGAAGATGTGGAGGCACTATTTTCTTGGCAGGCAGTTCATATTGATGAGTGATCAAAATAGATTAAGGTATCTATTTAACGGACCGAATTTGAATTCCAGGAAAGCTAGATGGTTGACCACGATCAGTGAGTTCGACCTTGAGATAAGGTATATTAAGGCAAAAGAGAACAGGGTGGCAATTTCTCTTAGCACACAAATATAGGTGAATCATATAGTAGTTATGATATCCTATGGGACAGATTTATAGGATTGGATCTTGCAGGAAGGTTAGCAGGATGACAGGTTTTGGGAGCTTATGCAGAGGTTACAGCTGGGTACAGGTGATCAGGAGCTGAACTATTGTCTCACAGCAGATAACTTGGTCAGATTTAGGGACAGGATATATGTGCCAGACAACTATGAGCTCAAGAATCTTATCTTGAGGGAATTTCATGCTAAGCCATATTTAGGTCACCCAGGATATCAAAAGAAATTTAAATCCATGAAGAAGTTCTACTATTGGCCGAACTTGAAAAATGAAGTGCCAAAGTTTGTGGCTAGATGCTTGGATTTTCAACAAGTAAAAGCAGAGCGTAAGCATTCAAGTGGATTACTTCATCCTATTCTGGTTCCAGAATGGAAGTGGGAGGTCATTTCCATGGATTTCATTACAGGTTTGATGAGGACATATAGACATCATGATTCTATCATGGTTGTGGTGGACATATTGAAAAAGGTAGTGCACTTCATTCCAATGAATTCTACGTATTTAGCTAATGATGTAGCACAGGTAATCATCATAGATGTAGTGAGATTGCATGGTGTACTAAAGAAGATTGTGTTAGACATGGATTCCAAGTTCACTTATAGATACTAGAAAGAGTTATTTGCAGGTTTGGGTATAGGGTTGGCCTTTAGCACAGCTTATCATCTGCAGGCAGATGGACAGATAGAGAGGGTCAATAGGATATTGAAGGAAATGTTGAGAATGTATGCCATGCATTAGAAGCAAAAGTGGGAAGAGTATCTTCCACTGGTTGATTTCTCTTACAGCAATAGGCAGCAGGAATCTTTGAGGATCAGTCAGTTTGAGGCATTGTATGGGCAGAGTTGTAATACTCCCATAATTTGGATCGATCCAGTTAACAGGGTGTTAAATGGACCGGATATGTTGGCAAAGAGGGAACAGGAAATGCAGGTAATCAAGAAGAATCCGAAGACAACACAGGACATACAAAAAATTTATGCAAATCAAAATTGTTTGTTTAAGGAGTATCAAGTTGGGGAATAGGTGTATTTATGCATCAAGCCGAAGAAGTGCTCCTTGTGGATTGGATCATGTGCCAAGCTGGCACCTCAGTTGTTTTAACCTTTCAATATTATTAAAAGGATAGGACCAGTAGCCTATCAACTTGCACTGCCTCCAACAGTGAAAGTCTATGATGTTTTCCATGTGTCATTGCTTAAGAAATATGTTAAAGATGTTAATCATGTGATTGACTGGTCTATATTGAAGGTGGATCCAGATGGAGAATTCCAGTCTGAACCTCAATGTATATTGTAGAGAAAGATTCTCATGCTCCAAAACTGAGCAATCGAGCAGGTTAAGGTGTAGTGGCAGCACTTTGGGCCTAATGAAGTTACATGGGATATAGTGGATCAGATGTTGGATATGTATCCTTCTTTATTCGCCGGTTGAGCGAATTGTTTTGGTATATGTTTTGGTGTGATGTTTTTGGTATATGTACATATGTATATGGATGTAAATACCACCATGAGTTATGTTATAAATATCAAATAAGTGGTATTGTTGTTATGTCATTATGGTTGTCATGTTGTTTCTCATGTTGGTTTGCTTCTAAGTAGGATGATCATTGTAAATATTGCAACGAGCTAAGTTATAAAGATCCATGCACAATATGTTTTCAGTTTTCAGCAGTCTTGTTGGTTGTAGGTGTCACTGAACACTAAGGATGGTGTTCTCCCAAGGGGGAGGGTTGTGTAACATCCCTAGTCAAAAATCCATTTAATAAAGTTAATAAAGTAAAAATAATAACCATGGTAATGGGACATGTATTCCAAGTTGAATGTTGGGAAAAACATCCTAGTGTGGGTGTTCATTTGGTTTATTATGGCTAAGGGAAATTAGATAAGGAAATGCCTAAGGCTTTGGAAAGGCATGAGACATTTATTGGAATTTTATTTATGAAAATAATGGAAATTAGGAGAAAGGCAAGTGAAAGATCACAGGTTGCGTGTGACGAGGAAAACGAAGGAAAATAATGGAAAATTGAAGAAAATAGAGGCATAATTAATAAAAAGGCTTATGAGGATCAATGCGCAGAATTTTTTCAGTTCATTGAAGCTCTCATTTTCTACTCTCTCTCTCATACTCTTGGACACTTAGAGTTTTCTTGGAGCACTCTTGGATAAGTGTGGCATGCTTGGGACTTGGAGCAAGAATTCAAAGGAAAAGCAAGAAAGCGCAAGAGGACATCGGGATCAGTAGCTACAGCATATTTGGCTTGTAGGTATCAAGTTGCATGTATGATTTCCTTGATAGTTTTGGCATGCATGGCATATGCATGTGGTTATTTGGTTATGATATATCATTGGCATGTAGTATTTCCTGGATTGAAATTCTTTTTTCCTAGCCTTTCCATTTCCTGGATATCCATGGTGTTGTGGTTTTACTTTTGTTTTCTAGTTGGTTCTTACATTCCTTTGGTTGTGGGTTGATTTATTAGTTCATGAATACCTGGTTGGATAAACGCTCTGGAATCATGTAACGGCTTGGGTTGAGTTACTATTCCTGTAGCCTTGGTTGGAACAAACGCCCTGGAGCCCAGCATCAGTCGTGGGTTGAGTTACTAGTCCTGGAAGCCTTGGTTGGAACAAATGCTCTAGAGCCCTGGACAACTTAGGTAGAGACAAATATGGTTATGGTTAGTGATGTCCGACCGTGAGGTGGAATCATTGGTTGAGGTTTGAGGTGGTTTGGCCTCTGGAATACCTAGATTGGTTTTGTTGGATGTGTTCCATGACATCTCACAATCATGCTTGGAATATAGCACGGGCATAACTAGATGGAAGAGAGATTTGGTTTAGCCTAATCTTTAGTCGGGTGGTTCGTGGAATTCCAAGAACTAGTTTCATTTTACTTATGTTAGTAAGAGCTTCCTTCATCTTGTATTTGATGGGTAAATATACTTGTTTATATGTGGTTTTTATGGTTTCTATATCCTTGTTATTTTTGTTGGTTATATGTTGGTTATGAGCATGTTTTATGACAGTGATGATGTATGGCTCTCATCATGTTTTGATTTGTAAATGAATGAACAATAAATATATCACCTAATAGATGATAATGTAGCTAATTTGATAAGGCATTAATGCTTCTTAGCAATTTTCAGATAAGTATGAGACCCGTATGCTCAGATCTGTTGTTATGACTTGTACAATGCATATTTGTGACATGTTTGACGAAATGCCTATCATGGCTAGTAGGGGTCCAATCAAGTCATTTATCAAGTATTTTCATTAGTAGTATTTTTTTATGTTATTTTTAATTTTTGAAAGTTTCATGGAGTTTTGGGCAGTGGCCTGAGTCCTGGCCTTGAAAAAGTGGCACAGAATATGGGGTCGCAGCCTCAAAACTAGTTGAAAAGGTCCCTAATCGCTTGCATGCCCTTATTGTGAGAGCGACTGGAGGCTCTCGGTCACATGCATTCCCATGTCATGGGAGCGATTGAGGATCTAGGTCAGTGAAATGTTAAGTTGGCTCAGGGGTTGATCACCTGGAAGGGTTGGTTGGCTCCTAAGGGTTTTGTAGCATGTGTAGAAGGTCACATTGGTTGTGTTGTGTCGATTCCACTTCCTTAACTATACATGGGGATTTGAATCACATCATTGTATCCTCTCATCACATCTTTACCCCAACAGACCGGTTAACTTAAGTAAATGTGAGTGGACGGTGTTACATTTTCTAAGCATAGAAACATGAAACACATTATGCATCCTTCTTAGATGGAATGGCAGCTCAATCTTATAAGCAACTGCTCTGATCCCCTCTAGGATATTAAATGGGTCGAAAAATCTAGGGGATAACTTTTTTCCCTTGCAAAATTTGAAGGAACTCTTAGAGGGTTTGACTCTTATAAAAACTTGCCTTCCTTCCTCAAACTCAACTCTCGTTGCATGTTCATAACATTTTTGGTGATCCCTAGCTTATTTTAGCCTCTGCTTAATTGTAACCTTTTTTTCTTCCATTTCTTGGAGCATTTCAAGGCTCAACATGACTCGATCCTCTAATCAATCCTATCTCAATGGATTATGATAGGGTCTTCCGTATAGGACTTCAAAGGGAGCTTCTTGAATTGAACTGTGAACATTGTTGTTGTATGAAAATTCCACTAAGGGAAGGTATTTCTCCCATTGATTTTGTTGATCCATGGCATACATTCTTAGCATGTCCTCTAATACTCGGTTTACTCTCTCTATTTTCCTATCTGTCTTTGGATTATATGGAATACTAAAGTTGAGTTGTGTTCCAATATATTTTAAAACGCTTTGCCAAAATCTAGAAGTAAAATGTGCATCTCTATCGGATATTATTTTCAAGTTTTATTTTAGTAAAACTTGAGCAATATTTGGTGCCTCAAATGTTCTCTTAACTCTAATGCAGTGAGCACTCTTAGTTAATTTATCAACAATGACCATAATGTAGTCATGTCTTTGGGAATTCGTAGGTAAGCCTCCAACAAAATCCATCAAAACAACTTTCCACTTAGTTTTTGATATATCATGGGGTTGTGAAAGACCTACAGAGTGACGATGTTTAGCTTCAACCTATTGATATTCTAAACATCAAGCCACAAACTGTGTTGCATCGTTTTTCATTCTTGTTCAGAAAAATAGTTGTTTTAAATATGCATACATTTTTTGGACTCATGGATGTGTAGCATATGGAGCTTGGTGGGCTTCTTTCATTATTAATTTTTGAATTTCATCATTAGTCGGCACATACATCTTACCCTTATATCATAGCAATCCATCATTATCTAAGGTGTATCCTTCCGACTTAGATGCCATTAGTACTCCTCCTTGTAAGGAAAATTTTATTTGTTGGTATTATTGGTCCCCTACTAGGTGGTTTAAAATTCGGCTTCTCGGGTATATCTTCAATTATAGTATTGAATGAACTTTGGGTCTCCTGCTTAAAGCATCAACAACCTTATTTTCCTTCCCCTTGATGTAGGATATCCTGAAATCATATTCACTAAATAGCTCACTCCAATGTCGTTGCTGAGCATTAAGGTCCTTTTGGGCAAAGATATGCTCAAGACTTTTATGATCCATCCTTAATTCAAATTGACGCCCCATTAGATAATGTCTCCATAGTTTCAAGGCCATTAAAACTACAGTTAATTCTAGATCATGTGTGGCATAATTGATTTCATGGGTCTTGAGTTTACGTGAAGCATAAGTGATAACCCCTCCATCCTACATCAAGACTGCACCTAATCCTTCTCCTGATTCATCCGTGCATACACGAAAGTCCTTGCCCATGTTGGGCATCTTTAATATTGGAGCAGTTGTTAACCATTGGTTTAGCTCATTGAATTCTCTCTCACACTCACCTATCCATTCAAACTTAACCCATTTCCTTTGGAGTTTTGTGATGGGACTGGATATCTGTGAGAAGCCTTCTACAAATATTCTATAATAGCTTGCCAACCCCATAAAGTGATGTACTTATTTGAAATTCTTAGGAATAGGCCAATACATTATAGTTTCAATATTGTTGCGATCCATTGCAATGCCTTTCCTACTAATGGTATGGCCTAGATATTGAATTTCCTTCTCAAAGAAAGAAAAACTAATAAGCTTCCATTATATTTTATGTTCTCTAAGGGATTGAAGTAGCAATCTCAAGTGCTCTTGATGCTCCTTCTCATTGCAAGAATAAATGAGGATGTCATCCAAGAACACTTGAATAAAATGGTCCAGGTATCTGCAGAAAACATTTTTCATCAATTTCATTAATGTTGCTGGAGAATTAGTCAAACCAAATGGCACCACAATAAACTCATAGTGTCTATATCATGTTCTGAATGTTGTCTTAGGTATGTCCTCCTCTTTGATTCTTAGCTGGTGGTAACCTGATCATAATTCTATCTTAGAAAATATTGAAGCTCCTTTTAGTTGGTCAAAGAGGTCATCTATGCGAGGCATGGGGTACCTATTTCTAATGGTGGATTTGTTTAGATCTCGGTAATTAGCACATAACCTAATAGTTCCATCCTTTTTCTTCACAAATATCTTTGGTGCACCCCAAGGTGATACATTGGGTCAAATAAATCCTTGATCAATTAGTTATTTAATTTGTATACTCAACTCATTAAGCTCTGACACAGTCATTCAATAAGGTGTTTTGGATATGTGTTTTGTTCCCGGTTTCAAGGAAATGGAAAAAATAATTTCTTAAACAAGAGGAAATCCTGGTAGCTCTGGAGGAAATATATCTGAAAATTCAGAAAGTAGCGGGGTGAAAATTATCAGAGCACCTCTTGTCAGCATGAACAATATCTATTGCATAAATCTTGCATCCTTTCCTCATACACTTTATTTAACTTCTTAGTTGATATGAGGCGCAACGTAACATCAAGTTTAATTTCCTAAATTATTGTGGGTTTTCCTTGGTCATTTTTGAAGAGAATTCTCTTATAAGTCCCCAAATTTGTGTTATATAGGTTCATCTTAGTGTCACATCCCCAATGTTAACAATGCAATCCTTTACCAATGATCGTATTGATTACTGAGAGCCTAATGCCATTTATACCATCCTAAACTTACTTTTCTCATGAGTTGTCAATCCACATCTATGTAGTGTTGAAGGAGAAATAAAACTACCAGTGGCACCTCAATCAATTAACACAGTTAGAGGAATGTTATTTATCATACCTACAGACTCCACAACTATGTCTTAGTGCTCGGCTTGGAGATGGTTTAGGGCAGCATGAATTCGATGTGGGTTTTGTGGTCTTCCTCCCTTTGCTTTATGTTCCTGTTGTTTAATCTCTACTTGATACCTCAAACAATACCTTATATAATGTGGACCTCTGCATTCCCAACATTTTGTTGAGCTTGATTCTCACTTTTTCCATGTCCTTGACCACCAAATCCTCTACCTCCACCATTAGTTCTTCTCAAGTAGGGATGACCCTTATGTCCTCCTCGAGGCAACCCAAAATTTGCACTGGAAATCTAGGAAACATTGTTTCTTCTTCCCTAGAATCCATATGGGTGCCCCCTTGTTCTATTTACCCTCTCCTTGGGGGTTTCCTTCCCTATTCTTCCATCATCCACCATTTCTTTTTTCATATTTATCATTCCCGAGACTTGTTTGGTTAAACTAGTGGTTGCTTCCATAGTGGTGGGTTTTCACATGGAAACATCCACTCAATCCAAAGGATCAAGACCATGAAGGAATATTTCAGCTTGACGTTTATCATCTACCATAGAGTCCACATGATGGACCAATGCATAGAATTTAGTTTCATAGCCTTCGATAGATCTATCATTCTATCGCAGTGCATGGAAAGCCCCTATTTGTTGGTCTTTGTATTCCTCTGATAGGTACCTAGTTCTGAAGGCTTCCTCAAACATTTCCCGAGTAACTTGCAATGGGGTGACTTGCATCTTCATTTCTTCATTTACCCACCATAATAAAACTTCTCCTTTTAGTATACTCATTGTTATTTGGGCCTTTTCCCTTGAAGTATATGCCTTAAATCTAAGTGCTCTCTTGACACCGATTACCCAAGCTTCTACTATTGAACCCCCATCTTAACCTATGAACTCTGGTGATTTTGATTTTTGGACTTCTTTAATAATATGAGGTTTGTTTGTCTATATTCGGCATTGAACTCATAATTTTAGTCTTGTCTCCATTTTTTTCGACTCCCCTCCTTCACCTTGATCATTTCTTTGACTTTGACCTTGGCTTCTGACCCAAACTCTTATCTCTTAGAGAACCCTAGATATGAGAAAAACACTAAGGTAACCTCAAACCTCGTAGAGATTGAAAGTTGGCCCTTCAACCTAGAGAGGAATCTCTCCCTAAAACTCAACTACTCAAGGTCACTTTAGTATAAGGTTTGCAATTGAGTCATATGGCCATATTTATCGAAAACCGACCATAATTTGGTTGGGCTATGTGAAATTTCCACCATTGAGTATGGAGTTTAACCCAATCAGATTTTTTACAAACATGATTTTGATGAACAAAACACAAAAGCAAGGTAGCACTAATTCCTTTGACACTTTAGTAATTTAGAGGAAGATGAAGAAAATTAGTGTAAGGGTTAAGTGAATAACAATTATTAATGCATGGATAATAAAGAAACAGGAGCATAAAATATGAATCTCAATCTCATACACTCAGTTTTTCAAACATGAGGAAATATAAAACAAAGCAAAATACAAACAGGGAATTACAACATAAGAATTTCTATAAATTCTCATGAAGGTTGTTTTCATTAAGATCTGCTCAAAAATACACAAGGATGTTATATCTCACATAAACACCAACCCTTTTTCCTTCTACATTTCTTGCTTATATAATCATTACAATAACTTAAACAGGTTTGTAGCTCAAATTAATTACAGTAATCCAAAAATAGTAGTATAAATATCTTAGGTACATGCATTTAAAAATATCTTTTAAACATATCAAAAATCAAAAATAACTTGCTGAAAATGGCGCTGAGAAAATGTATCGTGGTTTTTCTTCCCTCATTGTAGATCATCCTTTTCATCCTTCAAAAAATAGGCTTCTATTTTTCTCTTATCTTCTCAGTCAACCATGTTGCAATACGTTGATACTGTCATTATCAGTCCTTTAGCTACCTTAACCAATATTTTTGCTGACAGGCTGCCTGTCAATGATTTTCTCAAACTATTCTTTCAAAATGCATTGGCAATGGAAATATCAATGCTTCTTTATAAAATTCACTAACAATGGGAATGTCAGCTCTCCTATATGCCCTTTTGTACCTAAATAATGATTGGTGCATGAGCAGTGATAGATCAACAAAATTCACTTTAATAGTGAATAATCAAAAACCCAAAAATGTTTACCACCTTCCTAATTGAGGGTACTAGCCACCTCCAAAAGAACATCTACCTTATCCATCCTCTGCCTCTTGCTATGTCTGGTCTCCATATGGATTTTCTTTTTAGTTTCCTTAGAATTCGACTTTTTAGAACCTACATTTTTCCCTTTGTTTGTTATCAGGTCCTTTAATGGGACATTGTCCACATCTATTACTTCCTTGGCGAAGTCAGGATTTTGATTCAACCTTATCTTCAGCCTCAATTTGTTTAAGGGACTGGTGTGAGGTCTTTTACCCCCTTTGAACATTTCAAACAGGGAGGTTTCTTCTTCATCATGGGGTTCAGTTTCAACTTTATTTCCTTTGGTCTGCTTTGGTAGATGAGTTTTTGCAGGGAAAATCTCAGTGGGTGGTTTCTTAGCATGAGGGCAATTCGCAGTAGGAGGCAGATTTTCAGTAGGAGGGTTAGCAAAAGGTGGTCTATTTTTAAGCCTGACACTTCTTTTAGCATAAACACTATGAATTGTAGGGTCAAAATATAAGGGAAATTCTTTATCCTTTTGGATTTGCATTTTCTGAGTGGAGGTGCCTTGAGAGGAGGTTCCTGCTTGAGTTTTCTTGCCCTTTTTGGTACCATTTTTCCTCCCTCGTTTAGCCTTAGGGGGTTGGGGTTGAAACCCTCCCCAGAATAAGAAATGGCTCCACGTTCTTCCATATTTGACCAACTGATTTTCAATTAACAACTTAATTAATTCTTTGTGGTAAACAAAATGAGGGGATGAGCCTACTGTTAGGTCCCTATACTACTAGTGTAACCCCTTATTATTATTAGTGAAGCCCCGTTATTATATTGTTGTGCCCATGTAGTCCCCATATTGTTATTATTGTGCCCCATAGAAGCCCACTATTGTTATTATTGTGCCCTTACATTATTATTGTTATGACAGCTCTGATTATATTATGACCCCTTAGACTCTTATATATATATAAAGGAGGTCTTGTCATTTGTATCATCTAAGAATTGTTCATTTGTGTAATTTAAAGGAGATTTCCCCCTCAAAGAGGTTTATTTCTAAGGCGTTGATCTATCTTTTCTATATTTTTCTGAGTTGGTTTCATAACATTTGGTATCAGAGCTTTGGATTATAGGGTTTCACTACTCCAAATAGGTCATCGTAGCATTTTCGCTATAATTTTTTTGCTACGAAGTTTCAGAATCTAAAACAAAAAACCATTTGAGATGACATAGTTCTTCACCTCGATATATGTTTTAGATCTTTTCTAGTTATATTTTTGAAGATATGATCTGAGGAAGTTAGGGATTTTGCAATCTCCAGAATTTCATCTCAAATAGGTCATGATGGAATTTTCACTATAATTTGTTTTAGACGAAGGTTCAGACCTTGAATTTAAAACCCATTTGACAAAACCTCATGGGGAATCTCGGGTTTGAATTTCCAATCTTGTCTCGCTATATTTTCAGATATATGATCTAAGGAAGTTAGGGTTTTTGCAGACTCTCGAATTATATCCTAAACAGGTGACCTTGAGAAAATCATCATAACTTTCTCTTTGAGCATAAGATTGAAATTTCATAAGTTACAAAAAGAGGACAGACTGTATTTTGTTTTGGTATAATATTTATAGCCTAAGGTTGAAGCAGTGACATGTGGCACGTCATCCAAGGTCACTTTACTAAACTAGTCTATAATTAGGTCATCGCGAGAGATTGGGAATAAATATTTCTTCGAGAATCCAATTGCGATAAGACTTGTAGAGTTAGAAAGAGGACTCAGAGTGCTATTATAGGCTGAAATTTTAGAACTTAAATATTTGAAATTACAGATTTATAGTTGTTTCAAGATCGAGTTCTTAAAATCAAGAAAAAGTGAGATGAGGAAGTTTGATGACAAGGATCCGGTAAATTGAATACTACAGATGGAGAAATATTTTGATTTACATGGTGTACCACTGTTACAAAAGGTACATATTGCATCTAATTATTTAGAACCGAATCAATTTTTATGGTATAAAGGGCTTTGTTCTTGTAAACCACTTGTCACGTGGTCAATTTTCATGGAGGAAATGATAGCACATTATGAGGATACAAAGAGAAACACCTTCTTTAGCCAATTGATAAATCTCAAACAAAAGGGTTCAATGGCAGAGCACATTGAGGACTTTCAAAAATTGAATATAAGGATAAATGATTTTCTAGAAAAGTAAAAGATAAATAGTTTTATCTATGCCATGGAAGTTGATATCGATGATATGAAAACATATTGGAAGAAAGGAATGGAAGATTTGAAGAAATACATGGAAGGTTTGAAGGAAGGTGGGACAAAGATGCTACAAGAAAGGCCTCCTAATGACGAAAACGATCAAGAAACATCAAAAGAAGAGGATATACACTGGGAACCAACCCTAGAGAAAGAACAAATGAATCCAACCATATCTTGTATTATAATGGTAGGAATTACCACTCCTCAAACTCTCAAGATAGAAGGACATATCAAGAAGAAGAATTTTCAAGAAGTGAAATATCAGGAAGAAAAGTATCAAGAAACATCAAAAGAAAAGGATACTCACTAGCAATCAACCCCGGAGAAAGAAGAAATGAATCTGACCATATATTGTAGTGCATTGTTCAGAATTACCACTCCTCAAACTATAAAGATAGAAAGACATATAAAGAAGAAAAAGGTAATAGTGTTGATTGATTCGGGTAGTACCCATAATTTTATTCATTGTAAGATAGCCAAGGAATTGAATTGCTTCCTATATCTAGCACTAGAGTGTCAAGTGACAGTTGTAAGTGGAGGAACCTTAAATTTCTCTAGAAAGTGCCATAATATCAAGCTATCCATGGGAGAATATTTATTGAATAGCCCAATGCTTTCCATTCCAATGGGTGGTGCTGATGTTGTACTAGGAGTCCAATGGCTACAATCCTTGGGTACAATAGCTTTTAATTTTCAAGAACTTTTCATGATATTTTCTTCGGAAGGAAAGTAATTTGAATTAAGGGGTATCACAGGGAAACCAGGAAAGATAATCAACTCTAACAAAATGACAAAGCTTCTAAAGAAAGAACAATGAGGTGTAATTGCACAATTATGTTCGCTAATGGTTCCCACATAGAAATCATCTATTTCTCCATATCTCCAAAAAGCCTTGGACAATCATTCCAAGGTATTTGAGACTCCCAAAGGTCTCCCATGTATTCGTGATCATGATCATGCTATTCATTTGATTCCAGGAAGTGTTCCTCCAAACATCAAGCCTTATAGATATCCATATGCCCAAAAGAGTGAAATTGAACATATGGTTGCAGAAATGGTAGAGGTCGGTATAATTATCCAACCAAATTTGATAAAAAAAGCAAGGGATGAATGGAAGAATGGTGAAGCAGGGTGGGAACTCATTCAAAAGTTTTCGAAGATCCCCGTTCCAACAATATTGATAGAACTTGACAAGGAAGGAAAAATCATATTGGAACCTAAAGCATTCACAAAATGGAGAAGTCAACAGCTACGAAATCGATCAATTTCAGAGTATCTCATCAAGTGGAAGAACTTACCCACTGAAGATTCCAAATGGAAAGACGATAATTTTATACAGAAGCATTCAGAACTACTCAAGCATTTAGGACAACACTTTTTGAAGGAGAGGGGCATGTTAGGTCCCTATACTACTAGTGTAACCCCTTATTATTATTAGTGTAACCCCCTTATTATATTGTTGTGCCCATGCAGTCCCCATATTGTTATTATTGTGCCCCATAGAAACCCACTATTGTTATTATTGTTCCCTTACATTATTATTGTTATGTTGCCTCTGATTATATTATGACCCCTTAGACTCCTATATATAGAAAGGAGGTCTTGTCATTCGTATCATCTAAGACTCCTATATATAGAAAGGAGGTCTTGTCATTTGTATCATCTAAGAATTGTTCATTTGTGTAATGTAAAGGAGTTTTCCCCCTCGAAGAGGCTTATTTCTAAGGCATTGATCTATCTTTTCTATCTTTTTGTGACCTATTTTCATAACACCTGCCCTGGCTCAGAAATGAGTAGCCACATGCTTCTGAATTTCCAATAAATAAAAAAAGACATTCATTCTTACTTATCCTTCTAGATGAGCTAAGAAATGGAAATGGTATAAGTTTACCCAGTTAAAAAGTCCTGCACATGTGAAGTATAACTAGGTAATGTGTAGCAGCCCATGTCATTTTCCTTCTAGCCAAGATATTTGCACCCCTGCCTTCCAATTCCTATCTTTGAACTCATCTTTCAGAAAAAATAGGACACCAATCCCAGCTAGAACGTGACTTCTGAAAACCTTTTCCCCATCTGTACGCAGAGTTGTAACCTCTGTAATTAGTTCCTTTCTGACCAAGAATGGAAACGCTCCTACCTCCACACACTGACTGTCAAACCCTTGGGCGAATGCTCGAGCCACATCGTCATGGTAATCGATGCATCGTTGGAAAAATTCCTGCCACCCAACTCACTGGAATTGTTGTTGAATATCTGGGTAAATCTCCAGAAGGTTGGGACCTTTCGGTTCATTTCTGTTAAGCTTCATGTGTTTCCTATGTTTCCCCATTATCTCTACAATTTGGTGATTCGCAAATGAAAGAGCAGGATCCGATGTTGTATCTTCATCGAGAAGTTTGAACCAAACAAATTTCCAACGATAAAGCTAACAAAACTTACAAATGAAATGGTGAAAATACTATGCAGGAACAAATAGTGAGGTTTCAGGCAGAATAACTGGTTGACAGGTGAAATAATGTTTTAACTGTTCGATAATTATAAAACCACATCAAACCTCTTCAGCGGCGAAAAACCTTCTTTTCAACATGTACCTTTCACTTTCATATTTATCGTGGCATGACCAGGAAATGATTATTTTTTTGCCGACCTAGAATGTATCAGCACATTTTAAAAATCGAAATTCAAATTTTAATTTTGGCACTAATAGTCTCATTATCAGCCAATACCCAATAACACTGACACTCTTGTTGTTAGTGTATTCCTCTATTAAATTTCTAAACTCAAAAAGTGTTGATAGTCCCATTATCAGTATTTTTCCTGTTTATTACAAATATTTTCACTAACACTGAAATTGTCAGTGTTTCTTAAAAAAATTCAAACTCAAAATAAATTGTGATAACACATTCCCTAAAGATATTTGTCATTTTCCGAAGGGAACGTAATATAGCTTGCTCATTTGGGGTTCCAATCTCTATGGTGGCGGGAGGTGGGGTTTCCACCTTAGGGGTGACTTAGGTTTGTCTTCGATGCTTAGGAGCCATGATCTCCCTTGTATCAAACCATGTTTGAATTCCACATCACTTGTAAAGTTTCATTTATCCAATACAACATTGCATCACAAATTCAAACTTACACAAAATAGCACATCATAGCCATATAATAAGACAACCAATAAGCATTCAAAAATTTCATAGGAAGAAAATTATAAAACAATCGTTCAATGATAATTTCACAATCATTCACTACTCTCTAAATACAATTCATTTTTACATAAACATCAAAACAAATCCTAATTATTAATTTTCACCCGATTCCGATAAATTCTTTTCCCTTTCCAATTTCTTATTATCTCAACATTATATATTAAGAATATAACAAGTGTTTAATAAATAGAAGTTGACATCTAATTAATGCGGTAGATACATGTACTCTCTCATGATGTAATTTTTTAAATATCGCTCGATAACCTTCATTAAATCTAATTAGTTTGATTACTAAGCCAACCTAGTTATATTTTTTTTCCACTTAATAGGAATAAGGAATTCATCCCATCAACTTAAGTTATACTCTATTCTCGCATAAATAAGCATAATAATTATGTAATTTGTGATTTAGAATATTCTCTCAAAATAAAATATAAAATTGCTTTTATAATTTCTCCCATATATAATGACTTAGACATAAAACATAATTAAATTCATTAAAAAGAACACTTAACTTTATCTTATTTATAATCATTGTTATTTAAAAATACTTTTATTTTTGTAGTTTATTAACCAAAATAAAGCACCATTCACCCAAAAGAAACACTTACCTTTATCTTATTTATAATCATTTTCATTTAAAAATACCTTTATTTTTGTACTTTATTAACCAAAATAAAGCACCTCTTATAATACACCTATTTTATTTTTATTCAAATATATATATTGGGTAAAGCATGAAAACCCTCCGATACTAAGATCTCACTTAGATTATTAAAGCTATTGAGCTGAATTAAAATATCAAATAAATACTTAAAAAATAATGTTTGAGATTTTAGAAAAACATAATAGTGGTGGTCTGAGATGGGTATGACCCACTACAGTAGATCATATAAGTGAACTCTTGTTAATCTAAAAATAGGGACGATATTAATTTTAACTACTTTTATATTTCTATTTCTACCAATACATAACTTTTATATTATTAATAATTATGTATGTCATATCAAATTAATTAGAACTTCTCTTTAAGTTTTGGGTTTTGGTTTTCAGTTTGAGATATAATTTTAGTTATTTATAATTATTTTACAATTTTTAATATAAATTTTAATTATTTTTAATTAACTTTTATTTTAGTTATTTCTAAAATATTTTTAATTCAAAAATAAATCATAAAGTTTAAGATAACAATCAAATAACTTTTAGTTATTTATGGCGATATTCTTTACTTATGCTTTTGTAGTTGAATGCTCTTTAAGTTACGCTAACCACAACAAAGATTTTGGGGACGAATCTCCACCCAACAGTAGGCTCAGCTGCACATAATCTTTGTACAACTAGCTACCCCCGAGCCCTCAATCAATGTACTATTGCCAGGGAATCCTTTGTCTCACAACATTTTTCTCCCAGCAAAATGGATGAATCTCATCTTCTTCACCGTCCATTGAATAGACCAAAAAATAAAAGAGATTTGCATGCACATATTCCATGTGTCAATACGCCAATTTTTATTTATTTATTTTAAGTTTTACTTGATTTAATATTTCTCTTAATTTAAATATTTCTCATTTTATTCCTTTTTACTTTTTGTTGCTTTACTTATTCTTACCACACACACAGATAGATATATATATATATATATATATATATATATATATATATATAATTTATTATTTTCTATTTTGTTTATTTATTATTATTGTATTTTCATCATTGTTTATTATTATTATTATATTTTCTTTATTATTTACTATTTACTATTATTATTTTCTCTTTATTGTTTATTATGTGTTTACTATTATTATCTTCTCTTTATTGTTTACTATTATTATCTTGTCTTTATTCTTTATTATTTTTTTTCCGAGGAAAAAATACCGCGCTTTTCTATTAATTGAGTAATAAAAAAGCTACAAAAAAGAATGCGTGAACATTCAGCAGAGATTTCACGATCAACAGAGAGGTTAATCTCTTCAGTGTTTTCAGGTTAGCCATGTCTTTTTTGATCAAAAAGACATTTTGTTCTCTAAACGTTTGCCAGCCTATATTGGCCCTATCAAAAATATATGAGTTCAGTACTGTCACCATAAGTTCCTAGGCCTCCTTTTTTACAGGAAAACAGCCCAATAAAAACAACATATTTTGTTCAAAACATATAGAAATATTTAAAACACAGTCTCTCCTGCCACAGTAGCATGCATATCAGAACGACAACGAAGAAGAGAAAGATACAAAAAGACTAAGGGAAAGGAGGGAGATCCGACACACGGATCTGGTCCTGAGATTGCTCCGTTATCCTCCAAACTCCCAAAGCTTGCTGCAAACCTGTTTTAGAATACCGGTCGGCTTCTTCATTATTTTCCCTGTAAATATGAGCAATGGAGAAACTATTAAAATGAGTCCTTAAACTTTTCACTTCTTCCAACAGAGGTAACAGCATATAATTCCTGCAAATAAATTTCTCATTGACCCAATGAATCACATTTGCCGAGTCTCCAAAAATCTGAACAGTGAGGATGTTTCTATGAATGAGCCAGCAGAGGAGCAGTTTTAAGGCAGATAATTCGGCAAAGTTGTTTGTACCCGACCCAAGTCCAACAGAGGCTTTTAAGGAATGTGAAGGAGTGAGGTGAATAATGATTCCAGCTCCAGTGACATTATTTTGGGCAGCTCCGTCAAAAAAGGCATAAGGGATGCCCTCTCTGATAACAAAATCCGCCCGCCGGTTTGAAGAAGGAGTGCCCTCAGGTTCAGGAATACTAGCAAAAATAGCTGAGGCTTGTAAGGCAATGACGGGTGCAGGAGTGACCTTCCCATTGAAAATGCATCCATTCCGGGAGATCCAAATACCCCAGCAGACAATTGGCGGGAGGTTTCTCAAGTTTTTTTCAGGGTAGTGAGACCACCAGTATTCCCATGCAGCAGATAAAGTTGCCCCTTCCCACTTCCCTGAGAATTTCTGGAGTTTGAAAATTTCCTCCCAAACTGTCATGGAGAAAGGGCAGCTTACAAAGAGGTGTGAGATCGTTTCAGAGGCTTCTTTACAGAGAGGACATCTACTCGGCCCCAACTGGAAACGAGCTTGGAGGATATCCCATGTGGGGATTTTATTTTTTAGCGCACACCAGAGAAAAATTCTGGCTTTTTTGGGACATTTTAATTTGAAGAGGGGCTTTGCCCACCAAACCGGGGGTTCCCACCCCTTTCTGCTCATCAAAAAATCGTATCCAGCCTTTGGGGAGTAACGACCTGTTTCTGCATGAGCCCAAACCAGAGAATCAGGAGAGTCCTTTAATCTGACATTCGAACGCTTTAGTTCTTGAATGAAAACATTCCATTCATCTCTCCAACGAATGTCCAACTCCAAATCTTCAGCTGACTTCCAACCCTGCCCCCAGATGGAAGACAAAAACGGGTTTGCAATCTGATTAAGCTGTTGAATTCCTTTTGAGTCGAGATGTTCAAGCAAACCAGGAGAAAGAGCAAAATGTTCATTACACCCTACCCAAGGGTCCTTACCAATCCGCACACATTCACCATTCCCCACTTGCCATGCTAGTCCTTGTTCAATGATTTTAAAAGCGTCCATGGTTGCCTTCCAAATAACCGAGCAGTTTCTCCCTTTTTTGTTTGGGCTTCTTATCCAATCTTCCAATGGGGTTGGATCAATATATTTCCTTTTAACAACCCTGGTCTACAGATTATCTGCCACTACTATTCGCCAACCTGATTTTGCCGCCAAGGATTGGCAGAAATCCACTAGCTGTTTGACACCCCAACCTCCCCACTCCTTCGGTCTAGCGATCTTGTCCCAAGCAACCCATGGGAGCACAGCACTTTCCTTTGATCCTGACCATAAGAATCTGCTACAGATCTGCCTGATTTTATGTATAATCCCTTTTGGAATCCAGGTCAGTGCTGCCCAAAAAACAGGGATGGCTTGAAGGACTGAATTGACCAAAGTTAGTCTGCCAGCTCTTGAAAGCCACTTGTAACTCCAATGCGAAATCCTCTGTTCAATCTTTGCCACTAGCCAGTACCAATCTTGTTTGCGATAAGAGGACGGTTTTAGCCAAAACCCCAGGTATTTGAAAGGCATATCCATTTGACAGGTTTCAAAAGGCATGATGGATGTAATTGCATTGACCTCTTGTCTAGTGAAACCCTCCATAATGTAATGAGATTTTCTGTGATTTACTTGAAGTCCTGTGGCTTTCAGAAAAAGGTCAATGATATCTTTAAGAACTTTTACTTCGGTTAGATTCCCATTTAAGAATAAAAAAATATCGTCAACAAAAAGTAGATGAGAAATGAACAGATTTACAGCAACCTCCAATCTTGTAAACAAGCCTGACTGTTTTGCCTTTAAGATCAGCCTGCTTAGCCCCTCTGCTGCCAGGAGAAAGAGAAGAGGGGAAAGCGGACACCCTTGTCTCAGTCCTCGCTGGCTTTTGAAGAAATGGGAATCCGCCCCATTAATCAGCACCACAAAATTGACATTTGTAATACACCCCATAATCCAATTTATGAACTCCAATTTGAACCCCAGGTGAGTCAGTAATAATCTTAGGTAAGACCAGTCAATCCTATCATAGGCCTTTGACAGGTCAATTTTTAAAACTGCCCCTTTCTTCTTTGCTTGTCTGATACTGTGGATGGTTTCCTAAGCTACTCCAATTGCTTCGTGAATTTGCCGTCCATCCAGGAACCCAAACTGCTCACTTGAGATACATTCAGATAGAAAAGGCTTCAGGCGTACCGCAATAATCTTCGCAATTATCTTATAGATTGTATTGCAAAGAGAGATAGGCCTGAAGTCTTCAAAAGAAGCAGGATTCTCATTTTTTGGAATAAGTGCTATGAAAGTAGCATTAAAAGAACTGTAAATTTCACCTTTCTTTCTGGATTCCTCCACCACCTCAGTAAGCTCATCACCAATAATATCGAAAAAATGAGTGAAAAGTTCTATGGTCCAGCCATCTGGACCCGGGCTTTTATCTTTAGGCATTGCCTTTATAACACGCTCAACTTCCTCCTTTTCCACTTCCCTAAAGAGTAACTCTGCATCTTCTTCATCCACAAATCTTGGAAAAGCTTGAGCTGTTCTAATAATTTCAGCCAAAGAGATCCCCCCAGGATTAGAAAAGAGGGCTTGAAAATGATTCTTCCCCATAGAAGAGATTGCCTCAAATGAGGACACTTCCCTTCCCTCGGGGTCTCTCATCTTCCATATGGTGTTTGCAATTTTTCGTCCTTTAGCATAATTGTGAAAAAACTTTGTATTTTCATCCCCTGCTTTTAACCAAATGGCCCTACTTTTCAATCTCCACTCCTCTTCTTTCTCCAACAAAATCTTTGCTCTGTCCCTCTCTAAGGACAATAATTTCTCTTTTGAATCCTGTGACACATAGGCATCTGAGTCAGGGTCTTCAAGAAGCCCAAGAGCCTCCTCGATTTTTACCAGCTCCTCATTCTGTTTCCTTCTTCTCTCAGAAGCCCATTCAATGGTTGCTCTCTTAAGTCTTTTCAGATTTTCCATAAAATGACCTCCCTTGTTGACCTGAGAATTTTGTCCCATATGTCTCCATGTGCTTTTGAAAAGTTGTTGATAAGACTCCTCCTGAAGCCAAGAAGCATTAAATTTGAAGGGAGTAGCCGGCTTTGCTGGGGGCTTAGAGACTTCAAGGAAAATTGGGAGATGATCCGAATTTCCCCCCTCCCCTACCAATTGTCTGAACAAGGGAATATAAGCCGCCAAAGTTTCATTAATGAGGAAACAGTCTAATCTCTTTGCTATCCTATCTTCACCCGTTCTTCTGTTCCTCCAGGTCGGCTTTGCCTTTATAATATTGACATCAATCAGCTTTGCGATTTGGAGGGCCTTTAAGAAAAAATCAGTTAAAGGATCTTCCCTTGCGGAGGGACCCCAAGCTTCCGCCATCCCCAGGGAGAAATTTAAATCACCCCCAATAATCAGATTCTTATTCAATAGAAGCTCTTTTGACAAGAAATTATTCCAAAAAGGAACTCTGCCCTGGCAAGGACCATAAATATTAATGAGCAGCAGAGGCTGGTCAAACTCAGTCGAGAGAGCCTCCAAACCCAAAACATGATCTGAACCCCAGCTGTTTTGAATCTTTAATCTCCCGATCTTGAAACCTATGGCAAGGCCTCCAGAGTGACCAGCAGCATCAAGTGCAAGAAAAGACCAACCCGGCAAAAGGGATCGCAAGGAAGATTCAACTTCTATACCCTTGCCCAAGGTTTCCTGAAGAAAGACAACATCCGGATGATGGCGAGTAATGAGATCTTTTAGTGCTAGTTTTTTGGGCTTACTAGCTAAACCCCTACAGTTCCAGGACAGACAGATCATTTGATAACCGTCTCAGGGGATTTCGCTGCTCTAAGCGCCCCGGGTATCGTCATTTGCTTCCCATCAGCCACGTCAAACTTTGCCTTAACTTGTGTCTTTGACAATAAAGATTTCCTACCTCTACCTTTCTTGGAGGTACCCCTAGAAGGCTCAGGACTTAGACCACCCATAGAATCCTGAATATCATTGATGAGTGCGGAGGGCTTATGGAGGGACCTTAAGTTATAATGTCAGGTGACAGAAAGACATCCCTTTCCCAGGCTATTCTTTTGAGACACCTCACTGTTCAGATTTAGAGACGGGATGGCTTCTGACAAAGACTCTATGTTATGAGAGAGATCCTCTTAATTTTGCAGCTTAGAAGAATTTTCCACGATATCATCATTACACGAAACAGAAATTACAGGGAACATAAAAGAAGAGGACTGCATACCGGGAGCTGGTTCCTCCGAAGGACCAACCATCTCTGCCGCAGGAGCATCCCGACCTGGCTGATCATCCGTTCGTTGATCGGGGCTCTCCTCCTTCCGCTGCATATCCTCGTCCACTATGGTAGCTGTGGCTCCGTTCTGGTGGTCCTCCTCAGTGACTTCCTCTTTCTTCTGAGATTTGGGTGAACCCGTCAAGTCCTCCCACTCCTCCACCTTCTGCTGGACCCCCCTTCTTCTTTTCCCCAATGGGCAGTCCCTCGCTAAATGCCCGTATTCGTGGCAACAGTGGCATCTGAAGGGAAAAAGTTCATAGTCTAGCAGTTGTTCATAAACATATTCCTTATATTGCAGAGGAAACGACTCCACAAGTCCCTAAGATGGATTGAGCCTTACCAGAATCCTTGCAACCCCTCTTTCAAAAGTATGCAGATAAGATCTATCCACATCTAGGAAAGTACCTAAATGGTTCCCTATCGATTTGAAGACTGAGTCCACCCATAGGAACGACGGAAGGTTTGGAGCTCGCACCCAAACAGGAATTTCATCAACTTTCTCCTTCGCCGCATCGAACATGGGGGTCCATCGTTTGAAATATACAGGTCTACTTCTGAACGCCCAATTCCGTGCTTCAACCCATTCCATGGCTTCCTTAGTGTCGAATTTCACCATAAACCATCCTTTTACCAACGTATCAGTTCTAAAGGACTTTGCTGGGGTCTCCAGCCATTGACTCTCAGCCCACTGCCTTAAAAATTTGCCAGATACGTATCTCCCTCTTGCTCTGCCAACAAGAGTGCATTCTGCAACCTCCAATGCTTCTTCGACCTGGACATCCATGCCTACAACCAGATTGGAAACCCGCTTCTTTTTCCACTCCTTTGTCTTCTTTCGTTTTTCCTCTACTTTCTCTGTTGTCGGCTCCGGAACCTTTCCCTTAACAGCTGAAAACAGGCCGCCTTCCTCCCGCACATGGGTCTTTCCAACGCCCTTTGGGTTTTGGGTTTCATTGGCCGGTGAGGATTCAACCAAACCCTCCACAGGGCTGCCCGCCTCACCTAAAGCTGAATGCCCTTCATATAAAGATTTCTCAAGATGCAGAGGGTTGGAGAAGACCCCCGCAGTCGAAGATTTGAAGATACCTGCATTGCCCTCTTCCCTTCCAAGAGGACCCGGTAGCCGGTCGTTCAAAATCAACTTTCTCTTTACCTTCTCCTGAGTATAAAGCTCTCCCGATTCTTTCCCCACACCCTGCACGCCACCCACCGACCTCCATACTCCATGAATATGGGGTAAATTGATTATGTCCTCGAGTCCGCCCGAAGAAACAAAGTTTTTTGCAGGAGAGACCGACTTACCAACCGGCAGAGGTCCGAGCTTGTCCTTCTTCTGGCCGAGAGGGTGGTGAGGGCTTATATCCTCCGGAAACCTTCCTCCTCTCCCACAGCTGCTCGAGAGCTCCAAGCTCTCTTCCAACAGCCCCTTAGCCGGATTATGGCGCCACGAGACTCCTCCCGGAAAAAACGCACCAGAGAAACTGTTCGAATGCCCGATAATTTCACTAATATTCTTCTCCGTGACTTCCTTGCCCCAAACAGTAAGGATATCTTCAGGGGCCGGGTCCAGGTCAACCGAATCACTAGGAATTACCATGGTTAAAGGCGCTCCGTAAAAACTGTAACCGACTTACGCTCGAAGCCCGAAAGGGAAACTGCACATACCGCCTCCGAATGCCGTTTTCAGGGTAAAACCACAGGTTAGATGCCTTCACTAGTGAGCATACCGTAAAAAAGCCACCGCGATCAGAAATCCGATAAAAATCCTGCAGGGAAGTATAATACTCCGTTTGATGCTGTCGCGTAACCCGTTTTCCAGCCCGAACCCAGCTGTCACTTGCTGCCGAGACCTGCCCTGTCCGTCCTTGTTGTAGATGCCAGCTAGTCCAGCACCTGTACCCCCGCTGACTTCCCTGCACCATCTGCTTCAGCTAGGCCCTAGCCCTAGGGTTCCTAGATCAAACCCTAGCAGAGCCATCTCTCTCCTTGATTTGAAATTAATCAAAGCTCCAATGATCTATTCTTTATTATTTATTTACTTATATTTTAATATTATATTATTTTATTTATTTATTATTTTTATTTTTATTATCATTATTCGGGGGTATTACACCCCCGCTCACCGAGCATCTTGTTGAATAATGTAAATAGATTCAGTCCTCATAAATTGTATTTGAGTCACAATGAATATATGTACCAAAAGAATGAAAAATAACTTATTATTATGACTTATTAAAGCATGGGTTCCATGCTTGGGTTATCATGTTTTAGGTCAAAGTCCCCATTGAGGACTTCTAGGATCTATTATGAGTCATTAGAGTCATTTTCCATTTAAGGAGACCCTTCTTGGGCTTTTGAATCATGTAAAGATATGCATTATTGAGTCAAATAAGTTATTTCTCACCTCTACACCAAGTCGGCCTCAACGAGATCAATTCAGCCTCAAATTGTGCAATTTGACCTGACCAGAAGCCTATATATTGAAGCAGTTCAAACTCATTTGGAGAAATCCCACTCACAAGTTCGACATCTAAGAGAAGAAGAGCAGAAAGAATGTGAAGTTGTTGGAAGAAGGAAGATCAAAGTTTTTGGATTTGTCTCTCTCACTCGTGTGGATCTACTGGGATATTTGTTGGAAGGACGAAGATACTGTTGGGTCGAATTTGTTTTTGGGATAACTATTGGATCAAAGTTATTGTTTGGCTAACTACTGGATCGAAATTGTTACTAGGCTAACTATTGGGTCAACGTTGTTGGGCTACTGCTAGGTCAATGTTATTGTTGAAAGGGTTATCATCTACAGAAGAAAGAAAACGCTGACTTGGAGTGGATGAATTTTGTGTCTAGGTCAAGAGTCTTGGATTATCTCGTGAATTTATTAAGGAATATTTTTTTACTGGTTTTCCCCTGGATATGGGTTTTCCCCTAGTTGTTTGCCTACATATGGTGTTTGTGATCTTTGTGCTGTTGTTTTGGTAGTTTCTTGATGAACTAAAAGATAAAAGAGGAACATAAGAATATCACAAGTAATTGTATATATAAAGAAAATCTTTTTGCCTTTTTGATTTTCTTACATGGTATCAAATCTAAAGTGAAGAAGGGGAAAGGCAGCTCAAAGATCTATTGAAATAAGAATAAGGAGTTCTAAGAAGCTTTGAATAAGGGTCATCAAAAGGAAAATATAAGAAGTCAAATATATCATCCTAAAGGACAATGTCTAACTCAATGAAGGTAGAAAACAAACTAGAAGGAGCATCTAACTATAGGGCATGGAAGAAGTTGATAAACCTCATCATCAAGAAGAATAAAGTTTTAGATCTAGTCAAAGGAAAGGTAAAGAAGCCTACTAATGAGTCAAGTGATATAGAAAAGGCAAAGTTTAAGGAAATATAAATATTGGCCATGAATCTAATGGTGGATGGAATAAAGAATAATCTCATCCTCTATATATCCAACATAGAATCTGCCCATGAAATGTATGAGGCATTATCCCAATTATTCAGTGTTAGGAATATTGGTCAAATAGTAATCCTTAAAGATGAACTAAGATCTATAAAGATGACACTGTGGCATATTTCTTTGTGAGAATAGGTATATTAAGAGATGAACTTCATACAATTGATGAGATAGTACTAGAGAAGGAACTTGTTATCACTGCACTTCTAGGTTCACCAACATCATGGAGTGCCTTCTCGTCAGGTCTCAACAGCTAGAAGGATACTCCTACCCTTGAACAACTATGGAATGCATGCGATTAGGAAGAAGTTAGAATTTCTCTAGTAAACAACAAAGGGAATGAAGAAGATAATTTCAAATTCCTAATCCACTCATCACAAGCACAAATGATCATTCAATAAGTCTAAAGGGACTAGAAGAAAGATAAACCTATCCAAAATTGAATGCTACAACTGTCACAAGATCGGTCACTATAAAAGTGATTGTCCTTAAAATCCAAGATTCAAGAAGACTGAAAGGTAATATGCAAATGTTGTTGATGAAGGACCTCCAAAGAAGAACAAGAAGGAATAATCTGAAGTCAAAGATTTATTAGCTAGGGACTCTTAGGAACTCTATCCTTCTACTCCATGTTCTTGGATTATTTTGTATTTTGATTTCTATAAATTATAGGTTTAACATTATTTGGAAATATATTGTTGAATTGTTTTGTTAAAGTTATAAGTATCCCTAGAGATTGGATTAAGAGGGATCCCTCACTACTTTTCCAAAGATAAGTATCTTACTCCATGTGTTATATTTTATATTTGGTTTTCCTTCTCTTATCTAGATGTGTTTACACTAGATACTAATAACATTTCCTCTTATATTTTCCTTGTTTAGAAAAAGCTTGTTGATATGCTCAAGGGCTATGAAGAATACCTCACAAGACAAACCATACAATATTTATTGGAATTAATGTCCTATAAGGTTTGTCTAAACTCAAAGGTATGTCTTATACAATAATTTTTTGTTTCTCTTCAAAGGTATACTCATTCATTTTAAAGAATCTACTAACAAGTGTTATGTCTAGAACCTTTGAATCATAGAGATTATTGTTTGAGATATTAATCATTAGATTAAATCTACCCTCATTAAAAACATTATGTTTGTGGAACCCTAAAATGTTCTCTATAAAACCCTAACCTAAGGGTATGTCAATGCTGATGTGAAATCCCTAGTCTACTAATGTTTGGAGTTTTGATGATGTTGTCATGTGTGGAGGTTTAGTATTGTTATGAAAACCCTAATCCTTTAGGTTTGGATGATAATGTGTTCCTAGACCTTGAAGTTTTGGTAAATTAGGATTTTAAGTAAAACCCTTATGCATCAAAAGTTAGCTCCTAGGAATGAATCCCTAGGTAAATGTTTGTCTATATGATCAAAACCCTGGTCTGATCTAGATTGTTACATATCTAACTTTAAAATGTATTCAGTTTTGTTTCTTGGGTTTACCTGATGGATATTGATATGATTGTGCATGATTATGAAATCCTAGATATGTATATGTGCTAAACTAATTATTGATAGTATGTAATTTTTATGGTTTGTAACTAAGCCCTAGTAAAAGTTTGATATTCTATGATATGGTGATATTGTTTCCATCATGATAAAATATAGGGTTGACAACAAACCCTTGTATAATTTGATCATATCATTGAAACCTTAAAGTGTGTTATGTCTAGTTTTGATTGTTGACATCTAAGACTTAGTGTTTCATGTATTGAATCTAGGGTTTGCATTAAATCCTAGTAGAAGTCAAAGATATGAATTCTAAAGTTGTTAAATGCCTTACAATTGTACTTGTTTGAATTGATTCTAGGGTTTGAAATATCTTACATTAGAATATTTCATATCTCTTTTGGGCCACTAATTTATCATTATTATTATAACATCCATTTCATCCATTTATACTGTGATATTTATCATAATTTATCATATAATTTCATTTCATAATTATTTATGCTCTTGTGGATAAGTAATATTTTTTCTCCTTTATTTTTAATAAATTGATGATTATTATGCATGATTTTGCCAACGATAGTTTTGTTATAACATCACTCACCATTTTAGACTCCAATATCTTCTCCATATTGCAAATTTGACCTTCAGCTAGTAATCAAATATTCCAACCCAGAAATTCGCTAGGATAAAAAGTGACAGTTTTGTGTTCGACGTTTCAGTCAGAAGAAGAAGAAAATTGAAAATTTGAGACGCGATTTTTGTGCAAAACAGACCAAATTAGTTTTCCAATAAGCAGTTTTCCAAAATTCAATATGGATTGAGAGAAAAGAAAGATTCTTCAAAGGACATTTTCGTAGATTTTTGTTGTGTTCGTTTTCCAAATTGCCCCAATTGCAATAGCAGATTCGACTTGTTCCAACTGAATCATGACGGAAAGATTTCTCAGATCTCATCTTTCTTATTGAGATTTTGTAATCAATCTAAATTATAAGGGGAATCATTTTGTAATCAGTTTATTGTACATTTCCCTTTGTTGTTTGTGTATTTAAAAGACACAAATTAGAGAGAAAAGGGAGCTAACACATATGAAGCAGATCAGATATTGAAGGATTTTTCTTTCATGTGTAACAACAAAACTTTAGTTTGTAATTTATTTTTATGAACTAATGAGAATATCATCATATTGTAACTATGTGTGATCTTTAATTCTCAACTACGACCCTAATCGTAGAGTTGGGCCCACTCTTTCAATCAAATGTTGTTAGTACAGTTCGTGTGGATAGGTATGCTTTCCAATTATATCGTTAAGGCTTTTTATTTCTATTTCAGTTCTTTGTTGCTTTAATATCTTGTTGTTATTTCATAATTGTTATTACTTTGGATTGTTGTTACTCAGAGTTGGTGTCGTTTAATTTGTTGTTACTAGTTTTGTAGAACTCTTGGACCTTGTATTTCGTAATTACTCAATACTAGGTAGGGAACTTGTGGCCTACATAGACCTTACACGATAACCTTGAAATAAACAAACAAACCCTGGATTGAAAAATCAATGTAAGAGGGACAGAATCTATAAACCTATATTAAGACCCCAACAATCTTTGGAAAAAATATTGAAACCCTAGATATAATGAATATTTTTATCAAAAGTCTTGATGATGAAGTCTAGGATTTATGAAAAGACCCTAGCAAGAAGTTGAAGTATAAAAGTATGTTTCGCTTTTTGTTTGTGAACCTAACTAAGATTATGTATATGATATCTAAAGTCTAATGCTTCCATTATTATATGATTCTGATATAGTTAATGTCATACTTCTATATATATTTGGTTGTACTTAATGTCTAAGTTGTGCAGGTACATAATCTTCAAAATAATGAAGATGTTCGTAATTTGATAAGCATGATGATCAAGAAGGATGGAAGCCATGAAAGATTCTCTAATGTCATAAGAAAGAATCTGATCTCCCCAAGTTAACAAGGAGTTGAGATAAAAGGAAGGATATTTCCCAAGTTAAGAGGGAGGGCATATTATAGTCATATTGGATGGATACCTTGAAGAAGAAACTCGAGAATGAATATTGAGGTGTTGCTGAAAGAAGGAAATTAGGATTTGGTTGTTGCATGTGAAGTAGGAAAGGAATCTAAATGATTGAGGAAACCTTTTTCAAGATTTGTTTGGGAAGCCTCGAAGTCCTACTAAGATGAATTTTGAGGCAGCATCAAGTCAGAAGACACCGAAGGTTTGTGTCTAATCATGAGTTTTTGAAAGGTTATTATTGATTGGGGTTGCGACTGTTCAAGTAAATCCCTCAATTTTTTTGAAAAGCATGCTTGAGGTTAAGGAGATTTGATGTGTTGAGGAATTGTGTAATGCTTGGGAGTACATTTGGTTAGTTTTTGTGTTGATATCTAGATCTCGAAGTAGGGAGGGTGGCGTTGGTCATGGAGATCTGACCTTGGATATGCACATAGATCCCTGGGTTGATCGTTAGCAAGTAAGACTGTTGGTACCTAGAGAGACTGAAATCTTTAGTCCATCTTAGTCCCACCCAGATAGATTACCCTGGTCAGGAATCTAGTCTATGGCACCGTAAGTGCGTAACCTCCTCATGTGTTTTGAGGTCTTCCATGTACTTGTATATGTAAGTATGAATACCTTCCTAGTTAAGAGGGAGTGTTGAAAAATGTAACTAGGTTTAGTCTTCATAATTGTATTTGAGTCACAATGAAATATATTTATCAAAATAATTAAAAAGAAATGTTTATTGTTGCTTTTGTTGTTGTTGTTGTTGTTGTTGTTGTTATGACTTATTAAAGAATCGGTTTCATGCTTTGGTCATCATGTTTTAGGTCAAAGTCCCCATTGAGGACTCCTATGATTTATTCTAAGTCATTAGAGTCATTGTCTGTTTAAATATACCCTTCTTGGGCTTTTGAATCATGTAAAAATATTCATTACTGAGTTAAATAAGATATTTGTCACCTCCACACCAAGTTGGCCTCAAGGAGATCAAGTTGGCCTGAAATTGGGTAATTTTACCTCCCCATAAGCCTATATATTGACGCAATTTGAATTCATTTGGAGCAATCTCACTCACAAGTTCGATATCTATTAGAAGAAGAGCATAAAAAGTGTGAAGTTGTTGGAAGAAGGAAGATCAAAGTTTCTGGTTTTGTCTCTCTCTCACTCATGTGGATTTACTAGGATATTTTCTGGAAGGACGAAGGTATTGTTGGGTCAAATTTGTTGTTGGGATAACTCTTGGAACGAATTTGTTGCTAGGCTAATTTTTGAATCGAAGTTGTTGTTGGGCTAACTATTGGGTTGAAGTTGTTGTTGGGCTACTTATGGGTCGATGTTATTACTAAAAGGGTTACCATCTACAGAGGAAAGAAAGGGATGACTTGGTGTGGAGGAAGTATGTGTCTAGGTCAAGAGTCTTAGATTATCTCATGAAGTTATTAAGGAAGAGTTGTTGACTGGGTTTTCCCCTAGATAGGAGTTTTTCCCTAGAAATCCGCTTAAATCTGGTGTTTATGATCATTGTGTTATTTTTTTGGTAATTGCTTGATGAATTAAAAGATAAAAGAGGAACATAAGAATATCACAAGTAATTATTTATATAAAGAAAATATTTTTGCCTTTCTGATTTTCTAAAACATCTCTGCCCCTTGTCTCTCGTTGGGCCTCCTGCTTATCATCCTTTCATTGTGTGTTGACCATACCAACACGTTCCATGACATTAGCGATCGTATAAGCTTGTCCTTGATTCAGGAAGACCATACATTTAATGCTTGCACAAGAAAGGACATAATTCCTTTAGAGAGATAGGTGATAAAATGAACCGATAGGTTAGGTTTAAAAGTGACTCCTCCTCCTTCTCAAACCTATGAAACTATGTCAACTCGTCCATCCCATTCAATGTTTACATTTCCACATTATTTAAATGAATCATATGTCATAGTGGCATATACAAGAGGGGTAGTGAAAGGGTTATAATGGACCCCACCTCCATAGAGGAACACTGCCCTCGGTGTTCTATATGTGAACACAACGTTTAACAATAAACTTAATATACACACCTTTTCTTTCATTTACTTATACAGTAAAAAAAATGGGTATGAAACCCTCATCTAATCAATCATTTCCCAAGTGGCTTCATATGTTCAAAAGTGCCTCCATTTCACCTTGACCTACTCAATTATTTGATTATATAGTGAAATCTACCTCCGAGCTAGAATGAACTATGATTTTGGTTGGAATTCTCCCCTGGATTTCACCTATTTCACATACCAATTAACAACATGATTAGCATTATCAACATATTTTTCTAGCAAAGAAATATGGAAAAAACTCACGTGATTTCACTATGGGTGGTAAGGCTAGTATGTAAGCCACTAGCCCCTCTTTTTAAGATCTGAAATGTTCCATGAAATCTTGGAGCTAACTTAGCACCAGACCCAAATCTTAATAAAAATTTCCTTGGCTTGATGTGGAGCTAAACATGTTCCCCAACTTGGAATTCCTAATGCATTCTTTGGTTATCTACATATCTCTTTTTCCTATCTTGAGCCACTTTCAATTTCTTCTTGATAGCAACTACTTGTTCCATTTTCCTCAACATATCAGGTCTAAGAAGCACACTATTCACTATGTCTTTCGAGCTAATAGGTGTATTTCATATTCTACCATATAAAGCTTCAAAAGAACTCATATTCAATTATTCTTGGTACTAATTGTTGTAAGAAAATATACCAAAGATAGAAATTATTCCCACCTCTTAGACTGATGCATGAAACACATTCTTAGCATGTCCTCCAACACCTTGTTTACTCTTTCATCCTATCCATCCATTTAAGGATGATATAATGTATTGAATGCTAACTCAATTCTAAGACCAGCAAACAATGCTTTCTAGAATTTTGAATTAAACTTGGCATCCCAATTTGAAATGATATTTTTGTGAATACCATGCAATCTAACTATCTCTTTGATCTAGGTGGATATTGGTGGCCACCCACCTATTCCAATTGGACCCCCACCATTTTTTTTTCAGTTTCCTTAATTGTAGCATAGTTTACTATTTTTGGTAGTTCTTCGGGTCCTGAACTTCCGGAGCTGTTTTGAGGCCTTAAACGATGTTTTTTGGAAAACAAGCAAACCCAATTCCTACACCATTTCTTTGTAGTTAAAAAATTTATTCCTCGAATAGATATTTCTAGCAAGGTATGGTATGCATCAAACAGAGAACATATGCAAAAGTTACGACCCTTGGAAGTTGATGTACTAATTTACCCCAATGCGGCCCACATACTTTTGGTGTTTCGTCTCCTACAGTTAGGTTTTCTGATGTTTAGGGTTTTCCATTGTTTCTTAATAATAAATAGGTCTTCGAGCCTCATTATAACACAGTTCATAAGGCATGTAGTTGTCACATCTCTTCTCAGAGATAAGATACCATCACCTGAGCTAGTTTATTTACATTCTACATGTAAACAGTTTTCAGTACTTTGTTATTAATGAATTGAATTTTTGTCTTAATTTTATCTCTATGTTTCTGTTCATATTTCTGTTTCATTTTGTTCTTTCATAAATTTGGATTAGTGGTATCATTGTGGTCTGTTCTTTCTCTATTTTTTGGTGCATGTTCCCAATGAGGTCGGGGTATAAGGAGTTAGGGCTCAAACTGGTGTAACCTTTGTAAGACTGGCCTCATCGACCCCAATGGCATCCCATGGCGAAAGAAAAGAAAGATGTGGGAGCAGCAGATCCTTTCAAAATATTACTTGAAGAATCCCTCAAGCGACAAAGGAATGCAATTATGGACAACTTTGCCCAAATCCTTTGGCGGATGACCACTGGCGACACATCTTCATCCAATAGTCACTTCAGAGGTGTCGCCTCTTTCAAGGTACAAGTAAACTTTGATATTCTTATATTCGAAGGTAAAATAGATGCAGATGTTGTAGATAAATGGTTGAATCTGTTGGAAGGATATTTTTTCGTCCATAGTTTCGCCGATAGGGAGAAGATTAAGTTTTCACTACTTAAGGTTTCTCCCCATATCAAGGACTGGTGGGAAACTTAATATGAGAAAAGGGTTGAGGAACCCTCTCTATTTATAGTTGCCCCCTCTTGGAACGCTTTCTTAGACATTGTCAAGGAACAGTATTACCCAATGGGGAGCTATGAGGACAATTACATACAGTTAACCACACTACGATAGCAAAGGCTCCAAGATGTGCATCAGCTCACAAATATTTTTCATACTCCACGCACAAAGTTGGGTATCAAAGACTCTTAGTGACATTTGGTGCTCAAGTGTCTTGGTTGTCTCCACAAATATATTCAGGAAGAAATGGAGTTCCTAGATATATCCTCTCTTGGTGTAGCATACCGATATGCTACCAAGATTGAACAAAAATTTAAACAAAAGAAATGTGACTTTGCATCTATGAATTAGAATCAAGGCAAGAGTGCCCCCAAACCATAGAACAAAGGACAAATCCAATGCGGGTTACCCAAGACAACCCACCAAATCCGCAAGCAAAGAAAAACACCACGAAGACAAAGGACACAGGAAAGTAGTGTGAGTTCCATAAGAGCCCCACTCACAAAAAAATTGAGTGTCACCCCAAGAAGTCATTGGTGGTCGAGCTGAAAGCTTCCAAGTCAGATGCATGTTCTAACTCTAAGACAAAACCTTAAAAGAGGAATGAAAAAGGGAAGAATATTATTGATGCAAATCCCATCGCCATTGTTGGCACCACCTAGATCCAAAAGATTAAGCCCAAATATCCATAGGAGTGGGAGCGTCTCAGAGTCTCACATATGTGGGTGAAGGGTTCATGGTTATAGTTCATTGTCGACAATGGGAGCCAAAATACCCTCATTTCAGCAGAGGTCGTGAAGCGGTTGGGATTATCAACCACACCACACCCGTAGCCATACACCATTGGGTAGCTTCACTAAGGACGATATCTTCACGTCATCCAGCAATGTTTCCTTCCCTATAGCATAAAGACCTTCACGGATGAGGTAATGTGTGATGTTGCTCCTCTTAAAGTTTGTGATACATTATTAGGCAACCCATACTTGTGTAAGCATCATGTTTTGTATGAGTCTAGGCCTCGCAATATTATTATTACTTTGCGAAATAAGTTATACAATATACTATAGGTATCCCCGCCTACTGCCATCTCTCTTATCTCTTCTGAGAAATGCAATAAGATCATCTCCCATACTGAGAAATTTGTTTTCCTTTTTTGCTCTCAAAGTAAGGGGATGATCGTGGCCACATCCATGGGCCGCATGAAAGGTTCCTCCACGCAGTAGAAGCAGGTGGATAAGGTCATGGAAGAATATAGGGACATCTTCTCCCCACCCACAGGGGTGCCCTTACACTGTCATGTGCAGCATTCGATCGATATGACCCATGTAGCACCTCTACCTGATGGGTCGATATACCGCCGCTCCATTTTGGAAAATGAAGAGATAGAGAGGAAAATCCAAGAGTTTCTACAAAAGTGGAATATATTACCAAATTCCTCACCTTGTGGGAGCCCAATTGTACTTGTACAAAAGAAGGATGGGACATGGAGGCTCTACATTAATTATCAGGAACTGAACAAAATCACTATCAGGAAGCAGTATCCAATCCAAAAGATTGATGACCTTCTTGACTAGCGCAAGGGGGGAAGAGTATTTCAAAAAGATTGATTTAAAGTATGGCTATCACCAGGTTCCAATAAAGCCCACATATGTATGGAAGACCGCCTTCAAATCTAAGGAGGGTCTTCTTGAATGGTTAGTCATGTATTTCGGGTTGACAAATGCCCCTGCAACGTTTATGAGGCTGATGGATGAAATTTTGAGGCCCTTCACCAACTCATTCGTGGTTGTAGATCTAAGTGACATTATTATATTCAGAAAGAGTTGGGAAGAGCACTTAAACCACATTCAACAGGTCCTTCAAACCCTGCGACAGCACAAGCTATGTGCTAACCTAGAGAAATGCACCTTTGACATGAGCTACGTTGAATATTTGGGTTACATCTTAGATGAGCAAGGCATGAATGTGGATCTGGCTAAGATCCAAGTCATTCGGGATTGTCTAGCCCTAAGCACTCTAACATAGATTCACATATTTTTGGGCCTTGCCAATTTTTATCAGAGGTTCGTGTTGAGATTCTCCCATATCACTTGACCTTTGAGTCAATTTACTAAGGACAAAGAAAAAGAAAAGTTTTCCTGGTCTGAGTCCCAATAGAAGTCGTTCATTGAACTAAAGCACTGCCTCTGTTCTGCACTTATACTCACATTTCCAGACCTGCCACAACCATTTGAAATCAAGACAGACACCTCTAACTATGTTATTGGTGTAGTTCTCACCCAGCAAGGGCATCTAGTGGCCTATCATAGTGAGAAACTTTCTAATACAATTCAGAAGTACCCCACATATGATAAAGATATGTATTCTATCGTGCAATATTTCAAACAATAGAAAAATTACATTCTAGGGAAGGAGATGATCATCCACACAGATCACCGACCTCTTCAGTTTATACATACATAAGGGAAGTTGTAGAATGATTGCCATCAGAAGTGGTCTACATATCTGCAACAATTCCACTTGAACATTAAGTATAAGAAGGGTAGCACCAATCATGTTACATATTGCCTCAATCAGCCCCCATTTGCAGCACTAACTACTATTCTCAACTCTTGTGGCCATGAGACCTGGATGACTGCAACTACAAAAGAATGATCCAAAGTTCGCCACCACTTACCAGATGCTAGTGGATGGCAAGCAAGTTCCATATTTCCACCTCCAGGACACATTATTATCCTACTGGGCCCACGTTTTTGTTCCTTCAAGCGAGAATTCCAAATTTATTTGGGAGGCACACTCTAGTCGAGTAGCAACACACTTTGTTGTGTAGAAAACTATGGTCGTGCTACAAAAATATTTTTATTAGCCAAAACTCTGCTAGGACGTTGGAAAATATATCAACTCTTGCATTTCCCATTCCATCGTCAAGCCAACCATCACAAAGTAGGGCTTATACCCTCCTCTGCCTACTCCCAGCTAGCCCTGGAAATCCATCTCCATGGACTATCTGTCAAGCCTCCTTTCTACTAAGCATGGTAATGAGTGTGTGTTTGTGCTCATGGACAAATTTTCTAAGATGCTTATATTTTCAGTTTGCAATAAGAATATCACAGTAGAGGACACTGCCAAACTCTTCTTTGAATGAGTATGGGTACATTTTGGAATCCTGCAAACTATTATATCAAATTGAGATAGTATCTTCTTAAGTACATTTTGGTTGAGCCTCTGGACATTATTGGACACTAAGCTCACCAAGTCGACTACATTCCATCCCTAGATTGATGGCCAGCCATAGGTCGTCAAGAAGGTGATAGTGCACATACTGCACATGTACAACTCCAAGCATCCAGGGACTTGGGATGAGAGCCTTCCTTATGTGCAACACAATTATAACAGAGCTCTTATAGCTTGACTGGTCACAATCCTTTTCAAGTGGTTTGGGTCTTCAACCATTGTGTCTGATTGATGTTTTCATGACTCATGTGACTACACAGGTAGAATCCACACATGTACAATCAAAGGTTGATAAATAAACCTGGTTTATTGAACGCATCCAACACATCCACCAGTAGGTGCACAACATCTTGGATAAGTCCTATGTCAAGTACAAGTAATAGCATGATCAACATCAAGTGTCCCACAAGTTTCAAGAGGGCGACGAAGTTTGGTTGCATTTTCAGAAATAACACCTACCATAGCCCATCGGAAGCTCAAATAACTCCGATATGGGCCTTACACCATCACCATGTGTTACTCAGTATTTTTTCACGCCTCCTACACTTCCCTGTGACATACCTTAAAGTGCCCAAAACATGATCATTATATAGTATACTCATTAATGTATACAACTCATATCCCTCCTTTAACTTTGCTTGGAAAATCCCTGGAGCTTTCCTTGAAGAAATGGCTCTTGAAACCCTAAAATAAGATTCATCACCCTTATGAAGCTCAAAACCGCGATGATCGCCTGTTGCACCTTGTTAAGCCAGTGATGGAAATGCTTTGTTCTCTCTCATACTTGCGACTCAAAAAGGAAGTTTTCCCAAAGATGATGAGAATCTTCGTGATATAGAAGCTTCCAGAGCAGCGAGTTGGAGGTGGTTTCGCATAGATGAGGTCGAATCCTCCTAATTTGACCTCTTGCTATCATCCCTATGAGCTACCTCCTTAAGATGTGGGCCTAATACTATCTTTGGAGGAGGCCTAACTCCCTCTCCCACCCTATAAATTCCCCCTCTACCATTCCAAATGGTTGATCTATGTCCATTTGCACCCCTATACTGAGCTTGTGCTTAGAAGTTATTCATTAGACTTGGAGAAGGAGTGTTGGAGAGTTTCTTGGCTTAGACTTGGATTACCACTCAAGAAGAGCCTTTCAACATCAAGGCTATGGTTGTAATCTTCCCCTTTATTCTTTAAATAATAATGCAACAACTGGTTCATCTTCCCAAAATATATATGTTTATGTATGTATTGGTTTGGCATTCCTTAATCAGCTAAATAGGTTATTACTGGATTTGTTATTGGTTTTTGCATGCTTTGTTGTCTCTTGGTTACTTGTTCAAGTACATAAGTGCTGGAAGAAGCAAGAAAAAGTTCGTGACACAAGCAGTTCAAGGATCACAACAAAGGAAATCATATTAGCATCAAAACAAGGTAGGCCTTCTCTCTTGTTCTATTTTTCAATTATAATCTAGGAAGATGTCTAGTTGATTGTCCCTTCAGTTGCTAGACCCACTCATTGGGAAAGAGGGATCATCTTTGTCCGTAGAGAGGATTAACCTTGTCAACACCAAGGTTTTGGGAGACAATTATTTTGAGCTCAACATTCCCCCTTTCCTTGGCCTGCACCTAGTGTTCAATGTGGACTTCCTTTGGCCATACTTTCCACATTATTGGATATATTGTACATTGCAAAACAACTCACACCAACAGAGTTAAACCCAAACTGCATGGAACAAGTCACAACTGATCGGATCATGGACGTACAAATCAAGAAAACTCACTAGCAAAGTATCCAACTGTATTGGGTTGTCAAAGTTGGCCAACTCCTGCACCAAGGCAAGTGGTTCACCAGGGACCAAGTTAAGAAAACGTTTCCCCATCTCATGGAGGCACTCAATGCAATGGGGACCATTTCTTCCTATTTTAGCATTATGACTAATGTGTTGTCCTTGATGACAGCCAACTTGATAAATATGTCAACATGATGGTAGTGGGATGATTATACAAGTTGGTACAGATGTGACAGAGAGAATGGACAAAGGAATATCATTTCAGAGATAGAAGGATGATAAAGGTGATTTTTTGGAAAGTATACGTGGGTCTTGTGAAAAGAAGTCATGTACATATGCGGGTATGATGAAGAGAAGTCACGTACAATTTTTGCACCATGGTATTATGAATACCATGGGTCTTTACCATGGTATTATCCCATAGTAATGAGCGCGATAACGGATCTTTGATCCCGTAAAATAATACCATCGGAATTACTACAGGATTGGCCTAAGGTATTAGTTAAGGCTCATACTATATAAGGATATGAGGATCAAGTGTTAAGGGTGTGCATATGATGGATTATTGATGAATGACTTGGTCTGAAATAGGAGTGCACCAGGGATCATGGAGATGGATCAGATCTGATCGATCTGAAATGACCACATATGGAATAATTTGTTTATGGTTTGATAGATCTATGATGATAACATTATGATGTGTGTTTGTAGTAGTTTGCATGTTGTGTTTTGGATTTGACAAATGTTCTATTACAACGAAGGTGTGTCTCAATGATTATAGATTTGTACACAGGTTTTACACTGAGAATTCGCGTACGTACGTGGATCCTCTATTGGGTAGTTGCATATATATTTTGAAGTATGGACATATCTGTATGCAAGTGTGGTGAATGATAACCACATACATACACGGATATGGTTTATAAGAGTCACCTACATCTGCTAGGGTTTTGCAGTATGAGCTGTTGTTGATGTTTGCTTATTTATGTTATGTTTGTTGCTATTTGTCAATGATGTCTCTCACATGATATTTTGTGTTTAACAGTTCTGGTTGGGTTGAACTGGTTATGGAATGATATGTTGATTATATATTATGCCACTTTGTGATTATGTGTATCTAGGTCAGTGGTCTGTGATGGTTTAGTATGTGATTCAATAATTGATTTAGTGTGATAGTTTTTATCCTCCACAATGACCCAAGCTCGATTTTGAAAAAAACAGTGATTAAGACAAGGTTGTTAAGTATTTTGAGATATGTACGTAGGTCTGATTAAGGAAACATGTGAACATACGCGAGTATGACTTAGAACAGTAGCGTATATATTCTGACATATGGTTGATAAGTGTTTTTCAGTAGAAGCAACTAGATTCTGTGATGGGTAAAAGTGCTTGGCTTGCTATATTGATGTATCTGATGGTTTATACATGTTATGGTTTGGTTTGATTCAATAGTAAGAAATGGTAGAAATTTAGTGATCTGATTGGTTCATTGATTAAGTGATTTGATACAGTGATTTGTTTCAGTAATGTTGTTTGATATTAGGCTTAAATGATGATAGTGGGTCCAATCTAAAAATATGATGAAAATTGGCCTACAGGTTTGATGTTTTGGATCAGGTGGATCCTATATGAAATATTATGAAACGTGGTCCATAGAGGTGCTGAGGGTTGGAGCCTTCAATGAGGAATTCGAAGCTTCCTTCCAGTAGTATCAGTGAATCATATCAAGGGGTCAGAGCTCCCTTCTAGTAGGTTTTAATAAACAAGATCAGGGTTTTGGAGCTCCCTTCCCGTGGAATCTGGAGAATGAGAGAAGGTTGTAGCCTTTTGCAGGTGGGTGCCTGTGTACTGGTATGAGTTTGTGCCAATACAAGATTGTAAGATGTTTTCCTTTATAATAAAAGATGAAGAGAGACAATGGAAATGGTGTTTTTCTACCACATTGGGTTTCCACCTAAAAATCTTGGTGTACTCATGTGTTGATGTGTTTCTTTATTCTTACTGCTCGTGGTTACTATTCAATTAAAGGATAATTAAGTAATAACATACTGGTTAAAGTAGAATATATGATGAAATATATGAAAAGTTAGATAACTATATATATGATGTTTTCTTTCATCATAGTCACGTACATATGCTAGTTTACTTAATGACAGTAGCGTACAAAAAATTGAATAAGAAAATTGAAAGGTTTAAGTGACTTTTAACATACTAATTCACCCCCCCTCCTCTCAGTATTTTTCCCAACATCCTAAGGGGGGAGGAATGATCCAGGTGGATATTTGTGGCCACCTGCCTATTCCACTTGGACCCCCACCATTTTTTCTATCAATTTCCTTAATTGTAGCACATTTTACTATTGTTGGAAGATTTTCAAATCCTGAACTTCCAGAGCCATTTTGAGGCCCTAAACGAAATTTTTTAATGGGAAAACTCGTAGCCTGATATAGGGGTTTGCAGTAGAAATTTGTAGTCCTTGAATATATCTTTCTAGCGAGGTATCGTACACATCAAACAAATATCGCATGTCAAAGTTATGACCCCGGGAAGTTGATGTACCAATTTACCCCAACGGGGCCCACAAACTTTTCGCACTCCATCTCCTAGGGTTAGGTTTCTAGATTTTTATGGCTTTCCATTGTTTCTCAATCATAAATAGGTCTTCGAGCCTCATTATAACATAGTTCATAAGGCATGTAGCCATCACATCTCTTCTCGGAGATAAGATATCGTCGTCTAAGCTAGTTTATTTCCATTCTACAAGTAAACAATTTTTAGTACTTTGTTATTAATGAATTGAATTTTCGTTTTCATTGTATCTTTGTGTTTCTATTCATATATGTATTTCGTTCCTTCATAAATATTGATTATTATTTAATGAAAATATGGGCAATAACAATTGCCTTGTGGGTATACTTGACAACTATAAAATGATCTACTTTACTCAACTTTTCCACAACTACCATAATGGCATCATGATTTCTAAATGTATTTGGTAGTACTGTGATAAATTCCATAGAGATGGCTTCCCACTTCTACTTAGGAATGTGGATTGGTTGCAACAATCTTGTTGGATGTCTACACTCCACTTTCACTTGTTGACAATCCAAACATCTGGAAATATACTTGGAAACATCGTTTTTCATGTCTAGCCAATAGTACATCATTTTAATACATGTTTTCATTTTTTGATAGCTAGATGACCTGAATAAGGTATTTTATCATACTCGTCAGAGATGAGCTTCTTCAAGTCACACATACAAGGTATATACCACCTACCTTTGAAATTTAGTAAACCATGATCTATGAGTGATTAGTTCTTACTCAACACTCCTTTTAGCTCTTGATGTAAGCATTTCTTCACTTGTTGGCAATGCTCATCCTAATGCATTTCCTCTTTGATCCTTTCTTTGATATTAACCTCAAAAGTTTCAATGGATACCACATGAGCCACTTGTAGCCTTCTATTGAGTGCATTTGCTACTTTGTTTCCCTTGCATTTGATATATTTTATTTCAAAAGAACATTTGTTAAAAAATGACATTTTCCTTTCTTGTCTTGCATTCAGGTTGGGTTAGTCAAATAAATAACTCAACCCTCATTGATATAAGACGAAAACAAATTTCCTTCCAAGCAGGTATTGCCTCTAGATTTTCATTGAATGCACTCTTGCTACTAGCTCCAAATCATGAGTGATATAATTTTGTTCATGTTCATTTAGCATCCTTGATTCATAACAAACTTATCCGTCTTTCATTAAGAATCCACTAAGCCTCTCCTTGCAAGCATCTATGAAAACCACAAATTATTTTTTTGGGTATGTTGTTCTTAATATTGGTGCATGTGTGACTAGATTCTTTAATTACTCAAAACTAGCTACACATTATGTTTTCCATTGGAATTTAATTCCTTCTCTTTATAATTTTGTGATTAGATGTCCAATATTTGAGAAATTTTGAATAAGTATTTATTAATACCTAGCCAATCCCATGAAGGATATAACTTCAGCCACACTATGAGGAGTAGGCCACTCCATAATGGCCTTAATATTATCAGGATATACTATTCCTCCTTCCTTGAAAACAATGTGTCCCAAGTACTAAACTTGTGATTGGAAGAAACCACATGTGCTGAGCTTGGCATAAAGCTTGTGTTCTCTCAACAACTAGAAAATCACTGCAAAATGTTCTTCATGTTCCTCCTTGGTATTAGAATAAATCAAAATGTCATCTACAAAGACTAGCACAAACTTTTTCAAGTATAGACTAAGAGCATTATGTTGAGAAATAGCAACAAGAAATTACAGCTTAATTTGTCCTTAAATTAAATTGAGAATTAAAATCGAATTATATTCTCATAGCAACTTGTAAATAGTTAATTAAGTTTAATTAACCTAATTATCTTAGGAATTTCGAATCGGAAGTCTTTATGTATTCATGTATATGTTCTCCGTAAGTTTTAGTGGTCTATTATGAGTTTAAATTGAGTTGGAAATTAGATCACTCAGTTTACTGAGTTATGTTCAGTTAAATTAGTTCCAAACTGTTTGAGGACCTAATAGAGGGTTAACAATGGTTGGTTCCCTAGTGCATCCACAAGTGCTACTACAGTTAACTGAAGATTCCCTCATGAGAAACTCATGCATGTTAGTTTAGAGAAAGACCCAGTTGAGACTAGAGTGCAAGGACAATATATTATCAGTAGTATTATATACTAGAGTGTAAAGAGCATGCATGCATCAGAAATTGATCCTATGTTTGGATTGCGCAGTTTTGGAAGCATGAATTCCCTTTTAAATACGGGTTATTCATCCTAGTAATTATGCAAGAGATTAGGGGCTTCGAGAGATGCATAATTGGCTAAGTGTTGGACAAGAGCTAGCTTGTGAGCTAAGAGAGTTGAGCATACTTGTGCGGAATTGTTCTAGTGAGAACAAGCTTTGTATCTTCACTTATATTTCTAATTTATGCAGTAAAGATAGCAGGGTTTTGAGCAGTGGCTTTCCCCAGATACATCTTGTGTTATGTGTCATTGATTTATCTTCTTCTTGTTCTTATTTTTTTCAATATTGGCTTTCACTGGTTGAAAGTAGAAGTAGATTCTTGTCCTGTGATTTTGTAAACTGCATGTGCTTCTGAATCTACAGGAAATTCTACATGGTATCAGAGCTGAGAAAAGTATACTATATGAGATTTCAAAATTTTGAGTTTGGGTTACAGGTGAAATTTTAATTTGCAATACGTAATTTAAGATTGGCAGATGGTGTTCTACAGCTTGTGGCTCGAATATGCCTTGGAAGGAAGATCGAATCTTATATCCTGGAGGGACAAAATGAAGGTTGTGCTAGAGGATAATGGCTTGAAGGAATTCGTTGATCAAGAAATTCTCAAGCCAACAACATCAGATGCATAGAATTTGGCTGAATGGAAGAAGTGTGCAATGAAGGTGAGGCAGATAATCCTTGAGAGAGTTCGAGACCACATTATCTTGAGACTCCATGGCAAGGAAACTCCATATGTTATGTGGAAAGAATTGACAAACTTAGAAAAATAAAAATGGAGAAAGGCAAGACTATTCCAATATACTTGACCAAGTTCACTCAATTTCGTGTTGAACTTGGAAGTGTTGGAATCACGGTTGCTGAGGATGATATGGTGAGTCTTGCTCTTCTTGGACTCTCAAAGAGTTGGCATAGTTATCAAGACTATGTCAATGGTCGGGATAAGTTGTCAGATTGGGAACGATTGTGGTTGGATTTGATGCAAGAGGAGATCAGGAGGAACACCAAGAATGGCTCTTCATCAAAGACTGATGATGAAGATAATTGTGCCTTAGCAATTAAGGCAAAGAAGGGGAAAGGGAAAACTTCTCATTCCAAATTAGATTCTTTTGATGGAGGTAAGAAGAAAGACATGATGAAAGTTAAGTTCTTTCAATGTCATGAGTTGGGCCATTTTGATACAAATTTTCCACTCAAGAAGTCCAAGAAGAAGTCCTCAGGAGGAGCGGTGGGTGAGGCTTTGGCCTCTCAATTCGAATTGTAATTTTCCCTCATTGCATGCATGGTCTCATCAATGATGGGAAGTGTATGGTACTTATACAGTGGAGCTTCATTCCACTTGACTGGTGACATAGAGTTATTTAGTGACCTGGAGGTGAAAGATCTCCAGATGCATATCAAGATGGGCGACGACAAGAAGTATAGTGTTACTGGATTGGGCATGATTACTTTTCAAAGGGAGCATGGGGCTCCACTCGCCTTGAAGAATGTTATGTATGTGCCCGGGTTGAAGAATAACTTGGATTCTGTTTCCATGCTTGAGGATAGAGGCTATGATGCGATCTTCTTAAAGGGAAAGGCGTTCCTTCGACACATAGCCATGGCTCAAGTAAAGAAGATAGGGGTTCGAGTGAAGAATATATATAAGCCAGAGGTAGAGGAGTGTGTTTCTTAGAGCACAAAAGCAGAAAGGGTGTAGAGTCGAGACGTTGGCGAGTTGTGGCACAGGCTTTGAAGATATTGCGGTAGATCTCTATCGGTCTTCCCAAAGGTACGCTTGAGCAAGTTGATACATGCAAGGGGTGTACTTTGTGAAAATATGTCGTCTTCCTTTCATGACAGAGACAGTCGATCAGAGGCTATATACTAGAGTGAGTCCATTCATATGTGTGTGGACCATTCTCGACAACATCCAAGGCCAAACACAAGTATTATGTTATATTTGTTAATGACTATTCTCGTAAATCTTGGATATTTTTCATGCAAAAGAAGGATCAAACTTTCACAAAGTTTTGTGAGTTTAAAGCATTGGTGGAGAAAGAGTCGGGCAAGAAGGCTAAATCTATATGGAGTAATAATTGTGGTGAGTATGTCTCAAATGAGTTTAAGAACTTTTATGTAGCAGAAGGGATTAAACGGGAATTGATGGCACCCCAAAAACCCTCAGCGGAATGTGGTGGCCGAGAGGAAGAATAGAAGCATAGTAGGGGAAAAAGGGTGATGTTCCATGATTAGGGCCTACCACTACCCTTGTGGGTTGAGGCATGCAACATAGAGGTTTATGTTTAGAACGATACCCCACATCGAATACTTGAGATGAAGGCACCAGAGGAGGCTTATTCCGGTAAGAGGCCAGAAGTTGGTGACTTCAGGATTTTTGGTTCATAGTATATTTCCATGTGACCAAAAATGCACAGAAGAACCTTGAGCCTATAGCAGAGTTGGGGATATTTGGGGAGCACACTAATAGACCTCACAACTATCGAGTGTACTTGCCAACCAATAGGATGACAGTGGTTCGCAGGGATGTCATATTCAATGAGGAGAAGGCCATGTGATTTTCCCTTGAGAGGGAGCTTGAGCTACATGTGGATGAGGAGATTTTAGCTCCAAAGGTTGACGAGCCTTAGATTAATTTGGATCAGCCAGATGTAAAGGATCTGAGAGTGGAGACATCCACTCAAGCAGAGTCTTCTAGAGAGGGAAGAAAGCGCACCTGAGAGGCTGACAGATTGTTGGATGATGCATGGGACAATGTGGGAGAACCCACTGCTCATCATAGGAAAAAGGAGGCCACCTGAGAGGTACACTTGATACATGGATCTTGTAGCAAAATGTGTTGTGAAAGAGGCATCCTCCTTTAAGGAAGCAATGCAGAAGCTGGCTTGGATTGAGGCCATGGTGGAGGAGTATAACTCCATAGTTCATAACAATGTTTGGGATGTGGTCTCGAGATCGGAGGAAAATTCAGTGGTGAGCTCCCATTGGATTTACAAGGTAAAAAAAGCTCCAAATGGTAGTTTGGAGAAATATAAGGCTAGATTTGTGGCCTGTGGCTTTTCATGGGTAGACGAGATTGTGATGCAGGAAAGTGTTCCCTCTACGGACAGAGGAAACCCCTCTAGCCCAAGAGTGGGTCTAGTCACAAACAAGGACAAATCAACAATAGCTTTCCTTAAACAGTCATAGTTGGAGGCCTACCTCAACCAGTGGTCGATGGAGTTTCGTTGCACTGCTCGAGCTTCCGCTAGTTTTACACAAGATTAAGGGCAATTCACAACCTTCCTCAAGCTATCAACAATCCCACACTTCTCACACTCACACCAGCTATCTAGCAAACTCACCAGTACTAACAGCATTATCAGCAACCACTCCAATGACTAAGAATTCCAAACTAGCAGCATTATCCACAACCACTCCAAAGACTAAGAACTCCAAAACTAGCAACACATAGCAATGGTAAGAGTTTAAATAGGATAAGGAGTCTCCATGAAAGGTGGGAAGATGAGCTTATCTCCAAGGAAGGTAGCACAAATGATGGAACTGCCACGCCAGAGAAAGGAGGGCGACATAAACTAGGCCAACAACTAGGTCTAGAGTCATCTGGAAGGCCGACTGTTGGAACAAATTCTCCCAATCTGGATCATCGCGGGCACATAACTAGCCTTCTGTGCTGACATCGCTATTGAATAACGTAGCTAGTCAGGTCATCGCTCAGGATTACAAGTGACAGTCGCATTGGCACATAAAATCCGATCATCGCGGGAAACAGGTGTACTTCCGTGATGGTAGCGCTTCCGGACTGTTCTGGAGCACCCTTCAGCGTTTTTATTTGGCCAACAGACGTGAAAAGTGGGTCATTTGGAAACATCAGAGAGCATTTGTCTAATATGAGCATGTATGACTTGGACACATGACACAGTAGGAAGATTGGAGTGAAGACAGTGACAAATTACTATGTAATAGAAGCCCCCTAAAGTATGAAGCCCGAGAGAGGGGGAGGGGTGAAATGCTTTACGAAAATGACTAAGCTGGAACACCATCTGGAAGAACCTACATCCAAGTACAACTGATATCTCTAATAATGATGTACATGTAGTCTAGGCATGGGCGCAACCATCTAGCTAATGAGACCATGATGATGATAAAGGTATGGTCGCAACCATCCATCAATGAGTCATGTAATCATAAAACCAATCCACGCAGTCCGAACATGTTCAATCTGAGTTCGGGGTCATGATAGAACATCGCTTGATTACCGGTCAATGATGAAAACCGTTAACAAGCGTGAGAGAAACCACCAATAATGCCAATGGCTCTCAAGGTAATGTCTAGCACAATCCATGAAGTATGAAGAAGGAGTTGAAGTCGAACACTCGTGGAATCACCCCATCGATGACCAATGATGAAAGTCAACTGTCAGGTGCGAAGAAATTTCCATTGAGGCATGCAAGCTCTAAGGTACCAAAGGGGATCTCTAGATCAATCTCCTAGATAATGAGCTAATGTTGACAGGAGACGACCCGTCGTAGGAGGGCCATAATGTTTCCTCCATCAACAACACGAGATAAGGAACAAGTGGTAGATGGGGAAACAGAGTATCAAAGGAGGAGACAAGGGTGTAAACTGCAAAAGGATTATACTCTTGAACATGTCAGTGACACGACTCTGAAGGGTGGCAGCATTCAGATACCAAGGGATCAGAGGCACAATGCAGACGACATGAATCAGATGGAATGAGCCTAGAATGATAACCCAAACTCACGGAAGGCCAAATGACGATGTATGGATGTCCCAACCTAACAAGAAGCAAAAGGATCAATGTTCAAGAGTGACTAGCTACCATGGACAATCAATGATAAACCTATTGTTGAGCCCAACCTAGTAATAGTTTAACGAGCCCTAGGAAGGAGAAGCTCGAGTCTCGTCATGGTGACGAGTCCAATGTCGTCAGGGTTTAACGAGTCCAACATAAGTAAAACTTGAAGTCTTTTTCATGTTTAGAGAGTTTGAAAAAGACACGAAAAGGAAACTCTAGGGGATCCTTTTTCATAGAGTTGTGTCTCTTGAGCCCTAAAAAGTATAAAACGATACTCGAAAGAACCGCCCGACCATTACGATCGAGGAGTAATTTTTGTAACTAGTGACTTCGACCCGAAAAAGTAGAAAAGCGGTCGGAATCACGTCGTGTCGCAACCAATAACGAGCCTGAAATGACAAAAACCTGGCAATATTTTCATGTTTAAATGGTCGGAAAAGAGTTTAAAGGCCTCTCGTTTCTTTTAATGAGCCAGGAGGAAAACTTGGCTATCTTTTCATTTTTTTAAGTCGGAAAAGAGCTTAAAGATGACTTTTCAGGATCAAGTGTGTATGAAACTGTCATAATTCTGCTACCTGAAGCTCTGCACAAAAAACATATCACACGTAAACCCGCTCGAGATAATATGAACAGTACACATAAAATCATAGGTAAAGACATATTTTGATCATCCATGTAGCAAAACTATGAGGAAAACCCACATTTATAAGATGTAATTTTTTAATTTGCAAAAATCACTATAAAAAAGGATTAACCCATTCATTTTTACCATAGTATTGTTCAATTCACCATGGAGCAACTTGGGGAACTAAAGTTGGCGAGCGAAATTCGGCCCCGTTCGTGCATCATTCATCCCGAAACTGGTCCCAGGTAGACACACGTTGCCCTACGCTTCAATTTAATACCTTTTTTCATGCATTTTGAATGTTCCATGTGCTAGTTTAGGCGGATTTTCAAATCGGGCTCCGCTGCTCGATCATCGCGGGTTTACCCTTTGTGGTCCACGATGGCCGAAATAAATTTACAGAAGGCATGGTCCGATCATCGTGGGAAAGTGGTGTACTTCCGTGATGATCATGAAAAACTTGAACTAGCGACCTCGCGCGACGTAAACATATGTTTTAATGTAAATTCCGCTTTGAAATTTCCAAATGAAGTGCTGATCCGAATTTTCTCGTCTTGCAAGCTATAATGGCATTCGTCTGGCAATAATGCGTGCATGATAACAATGATATAGAAGCTTTTGCCAATGTGGGGTGCCGAAACGCATTACGGGCATGCTGATTGCTCAAATTCTTCCTAACTCCACACCTGCGGTCACAGCTTGATTTGCTGGAGCTACTGATCAGGGTCTGGAATCCCACAGATGGGAAATTCATCATCCAAGGTCAAGATATTGAGTTTGACTCTACAAACATATATTTCTTGACCGGGTTGTCCCGTCGAGGTGAGAGGCCCATTCTGGAGGGGCAGCAACCCGGGGGTGATTCCTTAGATATGTTGATAGCTCAAGTGTGCCCACGGGCATGCAAGACAAGGAGTGGGAAGGTGGCAATCCCAATAGTGGATGATGTAGTCCTCTGTGCTATGCTTTTCATGGTGACACAAGCAGTGGGCTCCCAAGCCCAACATGAGGCTTCGAAGACCCAGCTTTGGCTGGCTCTCAAGTGTCTCAATCTTACCATGTTTAACTGGGCAGAGCCAATGACAGCGAACATAAAGAGGAAACTCACCTGTCAGGCTAGGAGTAACTCCAGTTTGGCAGAAAACTGATACGCCTTATTTCATTAGGTAGCTATTGTTATATACAAAGAATGTGATTGCTCAGTTCATCTTCTGATGACTGTTCACATTCCAAATTCACCCAATCGCAGAGGATTAGGTGTCAACATTCCCCCCCTTAATCTGAAGGGATGTTGGTGAGTCCAAGCATCTCTGAATCTTTCATGCTTTTCTCTTCCAAGCGCTTTGGTGCAGATGTCTGCAATTTGCTCATTTGTGGAACAATGACAGAGATGGATTGTTTTGGCCTCAACATGATGTCGGATCAGATGATATTTAGTATTGATGTGCTTTGTACGATCATGGAACTTTGGGTTCTTGGCCAACTTTATTGCAGAGGTGTTGTCAATAATGAGTGGAGTTGATTGTACTTGTTTTACCTACAAATCTTCAAGAATTTTTCTGAGCCACACAATTTCTTTCATTGCTTCAACTGCTGCCACCTATTCTGCTTCTGTTGTGGAATCTGTTGGAACTGATTGTTTGTGTGATCTCCAAGAGACAGCTCCTGATCCAAGACTCATAGCATATCCTGAAGTAGATACCCCAGTTTCTTTGTCTCCATCGAAGTCTGAATCAGAGTATCCAATCAAGCTGAAGTCATCCCCCTGTGTATACTTGATTCCAAGGTCTTGAGTTCCCTTCAAGTACCTTAGAACTCTTTTTGCAGCAGACCAATGTCCCTCACAAGGCTTTTGCATAAACCTGGAGAGGATTCAATAGCAAATGAAATGTCTGGTCTGGTAGTAGTGAGGTAGATGAGATTTCCTACAAGTTGTCTATACTTTGTTGCATCCTCAAATTCCTTTCCTTCAATAGATGTGAGCTTTAAGTTTTGTTCCATTGGAGTAGAAAGAGGATTGCACTCTGTCATGCCAAATCTTTTTAGCAAATCTCCAATGTATTTCTTTTGAGAAAGAAATGTGGATTTTGGATGTTGGGTTACTTCAATGCCAAGATAGTAATGAACATAGCCCAAATCAATCATTTCAAAACTTTTCCCCAATTCCTTCTTTATGGATGCAATGTAGCTTTCATTGTTCCCTATCATTAAAAGATCATCTACATATACCACAAGATATACAATTGTTTTTCCAACTTCTTGACAAATAAAGTTGCATCATCAAGATCAAAATGATTGAAGTTGAGTTTCAGAAGATGCTCAATTAGTTTTTCATACCAGGCTCGTGGTGCTTGTTTGAGGCCATACAAGGACTTCACAAGTTTGCATACTTTTTTTTCATGTCCTTTCATAGCAAATCCTTCAGGCTGGGACATCAAAACATTCTCTTTTAGATCTCCATTCAAGAAGGCAGTTTTTACATCCATTTTATGGACTTTCTAACTGTTCTGAGCTGCTAGTGAAAAGAGTGTCCGGATGGTGGCCCATTTTGTTGTGGGGGCAAAAGTTTCCTCATAATTGACCCCTTCCTTCTGTGCAAAACCTTTTGCCACAAGCCTAGATTTGTGCTTGTCAAGTGAGCCATCAGCTTTGTACTTGTTCTTGTAGACCCACTTGCAGCCAATTGGTTTTGTTCCAAATGGAGGATCAACCAGCTTCCAAGTGCCATTCTTTATGAGGGCATCATACTCCTTTTGCATCGCTTCTTTCCATTCATCATGAGAAGCAGCTTCTTTGAAGGAAGTTGGTTCAAAATCTGTAGACAAGTTCAATTCACAATCATAAGTAACATCTATGTCAACAGGTGAATTAGAGTCATCTACATCACCTCCATTTTGTCAGTTTGAATTTCTGGTTCCTGTTTTTCCAATTTCATCAGGATGAACACTTTCAAGTGTCTTTGTCAGCCACTTTAGGGGACCTTTCTGAGATGGTCCAGGCTGCTCTGTTGATTGAGTTGGGACTGAATCAAGATTGAGTCTCCCAATTCTATCAATTAGATCACTTAAAGCATCATCCGTTGTTGGAGTTTCATTCGGGGGAGAGTGTTCTTCAGAAGAAGATTCCACATGTTGATCTAGTATAGGAATCCCCCCTTCAAGACGTGGAATCTGATTATCAATTTCTTGAAATGATTTCATTTTTGCAAATCTATCCAAGCGATCAAGTTGTCGCTCAACAACATTGTCAAATTTGGATGATTCAAGAAAAATTACATCTCTAGATACAACAAACTTTTTATTTTCTTCATCATAGAGGCGGTATGCTTTGGAGGTGTTTGAATACCCCAGGAAGATACACTTACGACTTCTAGCACCAAGTTTGTTTCTATGTACCTTTGGTATCAAAGCATAACAGGTGGAACCAAAGATCCTGAGATGTTTTACCGAAGGAACATGTCCATACCACAATTCATAAGGAGTCTTGTTTCTTATAGCATTAGATGGACATCTAATCTTTATATATGCAGCACATAGAACAACATCAGCCCAAAACATTATCTTTACATTTTTGAAGAAAAGCATGGATCGTACCATATTCAAGATTGTTCTATTCATTCTTTCAGCTACACCATTCTGTTGGGGATTATAAGGCACAGTTGTTTGATGTTTGATCCCATGTTGGCGAAGATAGTTTTCAAATGCATTTGATGTATACTCTTTTCCATTATCAGTGCGAATAGACCCAATATGAGATTGTTCATTATTTTCAATCCATTTATGAAAATTCTTGAATGTTTGAAAGGCATCAGATTTTTTCTTCAATAAATAAACCCAACACATTCTGGTGTAATCATCAATAAATGTCATGATATATTTATTTCCATTTGCAGAAGGAATAGGCATTGGACCACATAAATCTGAATGAATGAGTTCAAGCTTCCTATGTGCTCTTGAATGTGAATCATGAAAAGACTGTTTGCTATGCTTTCCTAGAATGCAAGCATCACATTGCTTATGTTTCCTAGGAATTGTAGGCAAACTAGCAACACCATTTTTCTTCAATAAGTGGAGACTGTCATAGTTTAAATGTCCAAATCTAGCATGCCATAATAAACTTGATGGAAGTGTACCTTCTTCATGATGAGAAATCTATGAGAAATGTTGTGCATGAGCAGAGGTTCCTTGCAGTTTGAGAAGCCTTTCTTCTTCTATTCCCCTCATGACAAGTGAGTGGTCAGATGCTTTTCTTACCTCAAGCTTTCCATCAAACATATGAATGGAGTGACTGGCGGATGTGAACCATGGACAACAAGTTTCTTTTTAGATGTGGGAGATATAGAACATGATCCAGAAGAAAGTCTGGAAGACCAGGCAGTTTAAGCCTAATTGTGCCAAGCCCTGATGGTTTGATTTTTGACTGATCTGCAAAGTATATTGCTCCATCAACATTGTCAGTGAAATATTCAAAAAAATATTTTGTATGAGTCATATGACAGGTTGCTCCTGAATCAAGAAACCAATCATTTTTCGAAGAAGCAAGTGAAGCATTAAACAAATCTTCATTTACTCCAATGTTACATTGTGCCTCAATATAGTGAGCGGATTCAGGTGCTTTACCTTTGTCTGTATCATCAGTTTTACCTTTCTGTTGGTTTCTTTTCTGCTCAATTTTGTCCCATGGTAGCTTTCATGTAGAAGCGTCATGTGATCCATTTCTTTTGCGGCGAATACAGTGTAAGTCTGTCTTTTCTCCTTGAGAATGTCTGCCCCCCCTGCCTCTGAAGTATCTTCCTCTTCCTCTTCATCCACCTCTTCCTCTTGTAGAATCTTGAGCAGGATGCTTTTCTTTATGAGCAAGGCACACAGTCTCTTCAGAAGATTCAGGGGTTGTCTTCTTTCCAAAGGTTTTCTCTCTTTCAGCAAACTTTTTCACAAGAGAGTCAAAGGTTATATCTTTAAGATTTCCATTTGCTTTTAAAGACTCAAGATAATTGGAGTAGGTAGGATAGAGTGCCTTGAGAAAAGCAATAAGAGGGATATCCAGCTCAACCTTAGTGGATTTGATATCATGCATTATAGACTTTACTTTGTATGCAAGAGCAAGAGGATCATTATTTTTCAGTTCATGAGTGAATAGTTTAATCATGAGCTGAATAACTTCAAGTGAAGAATGTGAGTCATAGAGTTCTTTCAGCTTTTGTAAAGCTTCAAAGGCAGTTGAATATGATGAAATATGGCGACTCACCTCTTCATTTATAGATGCTGCGATTAATGCATAGGTTTTGTTGTTCTTGTTTTCCCAAATGACGAGCTCTTTGTCTGATGTAGGCTGCACTGGGTCATTGTTTGCTTCTCCGACACACACTCCTTTCCACAACTCACTGAAGATGAGGGTGTGTTTTATCATCCGGGACCATTCAGGATAGTTCTCCTTGCTAGTGAGAACTATTCCTACCATAGAGATGATTGAATGCATTCTGTAAAAAAAATACTTCTGCTGATAAAAAAACTTCTGTTGATATACAGTGAAATTGTACTCTAAAAATTTCTGTGGGAAATAACTTTGGTTGTTTAAAAATAATCAATCATTCACCGCGAGCTCTACAAAGTTGGAGCAGCAACGGTATTAACCACGATCTCTACAAAGTTGGAGCAGCAACGGTATTACAATTTCAAAGTTCACTGAAAAGACTAAAACAAATCACCATAAATCCCTTTGATTCTCTAGACTTTGAAGCCAGTAATAAAAATATGGCAGCGTTAAAGTGCTGGAAAGTTTTTAAAATATGGGACAGCGTTAAAGTCGTTTTAAAGACATACTAAAAAATGCGTTGGATCACGATTGCCAATCAATATATACCATTTAATATACGGTAGTCAACGCAAATGGGAATGCAAAAAAATATTTTCCGCACTCAACAATATACCATATACCAAAACTCTCAACCATATACCATACACCAAATACCAACGCAAATGGGAATGCAAAAAAAAAATTCAGCACTCAACTATATACCATATACCAAAACGTATTCATCATATGTTGAACACTTTGTGACCACAAATCCCTTCCATGTGCAGTGGTACCATGAAGTTCCAGCGTCTCTTTTGCAATGTTCCCTTTTCCTGCGACCCTCTTCCGGCAGAGGCAGGAAAACACCACGTACTTGTCAAGTGGTGACAGTAAATGCAGGTGACGAAGGCTGTCCAAAAAATATACCAACAGTTGATACCATATATATGTTTTAAATGCACTGTCCAAAAAATATACCAACAGTCGATACCATACCAGGAGAGACCACCGTGAATCAAGGAATGCCAAGTGAAGATTCTCACGTGAGGCATCCGCATGCTAACAAGTAGCTCCACGACAGAACAGATCTACGCCGAACGAATGCGTGCCAAATCCCATTTCATATCCGGGAGCTTAGCTTTGTAAAGGGTGTCGTGGACTCTGAAGACCTTCCTCTGAATATTTCTCGTGAAACTCTCCAACAAAACAAAATATCAAAAGTTATTAGGAACAGTTATGGAGTCTTGTGAACAAACAGAAGCCTATCCGGATGAGAAAACCAGAGGATATTACGAAGGAAGAATATGCGGCATTTTACAAGAGTCTGACAAAATGACTGGGAAGAACATTTGAGAGGCGTATTGAACAGTTGAGAGGCGTATTCGAAATTTTGTTAAAATTGTAGACTCCAGATCTTTTGCGTCATGAATAGCTACATGGACAAAGTCTGCAGCAAGAATGCTTGACTATTCAGTTTCAGATGCGGTCAATGATACACAAGACAGGCCATGACAGATGCGTTAATTATGGACAGAGCCCAGTGGCGCAGGAATATGGACAGATGCGTTAATTATGGATAGAGCCCAGTGGCGCAGGAATATGGACAGATGCGTTAATTATGGACAGAGCCCAGTGGCGCAGGAATATGGACAAATGCGTTAAGGCAATGATACACAAGACAAAGGTTAGAGGTCAGTCAGAACAGTGCTCAAACCAGCGTACAACCCACAATAGCAAAAATGAAGGGAGTTACAACTATTTTCAGAACTTGGCTCTGATACCATGTCAGGCCAGGAGTAACTCCAGTTTGGCATAAAACTGATAGCCTTATTTCATTAGGCAGCTAGTTATATACAAAGAATGTGACTGCTCAGTTCATCTTCTGATGACTGTTCACATTCCAAATTCACCTAATCGCAGAGGATTAGGTGTCAACATCACCAACTGTTGTCAAGGAGAGACGAAGCAGTTTGGTTATGGATCCATCTTAGTCCCGCTCATGCTGGAGCGGGTGCCGGCCCTGCAGTTATAGGACATGGATTTGGAATTACCCAGGCCATGTGAGACGAGAGCCATGCGACGAGCTCACGTCATGCCACGAGGAGGTGGCAGACGACCAGTGGTGTGAGGGACATTTTTCCGAGAGTGGCTGGAGTGACAGACGATCTTCGTGGAGGATTGGCCATATGCCAGAATGGACTTCTGCGGAGATCCTGACATGCAGCTGCCCGCTAGAGAGTAGTGGGATGACGGTGGTAAGACACTTGATCACATTTTTTGCATTTTTATTTTTATGATGTTTTTATTTTTATTTTTTCATGTGCATGTCCTAATGACGAACGCTATGGTATGCAGATGTAGGACCAGTGAGACCCATCGGGCTGGCTCCAGAGGTGCGAAGGGATGCGCAAGGCATTGCAACACTAGTCCTAGCTCCTCTAGAAGATGATACGATGGAGACAGTGATCCAAAACCTTGAGGGCCTACTAGCAGGGGTTCCAGATTACATGGGGATTGAGGAGGTCCAATTTATGATGCTGGAAAGTGTTCCCTCTATAGACAGAGGCAACCCCTCTAGCCTTAGAGTGGATCTAGTCACAAACAAGGACAAATAAACAATAGCTTTCCTTAAACAGTCATAGTTGGAGGCCTACCTCAACCGGTGGTCGATGGAGTTCCATTGCACCGCTCCAGCTTCCACTTCCTTCTCCTAATGAGTAATCAACCTGAAATAATGCAAAGGAAATACAACAAAGCAGGTAACCGAAACAAAAATGATCTATTTACTCATAAAGTCAAGAAGTCATGAGCTATCAAGTACATTACATAAAAGACATAGGAAAACATCATTAATTGCATTAATAATGAAATAAGAGTAAGCTTACAACCAAAGTCTTGATGTCACAAGCCTTCTCAGAGGGATCCAGCCAGCATGTTCCTCAAGCATTCACTCTTTGAAGATGAATCTCCCAACATACAAGTCTCTCTCACTCACAAGTTTTACACAAGATTAAGGGCACTTCACAACCTTCCTCAAACTATCAACAATCGCACACTTGTCACACTCACACCAGCTATCTAGCAAACTCACAAGCACTAATAGCATTATCAGCAACCACTTCAAAGACTAAGAACTCCAAGCTAGCAGTACTATACACAACCACTCCAAAGACTAAGAACTGCAAAACTAGTAGCACATAACAATGGTGAGAGTTTAAATAGGAGGAGTCTCCATGAAAGGTGGGAAGATGAGCTTATATCCAAGGAAGGTAGCACAAATGACGAAACATCGACGCTAAAGAAAGGGGGGAGACATAAACTAGGCCAACAACCAGATCTAGAGTCATCTGGAAGGCTGACTGTTGGAACAAATTCGCCCAATCTGGATCATCCCAGGCACATAGCTGGCCTTCCGCGCTAACATCACTATTGAATAACGTAGCTAGTCAGGTCATCACTCAGGATTACAAGCGACAGTCACGCTGGCACACAAAATCCAACCATCGTGGGAAACAGGTGTACTTCCGTGATCGCAGCGCTTCCGGACTGTTCTGGAGTGCCCTTTAGCGTGTTTATTTGGCCAACAGACATGATGAGGCAGAAACATTTGGAAAAGTGAGTCATTTGGCAACATTGAAGAGCATTTGTCTAATATGAGCATGTATGACTTGGACACATGACACAGTAGGAAGACTGGAGTGAAGACAGTGACAAATTACTGTGTAACAACTATGATGAGACCTTTTCTCCTATTACAAGGTACTCTTCAATCAGATCTATATTGGCACTATCATCACAGATGGATTGGAATATACATTAGATGGATGTGAAGACAACCTTCCTTAATGTCGTGATTGAGGAAGAGGTGTACATAGAGAAACCTGAAGGTTTTGAGACCTTTAACCATGAGTAGCATGTGTTTCGGCTCAAGATAGTGTTGTATGAGCTGAAGCAAGAACCCCATGCTTGATACACCAGGATATATAGCTACTTCACTGGGTTGGGCTTCACGAAGAGTGAAGTAGATGCAAACCTGTACCACATAGTGGTGGAAGGTATATTGTTGATCATTGTACTTTATGTTGATGATCTCATACTGACAATCAATGATCAGTTGATCAAGTCTTGCAAGGAGGACCTTACAAGAGAGTTTGAGATGAAGGACATGGGGCTCATGCATTACTTTCTTGGCATGGAGGTATGGTAGGGAAATGGGTAGTTGTTTGTGTCTCGGGGAAATTATGCCAATAAGATACTCAAGGAGATTTTGCATGGAGAGCAACAAACCCATGGAGACTCCTATAGAAGGTAACTGGAGGAAGGAGGATGCTACTTCAGAGGAAGTATTGGAAGCTATTATTTATAGGCAGCTTGTGGATTTACTCATGTACTTGGTGAACACATGACCAAATATGTGATATGCAGTTAACCAGTTTAGTCAAGCGATGTTTAGGCCTACCAATTTGTATTGGAAGGCGGCAAAGCATGTGTTAAGATACCTCAAGGACACTTCGCAGTTTATATTATGATATAGATGGATAGAGGGAGTGAAGCTTCAAGGCTTCACTAATGCAGATTGAGTAGGGAATCCATCTGACAAGAAGAGCACATCAGGAGGTATCTTCAGTATTTGGTCAGTGACAGTTTCTTGGTACAGCAGGAAACAGAGATTGATTGCACTCAATTTGGCAGAGGTAGAGTACATGGATGTGAGTCAGGAAACATGTGAGTCCATCTGGATGAGGAAGATCTTGTTTGGTTTGTTTGGTCAGCAGATGGATCCAACTTTGATTTACCGCAATAATCAGAGTTGTATCAAACTCTCTGAAAAATCTAGTGTTTCATGATCGGTTCAAGCATATTGATATCCAATATCATCATCTCAGAGATTGTGTATTGAGGTGGATTATTTTGTTAGAGTACATTCCCATGGAGGAGCCAGATGTTGAAATTTTGACAGAGGCATTGTCAAGATGTCAATTCGAGTTTCACAGAGACAGGATTGGGCTAGCTAATAATCCCTTTCTTGTTGAGAGAGAGTGTTGAGAAATGGCAACAAGAAATTCTAGTTTAATTTGTCCTTGAATTAAACTAAGAATTAAAATCAAATTCTATTTTCATAGCAACTTGTAAATAGCTAATTAAGTTTAATTAACTTAATTAGCTTAGGAATTTCGAGTTGGAAGTCTTTTTGTAGTCATGTATATGTTCTCCCTAAGTTTTAGGGGTCCAGTATGAGTTTAAATTGATTTGGAAATTATATCACTCAGTTTACTGAGTTGTGTTCAGTTAAATTAGTTCCAAAGTGTTTAATGAACTAATAGAGGACTAATAGTTAGTTGGTTCACTAGTGCATCCACAAGTGCTACTTCAGTTAACTGAAGATTCCCTCATGAGAAACTCATGCATGTAGGTTCAGAGAAAGACCCAGTTGAGACTAGAGTGTAGGTATAGTGTGTTGGATTGAGGGGGCTTGGACCTAGGTTTGGAGTTAGCTGTGTTAACCGACAAAATCCTACGCTACTGGCCCTTCCAAAAATAAATTGTGTAGCGCATGTTGCAGTCTCACCCAAGGCAGTATTGGGGGGTGCTAAAACTACGTTTCTGCATCCAGAGGGCTATGTGATGTGTTTTCTACAGATCTAGGGCTTTATCTTGACCTTCACAAACCCTAACCCTTGAAACCCAAAACTTACAGTAAATAACAATTAACAGATTTATGTCACTCGTTGGTTGCGCTAAACATGCATAACATCATACAAATAACAAGATCTATGTCTTCGCGAATCTATTAATTTTTTTTTCTGATTAAATGCATTCAATAGTTTATAAGTATAGAAACCTCATAAATAAATAGTAATATATAGATACAAAAATATCACTTCAAAATATGTATTTATTATGCTTCAGATTCTCAGTTACAAACTCTTTCCAACCCTACATACACAGCTACAGGGGCCTGCACAATCAGTTGCGGACTTACCAAGGTCTTTGCACACACAACTGCAGGAGCCTTCCCCTTCGTCCAAGTACAGAATAGAAAAATTTAGACTCAAATCATGCACTTCCTATTGCTTACCTATGACTCTTCTATGACTTCCTTTTATACTCTTTTTTCATTACAATACCATGGTCTGCGAACCATGGGCAGCTCTCAAAACAACTTTCCTTTAACAAACTAAGGGGCTTTGACCTTCCTAAAACCCCTTTGACTCCTATTGACCTATACTACTTGCACTCAACTCCTCAAAATGTGGAGACTTTACAACAAATTTAACATAATTTAACAAAATCTGACCCAGGGGACCCCGTCCCAACATAGTGTACTATCAATTGTATTATTTACTGGAGTGTAAATATCATGCATGCATCAGAGATTGATCCTATGTTCGGATTGCCCAGTTTTGGAAGCATGAAATCCCTTTAAATACAGGCTATTCATCCTAGGAATTGCACAAGAGATTAGGGGCTTGGAGAGCTGTAGAATTGGCTAAGTGTTGGCCAAGAGCTAGCTTGTGAGTTGAGAGAGTTGAGCATACTTATGTGGAATTGTTCTAGTGAGAACAAGCTCTGAATATTCACTCATATTTTTGATATATGCAATACAGATAGTGGGGTTTGAGCAGTGACTTTCCCAAAATACATCTTGTGTCATGTGCCATTGATTTATCTTCTTCTTGTTCTTATTATTTTCAATCAATCTATTGGCTTCCACTGTTTGAAAGTAGAAGTATATTCTTGTCCTATGCTTCAGTAAATTGCATGAGCTTGTGAATCTATAGGAAATTCTACACGTTTTTCATTACATACATAAACTTTATTGGAGCATTGGTGAGTCTGAATGGCGCCACCATATTGAGAGAAATTGGATAGAAATTTATTTCTTAATCAAATTGGTTCAAGGATCGACACCAATGTTAAAATCTTTGTATCCCATTAGCACTCCAGAGTTGGTGGAACTAAAATTGAAATAAAGGAAATGTTGGACAGCAGATACATCAAACCCAACGTATCATCGTGGGGAGCTCTAGAATTATTTGCGAATAAAAATTATGGTACATTGAGATTGTGTATTGATTATGTGTAGCTAAATAAATCCACAATAAAAAACAAGTATCATTTTCCTAGGATTGACGACTTGTTTGAATAACTGAGAGGAGCTACAATATTTTCGATGAAAGACTTGAGTTCTGGGTACCATCAGGTGTGAATTAGTGATGAAGACATCCGTAAGATAACTTTCAAAACTAGGTATGGGAATTATGAATTTTTGATGGTGCCATTCAAACTCACCTATCGCCCTAGCTCATTTACAATAAGCATGTTGATGTGAGACTTTCTGTAACACCAATTTTCAAGTCAGTATGCCAATTAGAAAATAGTTACACATTAAAATATATCATTCTTTTCATTTTACAATTATGATACCAATACATGTATACACAAGTTTCAATCAAAATTCTAAATCCAACACACATTTGCATACAACAACCAATCACCCTTTAAACACCAACAAGTGTGGTGAAACCACACTATAACAGATATGAACTTTGTTCTCCCAAGGGTCTAGTGTAGAACCTTAGCTTTGTACCACACTATAATGCCGCCCCCCCCCCCCCCCCCCCCCCCCAACCCCCTCATACTTTCCAAGGTGATGGGAGTTGTTACTTGTAATTAACCCAACTCCAAGGCCTCTTTATGGAAATGGGGTTACAAAATTTCCCTCCTTCCCAAAGATAGTGGAATTAGCCTTGAATAACATTATCGCATTCAGCTTGCCAAAATCCTATGAGTGATGTCAACTTTACTTCAATAAAATTCCTTTACTGAAAGTTATACCCTTTTTAAATTGACATATTATATAGTACCACATGGCTCCCTGCAAGTCCAATGGATTAACCACCTCGTGGCTTAAGCCTTGCCCAATCACTCTGATTGAAATCAATGGTTTGTATTAATAGTTAGGTCCCCTACATCCAAAACAATCAATGGGGTTCATTGTTAGCACTTTCCACATTAGTTAATGGACAATCCTTTGTTGTGCCTTATGTTAATTGCGCCCACAACCAAGGATGGGTCAACCGAACCTAGCGCTAAATAGAAGTGTAGATGGAAACTTTCCCATATTGATACACCACATTTATCACCACACTCTCTATTACCAATGCCAAGAGACAATGGAGATGATCATGAGTCTTCTGTAAGTTCATTCCAAGATGACATGGCATGTCACATGGCACCATCTATGTATCCACGTGTCCATGTAGAGTCCATGTCATCTAAATCGACATTAGTCTACATTCAAAATGTCCCACTAATTTCATATTAACATTAGGATAATTTCACCATACCATGTTGCATCCTCTCTTTGTACCACATGTCATCCAAAAACTAGCTACCTTGCTCTTTATGATGGCCACCCCTTCTTGACACATGTCACACTGACATCATGCCACATTAGTAGTATTGCCACATCATCCGGTCCATGTCCTATGGACTCTTCGCATGGCATCCACAAAGACCTATTTGGATTTTTTGGTGTCTACCACCTTAGTCCAATTTAGGGTCCCACAGGGCTGAGCTTGATTAACCTCATCATTGGGTAACTATATGGACCTTAATACACCTCCTAGCTTATTTAAATCAACTCTTCTCATACTTATTTACATATTTTGAATATATTTTGCTTAATGAGATGAGTAAAAGTGAGATGTTATGCCTAATGGACTAATGTGCAATTATTGTAGGTTTCTGAGAGAAAATCATGGAAATTTTGGCTAATTAAGGGTAGAAACTCAAATGAGACAAGGAGGAGACATTATAGGAGATGAATCCTCCTCATTTACTCCTCACTGATTCGAATATTCCTCCATCAAATCACACTAGCTCGGAGTTACAAGCAACCAAGTCATAAAGATCAAAAGGCAGTCGAGCAAGTGACAGTTAAAGAGCCAGTTCATCTTGAGTTTGGGAGCCGAGCCTCCCTAGATTTAAGGAAGTCATTGGAGACTTCAATTGTATAAATAAGGAGACCTAGAGCCTCATTAGGATTCTAATTTTTGATCTAAAATCACTAAGCATTTTTTGAGTTCAAGACTTGTGGAAGACATTGTTATGTAATTTCCTAATTTGATAATGAGAATGAGCATTTCCTTGATTCAGCACTGAGTTGAATCAGAGGGATGAATATCTTGGGTTAGGGCCCAACCCTAGCAGCAAATGATCCTCTTCTCGTATTTGTATTCTTAGTTGATTTCATAGATTAATTATTGAATTGTATTTAGCATTATTTCATTGCAAGTAACTGTTGTGGATTTGATTAGTTTGCTTCCATTTGTGCATTCTTGTAGCAGTAGATTAGGAAGGTAAAGGAATATCCAAAACTATTAGTGGGTGGATCTGACCTCACTCCTCCCTTCAAGGACCATGGTTTGACGGAAGAACTCCTATGAAACCCCAAAAGATATAATTTTGATTTCTCATGGAATTTAGGGTTTTTTGTTACTTAAGCCATCATTTTACTAGTTTTCAAGAATAGGATTTAATTTCCATTTCTGATGTCTTCAGCCTTGCATCATATCTCATAAATGTTTCATATCATTCTACATGATTTCCCATGCATATGCAACTAGATAATAAAATTATGTTTTTCCTTAGTTGATTGAAAAGCTTTCTTGTTTAACATGATTCATTAATAAAATGTCAATGATTGATGCACTGCAAGAGTTTCAGCGGTACATAGAGACTTCATGACCAGAAACCCATCCTAACCTCATCCATCCATGGTTATCACTTTCTTTCACTAAATCCCTCACCAAATTCATCATTACATAAGAATACTTATTCAAGCTTGTTGAGCAAATCCAACCATCTCACAACTTAGTTTTGAACTCTGAAGGAGTCCTAGGCACTCCCTTGCCTCATTTCACCCATCATTCACCTTCCCTAAGCCTTACATCACCTTCCAAATCCCTCCTCTTTCTCTCAGTTGTATCCTGTAGGAATATTGGGGATCCTATCAGAGCATTAGGACATCCTATGGGATGCATTAGGACATCCAGTAGGATGCATTAGGACATCCTGTAGGTTAACCTATATTGGCCTGTTTTAAGGCTAAATTGTGGGAAAATCCACTAGGAAGATAGGAGAAGACCCCTACTTGTCTCCCAAGCCATCTGGCCATTCACCACCATCCCTAATCCACCTGCCACACTGTTGTAGGGAAAAGTATCCGATTCGGATGACCCTATCCCACTCTAAGGGTGATAGTACCTCAGCAACAACTATAAAGAAAACTACTTAAGGTTTACTTCTTTACGAAAGCAAGAGAGAATGAGGAAATGCACTAACCGTTGCCTTGCGCTTAATGTCGAATCCAAATTCTTCTCTTCGCTGCTTGCTCCCAGCTCCTTGCTCTTTTGCTGGCCCAGCTACAATGAGATCCTGCAAAATAACAAAGAAGGAAACTACAAGAAGCATGCAATCATAACTGATTCACGGATTAGCATAAATCAAATATACAATTATCACAATACATTATTGAAACAAGTGCATATAGAAGAACCTCAATAGCTTTTATTAATGAAGAAGTAAAGTTCTGAGAAGGTTATAACCATTGAAGGCCCCAATCCAGCAACACCTCCCAGCAGAAAGAATTTCTCCTCTTCACCTCCTTCAAGCAATCACCCAATAGCTCTATAGTGAAACCAACAGCATATCATTACTTTGCACAAAATTCCAGCCTCCTGAGCTCATAGGAGAGAGCTCAATATATAGATGAACTGAGAAAGGATGAGTCAGCTTGCAACTGATGTGTAGCTGCCTTGTGTCTTCTCTCTCTTCAGTTGATCTTCAGTTCTTGAGTCCACTTGGAGAACCTTGCTTCCACTTGGAGAAACAGAGCCTCTCACTCATTACAAGGCGAAATCCCTGATCCAAGTGTCATTTTTGGAAGATTCCAGAGCAATGACTCAGTGTGCCACTTGTCCCATCTCGCTCAGCGCAGGTGGCCTTTGTTCCACTTGCTTTGCAACGCAGGTACACCATGGAGGAGTTCAGTTTCAGCGCAGAAGCCTAGTGGAGCACCTGCTTTGATTTCAGGATTGCTTGTTTTTGAGTGTTTTCAGGTGGAGAACTGATCTGAGAGCTGTTGGTTTGCTGACCTTGTTCCTCTAGGGGTAGGAACATCATGTTTAGGGACTTTGGATCCCTTGGATTATTGACAATTCATGCCTGATGCTGCAAGGCACAAAATTGTCTATAACAGATGCCCCCTAAAGTATGAGGTCGTTTATCGGGTGAAATGCTTTATTAGGAGGATCCGAAGTTCATTCAATCTGCTAAGAAGTGTCCTGTAATAAGATACAATACAATACATTATCTTTCATACTTTTTCATGATCTAGCTAAGGCGGGCATTCCCATGCTCAACTTTATAAATTCATTTTGGTACATAGTACAGACGATCGTCTGATGATAGACTGATAATTTTCTGCTGAAATTATCATCCTTTGAGAAGGATGATCATCTGCTGCAATGATGTACATATCAAATGTCTTTATATCTTGAATATATATCGCAGCCCGGATGGATGAAACTAGATCCGGGGTCTTCAATCTCTTCTGATCTTCACTCGATGTACAAGTCGATCCATGTGAGAATTTCTTGAAGTCGAACATGGAAAGACATCGCTTGATTACCGGTCAATGATGTAAACCGTTAACAAGCGCGAGAGGAATCACCGATAAGGATGATGACCCTCAAGGCACAGCAGTACAATTCACATGGTGGGAATAAAGGACTTGGCATCGACCACCATGCAAAATCTTCTGGTCGAAGTTCATTGATGTATACATGTCGCCGGAAGTGAGAAACTTGCCATTGAGGCATGCAAGCTTCAAAGTACTGAAGGGGTTGTTCCTAGATCAACTCCTTGGATAATGAGCTGATGTCGACAAGGAGCGATCCATCAAAGGAGGGCCTTAATGAATCCCACATCAGTGACACGGAACGGAGCTAGTGATTGTGATGAGGTGAAAACAAACTGTGATGTATGATTCAGGGTGGCGGTCATGAAATGGATGAAGGACAATGTATGGCAGTGGATGGGACACGGTTGACTCTTTGCTAGAACAACATCTCTTGAACATATAACGACACTGATGTGATGGATTGGCAGCATTACCCCAAATGTGGATGGTGTGGCGAGGACCATGGTGATGAGACCGGTGAATGAAACAACCCAACCCGATGTGATACGGAGGACACAGTGTCATGTTCAAGAGCGACTTGCTACCATTAAAGCTGTGAGGTTCTTCCAATTTTTCCCCAGTCATTGCTGACCAGTACCTCTTTATTTTTATCAAGCTTGAGGAGGGTAACATATGCTTGTTCTATAACCTGCCCTTCGGGCAAGCCCATCGCTATGTTTTAACGAGCCTAGCGATAGGGAAACTCGTTCTCGTCTAAAGACAAGTTTGTCGCTATTTAATGAATTTAACGAGTCTAACGACAAGGATAACTCGGTCCTTTTCATTTTTAGAGAGTCTGAAAAGGTACATAAAGTCAACTCCAGAATTCCTTTTTCGTCATCTAATCCCTTAAGTCCGAAAAAGTATAAAACAATACAGAAGGGATGAATTTTCGATTGCTTTAACAAGCCGAACAAAACAAGCGCTCGATCTTTTTGTGCAATAATCCCTCAGGTCCAAAAAGATTAAAATCTAGAGGAGGGATAGCTCTTCCGGTCGTTTAACGAGCTGGAAGGCCAAAACTCGGCAAACTTTTCATATTTTACGAGTCAAGAGAAAAGAGCTCAAAGAAGACTCGTCTTTTGAGGAACGAGTGATAAACAGGGATAGCAGTAGATTCCAGGTACAGGTTGGAATATTCCAATCACGGCAGTGTCACAAGGATGGCTAAGTGAAATCACTCTTTGCAGCTGTTCCTCAAAATGGGTAAACAAACATATGGAGATGAACGATTGGCCAAATGAACGGATGGAGGTGAGACTGCAAGAACACGACCAAGGGCTTTAATATGGCTGTCAAAGGTTACATTTCTCAAGGTTATTTACCGGTTCATTTTTTTTATGGGTGAGCTTGAACTCTAGGGGAAGATTGCTCACAACTTATGTTTATTTTTTAACGAGCATGAACTATGTGCTAAAACTGCTCGGATCTTGCGTTTATTTTTTAACGAGCATGAACATTGCTAAAACTGCTCGATTATACCAGTCATAATACAAGAAACGCCTCAGGTGAGATAGCTATTTTTTAAGGAGCTTTATCTCACGAAGCTATGCTCCTATTTGGCAAGTTTTAACTTTTGCCCCACATCCTTTCTTTATGCATGCTGGAAACGGCTAATCCTACGAGTTTAACGGGTTAGACCTACAGGTTTAAAGGGAGGACCTAAAAATTTAAAAAAATAAATAGTCGTCCCGTGCTTGCACTCCAAAAGGTTTGCATGCCCCCAGGTATAAAGTATAATTTCTAGGTTCTTCCTCTTACCTATTATCCGAAAAATGGTTTTATTTGCTGCCTCAAACTCAACTCTTTTTCCGGCGATGTCTATTACTAGGTTGCTAAGGATGGTGACTACTTGTTGCAGCAATTTCATCTCTTTCTTTGGAGGCTGCCCCTACTAATCCTTCAAAACATATGTTTTAATGGGTGAGGCTTGCCTTCAAAGATGGTTACTACTTGTCGCCACAAATGGATCTCCTCCCTGAGGAGAGCCTAATTTCTAGACAAAGGGAGCCAATTATTTCGCTCACATAACTTTGACAAAAGAACTTTATCCTAGAACAACCCTCTCTTCCTTCCTTCGGACGGGGTACGGACTAGTCCCATTCTTCTGCGGAAATTAACTTTATACCCAAGGTTTTCTCTGCCCAAGGCAGGCCAGGGTGCATGCCCCCTGGGTCCCAGTTCTTTCTTCCCGAATCACTCGCATTCATCGGGAAGTAGAACCGGGGGTGGAGGCATTCCTTGAGTGAATAAACCGTTAAGGGATGGTATTTGACTATTTGCGATGCGTGATCCTGGAAATGAATGTTGGTCTACGAGCTTGACCATTCTTCCTTCGTGCGGAAAACACATAACTCTGAAGAGTGAGGACACTATCGCCTCCATGCAATATATATAGTCTCGTCCAAGGAGTAAGTTATACACTAAGGGTCCCTGGACGACCATGACATTCATATGAACTATCTTCCCTTTCAATGTAACTGGAACATTGGGGAGAATCCCTAACGGGCGACTGGTTCCTTTATCAAAACCTGATAGATTTCTTATCTCAGGTAAAAGCGCCGGGGAACCCAGTGCTTTCCAAGCAATAGAGGAAAGGATACTCACAGATGCCCCTTCATCAATGATAGTTCCAGCCATCACCATTTTGTAGATTTGGACGATGATTCTAAATGGGATACTGGCTGGCAACCGGGGTCTGCCTAGTTGATTCCAATCAAAGGATACAACTAGGTCTCTTGGTGGTGGGACCGAATACACGGCCGGATACGACCCTGACGATGTTCCTTCCTGCGATAAAGGAATGGGCGCGTTGCCCTGATGCTCATCAGAGTCTGTGTTGATGAAAAGAATATGGACGGTGTCATCCTTATCCTCTTCAGTGAGAGTGTCATTTGAAGATGGGTCTTCAATGACGGAGTCATCTGAGGATGAAACCTCTGAAGGAAGAACCAGGTCAACTGTCGTTTCGACCTTTAGAATTCTGTCTGGTCTGGATTCAGCAGGTTCATTCTCAATGACCGACAATTCAGCTGACCACTTGAGCGGGCCAGCTGGATTTTCAACTATCGAGGGATTAGGCACGAGTTTTTGGTATCCAGGAGGAAGTCGTAACGGTGATACGGGACGATCTTCCAAAACTCTCTTCGCCTCATCTAAGAATGGACATCGGTGGATGGCGTGATCGCCTTCACACAACATACAGGGTGATCTTGGTCTCCCTCTTCGTCCTTCACTCTCGCTAGTTGACGGACTGCAATCAACATGACTACCAGAGGTTGATGCTACCGGATTGTGCAACCTGGGGGACCAGTCCCTTAGTATCCGGGGAATACAAGGACAATCACGATGGAAGTGGGTCCCTTTGCAAATGACACATGGCGATTTAGGCCCGGTCGGTGCAGTGTGTGGATTTTTGTCAGATGTCTTTTGCTTGCCCCCAGTCGCCTTTGCCATAGGCCCCTTCTGCTTCTTTTCTCTCTTCTTCTTTTCCTTCTTCTCCATGGGAGGCTGACTTTTGCCGGCTCTACCTTGTGAAAATGAAGGATCAGAGGAAGAATTGTAAGAAGTGGAAGGCTGGTGGGTAGTTCTAGACTGGTCTGACTGTTGATTCGACTGCTCAGGATTAGTGGCGATCTGAACTACATTAGTTGAAAAGAGCCATACAGGTAGGCCAATTGTCAATCCTGGAAGTGACAATGTGGCCATATGAGGCACACCAACATCTCCCCAAGAGGAGAAGGGATTGGGACTTCCGCCAAGGTGACTTCCTTGGTTGGTGGGCTCCATACTTTTCAACTGAAAGATCAACGTGGGAATAATAGGTGATTATGTTCCGATTAAAATAAATTTTATTAACGACGCTTTAGACACAACTTTGCTTTTTCATGTTTTAAGATTCGAGAAAAAGCTAAAGATGACTCTAGTTTCCTTCGATGTTTTAACGAGCCCGAAGTGACAAATGCTCGGATGGAATTTTCAGTTATAGATTTTGAAAAAGGCCAAAAGAAAATTCTCTGGAGTTCTAGGCAGAGGGTGTGCCAAACTTTTCGCGAAACCACAGAATACGTTTTACGGTACGGGTGGTCGATCTTCGTGAATGCTGTGTTCACTGCATCGCGATCAGTAGGGCGGCCGACACGGCTTCCTATGGATAAAGGCTTTGTTCCTATAGGGGTCTCCCAATATATACGCGATGGTACGTGGGAGCACAAGTCCGTATTAGTGCCACCGACTCTCAGGAGGAATCACCCACCTTCGTAGAGATCGACAGTCACTATGTTTAACGATGCCGGAACACGTCTCTACCTAGACCTCTATGTGCTTGCGTTATGTTACAAAGCATTGTTATGTAAATTGAATTTATTTTAATGTTGATCTTGTTTAGCAGTTTGCCTTTAAGGATCACCACGAGATGTATGTAACAAATTCCTGAATGCAGTCTAAGATGAGAAGCAAAAGTTTTCAATCTTTCAACTTTGAAAATCTTAACTACTGCGGGAGAAGAAAGGAAAATCTTTTCACACAGATCATAGAGCACACACTAATGCAAAATTTCCTAAATCGTCATGCAAACAGTCAAATGCAAAATGCACAATGCATGTATTTTCTTTTCCCTTTCTTAATGTTGATGTATTGCAAAAAGAAAGTTGTTATATAACTTTGATTTCGATTTCAAGCGAAAGTAAACAAGCTAGTCCAAAATCAAAAGACACCTTAAGATTTACTTGTTTAAACACTGGAAATGCATGAAATCAAACCATAATGACGAAAGTAAAAAGACTAATCAGCTATGGACAGCAAACAAGCTAACTCTTTAAACCAGCAAAATGCCTAACACAGGTTCAGATCTAAGAGGCCAAAGCAAGACTAGTTTACTTTTCGTTATGGGAAATTGTAAATGAAGTAAGAAATACAAAAGAACAATTACAATTTCGTTATATAACAGAGGCGGAATGATGGCAAGTAAGGTTGGGTTCAGATAGGTACTAAGACTGAGAACTGATTGCAAAAAACTATAGTGAAAACAGGCAAGAAAAAGGGAGGAAACCCCAACTGCTCAAGGCAAAATTGGGCCAACGCAGGTGCTGCACAGCCAGTCTGGCTCTCAGCACAGGTAGCCCCTTCAGGACCTGCGTTGCAAAGCAGGTAGCCTATGTACTACCTGCTTTGGAAAACGAAAGTTACGTTTTCACAGTTTCCGGGTCGCAGTTTTCTCAAAAATTCACGGTTTTTGCTCAAATCAGAGGCTATCAGTCAAGCACACGCTAAGGGATGACAAGGAAGATGAAAAGCTATCACTAAGAGCTTACAAGGATCCTTGTAGATCAGCTATTCAAATCATGAACATGCTCAGAAATGAGCTAGAGTAGCTGCCCTCTACTTCGCTTTTGATATAGTCAAAAGCTTTTCGATTTGGTACCCTTTTGTTCAGGAAATGAATAGCAAAATACTACAAACAATCAAACAGATACGATCCCCAGCGGAGTCGCCAGTTTGTTGTAGGGAAAAGTATCCGATTCGGATGACCCTATCCCACTCTAAGGGTGATAGTACCTCAGCAACAACTGTAAAGAAAACTACTTAAGGTTTACTTCTTTACGAAAGAAAGAGAGAATGAGGAAATGCACTAACCGTTGCCTTGCGCTTAATGTCGAATCCAAATTCTTCTCTTCGTTGCTTGCTCCCAACTCCTTGCTCTTTTGCTGGCCCAGCTACAATGAGATCCTGCAAAATAACAAAGAAGGAAACTACAAGAAGCATGCAATCATAACTGATTCACGGATTAGCATAAATCAAATATACAATTATCACAATACATTATTGAAACAAGTGCATATAGAAGAACCTCAATAGCTTTTATTAATGAAGAAGTAAAGCTCTGAGAAGGTTACAACCATTGAAGGCCCCAATCTAGCAACACCTCCCAGCAGAAAGAATTTCTCCTCTTCACCTCCTTCAAGCAATCACCCAATAGCTCTATAGTGAAACCAACAGCATATCATTACTTTGCACAAAATTCCAGCCTCCTGAGCTCATAGGAGAGAGCTCAATATATAGATGAATTGAGAAAGGATGAGTCAGTTTGCAACTGATGTGTAGCTGCCTTGTGTCTTCTCTCTCTTCAGTTGATCTTCAGTTCTTGAGTCCACTTGGAGAACCTTGCTTCCACTTGGAGAAACAGAGCCTCTGACTCATTACAAGGCGAAATCCCTGATCCAAGTGTCATTTTTGGAAGATTCCAGAGCAATGACTCAGTGTGCCACTTGTCCCATCTCGCTCAGCGCAGGTGGCCTTTGTTCCACTTGCTTTGCAACGCAGGTACACCATGGAGGAGTTCAGTTTCAGCGCAGAAGCCTAGTGGAGCACCTGCTTTGATTTCAGGATTGCTTGTTTTTGAGTGTTTTCAGGTGGAGAACTGATTTGAGAGCTGTTGGTTTGCTGACCTTGTTCCTCTAGGGGTAGGAACATCATGTTTAGGGACTTTGGATCCCTTGGATTATTGACAATTCATGCATGATGCTGCAAGGCACAAAATTGTCTATAACACACACCACCAAAATAAGTTAATATTCACATTTTCACACAAAAAAGACAAAAAGGAAAAAAGGTTATTTTGTTCATTTACATGCACAGCAGTTGAATGTTTGATGTTTTGAATTGCATACCTAGGACAGTAGGATTGCACATATGTTAACTTAAAATTCTCTTGAAGCAAAGCCTCTTAACTATTAGTTAGATGAATGATGTGTTTAAGAATTTGATTTTAGTCTTTTCCATACTACAGTAGACAAGATTTCCTTTAGTGCAAAGTTCCCTTTTTCTCATTGGTAATCAAGCTTCTTCTGAATCAATAGAATTCTGGTTTAAAAGCCATAGTGGTCTATCACCAACTTAGCAGTGAAAAAGAGCGAACCCATAACATCTACTTGTGTATATAGTACTGTCACATCCAAGTTTGTACGAACCCTGAGTTGATAAAGTAAAGTTGGTAGCCCCAGGAGTTGCAGCATTCTTGCTGCAATACTGGTGCTCATCAGAGCTCCCCCTTTGTGCAATTCCATGCTCTGTCATTTATAGATGGAAGAGACTTTTACCATGCTATCTATTAACCACACTCGAGTCCAAAAAGAACTCAATCAAAACTTGGAATTAAATGGATGGCATGACATGAATTTATCTACTATCTGAAGCAGGTCCTCAGCATCGGGCTTTTTGTCTACCATACCTAGTCCATGCGTGTTTCACTTGCCACTGAGGCACAACATGATATTAATCTTTAATCGCTCAATTAATCATAAACCTTCCATTAAGGTAATCACAGCGATTAGCTTTAAAACAAAATGTTCGCCCCACATACAAGTATGTCCTCTACAATATTTTGACTTAGAAACTTAAGGGTTCTAGGAACTTTGCCTATGCCTTCCTTTGAGACCTAGTCTTGGGAAAAGCACCAGAGTTCCATAGGGATAAAAACATTATACCCACACAAATAATTCATTCCATTATACACATCCCTACCGTAGGTGATAAAATTATTAGCATGACCACTAACTAGCACCTGAACAAGCCTACCATGGCTAACACTATTCTCTAATTTCAAGCAAAGGTACAAAATAGCATGCCACAAAATGTATTCCATGCAACACTAACAAATTCATTAAAAAAAACATGCATTACAACATAAATACAGTGGACAGTCTCAATTAATCAAATATACATGACCATGCCAAACAATGGAACACACACACTATAGTAGTTAATGATTCACTTCAAGCATTCATAAAATACCTACATAAATAGCTCTGCATCTTAGGAAAGAATCAAAATGATAGGGACCTACAATCCCTCATAGCCATTAGGACATTCACATAACCATTTCATTATAACAACCACGAATAATTCATTCCTCCATTTAAGTGTTGTTACATGTAGTGCCATAATGTATAACAATATCATTTACCATCCATAGTGAAACATACATACAAGTGAATATACTAAGCTAATTAACTTAGATGACAAGAAACTGAGGGAGGGACTTACTCTCCACCCAACCATAGGTCATCTACTTTGTAATCTCTCTTGCAACTAACCGCCCCTAAGTTGGATTCAAAGGCTTAAGAATTATGTGCTCCAGGGAATTTACACCAATACAAGTCAACCATATCACATGGGAATTTAGAGCACACAGTGCCTCCACCTAATGCCTAGGAGTCCAGAGAACAAAATGTCTCCACCCAATCAAACACTACAAGAATCCAAAGCCCATAGTGTCTCCACCTAATTTAAACTACAGGAATCCAAAGCCCACATTGTCTCCACATGCTATCCTGTAGGAATCCAAAGTGCACCATGCCTCCACCTATTAGTATTCACGGGAATCTAAAGCAGACACTTAGGGTCTCCACATGTTAAACACCATGATAAGTGCCTGAATGAAAAACATCTCCACCTGATAACAGGAGTCAACAACACACAATGACTCTACCTTCTCAACATGGAAATATTCTCCTTACACCACACTCCTCATCGTGCTTCCAAGTTTGCGCATACATTGAGATTTCATGCATTTTCTTCAACAAGTTCTGTCACAATTTCCCGTTGCGCTTTTGAGCGTGTCCACCTTCTTCCTATATCCCCTTACAATAAGCATCTCCACCCATTGTCTCCCATCAAGCCTCCTATTTCCTATTATTTCATTGCATGTTGACCACAACAGCATGTTCCATGATATTAGGGACTATATGGGCTCTTCCTTTTTCAAGAAACACATACATTCTTTAATTCTTGCACCAACAAGGCGTCAATTCCTTCAAGGAGATAGGTGATAAAATGATTGCAATGGTTTAGATTTATAAGTGAATCCTTCCTTAAAACTCTGAATCTGTGTCCACTCCTCCATCCCATTCAATATTTACATTTCCACATTATTTAAATGAATTACATTCCGTAGGGACATGTACAATGGGGGTAGTGAAACAATTGTCACAATTATCACAAAATGGGGCAAGGTGGTTTAAAAATAGGCAAATAGGGGAGAAGGTGTTAGAAAATTATATATTATGGAGCAATGGAACACATAAAATATTGCAGAAATATAAACACAGAAAATGCACAAAACAAGAGAGACACAGATATACGTGGTTCACCCAGTTTGGGCTACGTCCACCCCGAACAGCCAGTCCTTCCTTTCTATTATCCAGCAAAATGAAGAGATACAACCTACAACAAATCCGCTGTAATATCCTATGTTTTCTCTCACAGTCTCAGCTCTCTATTTCTCGCTCACAGATTACACATCTATCACACAGCCTCAAATACAATGCCCTCATACAAAGAGAGGGGTTGCCTTCTAGGGCAAAAAACCCTAAACTAAACATAATTTCTACCGTCAGATCATCCGCCTAATGAACGACCCAGATTGACTAGAAATTACTATACTTTTACAAGGCAATTTTACATTTACTTTTGGGTTCGGGGGGGACAAGTCCCCCCCGCATGGAGGGGTGTACAAAACTTCCTGGGGTATACATCCGGCTGAAACAAAGACCTCTGAACAATCATGCTCCACACACAACAATCTCCCACTTGGAGAATGATTGTAGCAACTCCACCGCTGCTTCATTTGCTGGAAAATGACTCATCTTTGGACCTGGATGTTTCTCATCTTCATCGTCATCCTTGAAGACCAATTGAAACTGAGCATGTTCTCAGTTTCTCCCTGGTTACAACTTTTGTTAGCATATCTGCAGGACTCTGGCTAGTGTGTATCTTTTCCAGCTTCAACTCTCCATCTTCCAACACTGATCATATGAAATGGTACTTGAGATGTATGTGTTTAGTCCTGGAATGAAATGCTGAGTTCTTTGCAAGATGAATGACACTTTGGCTATCACTGTATAGTCAGGCGGAAAGAGTCGATAGTGCGGACACAACCAACCTCCCTAGGAGCCTAAGACTCTCTAGTGACAAACAAGACAACAAGAGCAATCCTTCTCTAAACATGCATTTACTATATAAGAAATCAAGTGTTTAGATCCTACCTGTAGTCCAACGCTGTTGTAGCAGTCCAGCTTCGCTGATCCGGATGAGCTCCTCCTTCACTTCGAAACCTACATTCACTAACAATCAAACGATTAAATAGCACTTGATAATCTCATAAAATAAAACATATGTAACACATAGACCAAGGAGTACATGAAACAACTCATAAATAACAAGTTATTGAGAAGAATGGACTCATTTGCATTAATAGGAAACAAAAGGAAACATTACAACCTGAGCCTTGGTGTTGTGCAAGTCCCTCCCAGGGTCCATCAAGAGTTCTCCTTTACTTTGACAAAGCTCACCCACTTCCAAATAGAACAAGCAAAGATGGCAATCTCTCCTCACAAGCTTCTAAATGGGAGTCCTAATTCCAGCAGCATCTACCCTTAGAAATGTTTAGCTTTCAACCTCTCCTCCTTCTGGCCCAATGCCTGTATTTATAGTGCTCAAGAGGAAGTTAATCAGGTCCACCATCAATGGGATAATCCCCTCTTTGGATGGGATAGCTCCCTTATTGATGGGATAAGTTCCTCTTTGGTAGGGGTACATGAACGATCTGGAGGCGCTTCATACCCATCAAACATACTTCTAGAAACCTCTAGAAATGACCACAAGTAACTTTTTTGAAGTGAAACTTGCGCTTTTTGACCTTTACAGGGATACGCACCTGCCCCTTTACATACAGAGCGTACAAGTACGCAGTTTTTGTGAACATTAGGTGCGTATACGCAGGTAAGGCCGAGAGAATCTGCGTACCCAGAGATAAACACATTTACAAAGACTTTCTCTCTTTTTGGAGTTTGACATGGAGAGCAGAGGGATAAGACTTGCCTAGGAGGATAGCATGACTGTTGATAGAGCCATACTAACTGTAAATAGCCATGGTGACATTTTTTAGTGTAACAAATTGCCCCCTAAAGTGTGAAGCCTGTAGTAGATTAGGGTTTTGTATTATCTAGGAAGGGTGAAGCGCTTTATCATTTCAAGGATTATCTCGTGGAGAGCCTGGTCAGGACCTGCAATTTTCAACACAAAATACATGTATAAGATTATATCATCGCTGAGGTAGGCATTCCCATACTCAGATCAAAACTTTAACTAACAGACTAACTATTCTGATACATGAATGGTCTTGCAGTACATCATAATCATAGACTTTCGTAGATACAGTATGGGCGCAGCCATCTGTTTATGATTAGTCTACTAGATAATGAATACAAAACTCCTCACAGCCTGGATAGTGGAAACTAGATCCAGGGTCTTCATTTCTACTTCCCGAATTGGTACGATTCTAGCCATGCGAATAAATGAGTTGATGTCAAACATGGTAGAAACGACTTGATTACCAGTCGACGATGTAAACTGTTAACAAGTGTGAGAGAGACCACCAGTAATGTCAATGGTTCTCAAAGTACCCAGTACAATCCATGACATGTGAATGAATGAGTTGATGTCGAAAATTTCACGGAATCCTTCGATCGAAATTCAATGATGTAAACTAACGTCAAAGGCGAGAAACCTGCCATTGATGCATGCAGACTTCAAGGTACTGACGATTTCTAAGTCATCTCTCTAGATAATGTGCTGATGTCGATAGAAAGCGACCCGTTGCAGGCAAGCCCACAACACGAAATCATTGTTCAAGTTGAAGAAATGTTGTTGTAAGGACTGACTCAGGGATGGTCAAATGGACGACAAGTATTTTGCAGATGAAAGTTTATTTGCAGAGACCTCTTGAACACATAACGACACGACAGACGGTTTGGTTATGATTTGACCCAAAGTTAATACCCGGAAACGGTTGAAGACTTTCAAAGTGGTTTGATCAACTTTTAAGGCAAAGGATTTCCCAACCCAGGTGAACGGAAAATGTCGTGTTCAAGAGCGGTGATAAGGTTCTTCTGTAACAAAGGATAACAAATAGGTTCATTCTTCTCTCTTTTCCCCCACCATTTCTGGCAAGTACCCCTTTAGTTTTAACAAGCTTGAGGAGGATAACATATGCTTGATTATAAGCTCATCCTTCGGATGAGTCCAACCTAGTTTTGATTCCAACCCTAGGAAGGAGTGGTTCATTCCTGTTTGTAATTGAACAAGTCCTTTACTGTGATATTTTAACGAGCCCAGTATAGGAGAAACTCGGCGTTTTTCAATTTTAGAGAGTCTGAAAAACTTAAGAAGACTCCAGGTTGAATTTTTTCATAAATTTGTGTCCCCCAAGCCCGAAAAAGTATAAAATAATACCTGGGAGAACCGCTTGATCTTGTGACCAAGGAGTACTTTCATGATTAGTGTCTCTGACCTGAAAAGTAAAAAGCGATCAAGGACACGTCGTTTTATTTCCATATCGAGTTTGAAACGACAAAAACCCAACCATCTTTTCCTGTTTTTACGGTCAGAAAAGAGCTATAAGGGGACCGTCTTTTAATTCCGTTTTAACGAGTGTAAAATAAACGCTCGGCAATATTTTCATATTTTAGGAGTCATAAAAGAGCTTAAAAGATGACTCTGATGTTTTGGTTCGTGAAAAATGATGATTTTACTCTAAAGTCCTTTTGTCCTGCACAAAAACGACACATTACTCATACCTGTTTAAGATGGGTAAAAATACATCGAAAAATGTCCTTTCATGGTGAAAAATAAACAAACTTAGCATTCATTCATCCAAAAAACCTATAAAAAGACTTTTTACCATGTCATTTTTACCATTTTACTGTTGAGGTTGAGAAAAGGGCTTTTGACAAGAAAACTTCCTGTGGTCATTGCGGAGAATCCGACCGTCAGAATCGAACGCTGTCTCATCAGGTATTCTACAACATCCTTCTCTTGCTTTCCATCCATTTAAAATTCATTTTTAAGTTTTTATTTGAATTTTTGGGGGTCTTGGGGTTTCAAGATGCGCCCTTCGGGGTACGCAGGTCATGCATTGCTGACCTGCGTACCTCGATATTTTCTCAATGGGGAAAATACCAGTTGTACGCACCCGGCCTTAAGGGAAGCTGCGTCCATACGCTCTGTCCCTAAAAGCCAGGGTGCATACCCCGCAAAACGCATTTTGAAACCCTCATTTCGCCAAAATGAACCAAAATTTTAAAATTTTATGGATTCTAACAGATGTTTTATGATGTGCAGGGAGCACACCATGCTTGATTGGTGTGAAAGAGAGCACGAGGACGTTGAATTGGCCGCGATAGGTCATCAACCTTCCATTGATGCATTAAAAGCATGCGGATTGTATAAATATTGGGCCATACATGGCATGAGGGGCCATATGCCATTTCTTGAGTGGCTGGTTGAAAGGTGGAACATTCAGGAGCAATGTTTCTACATCGGAGAGCACCAGCTCGAGATAGAGCCCTCCGACATATATTTTCTCACTGGCTTGCCTAACAGGGGCAAGCAACTTTCTCTATTCGGGACTAGGCCGGGTGGCCAATCCCTTGCTAGTCTCCAGCTAGAGTGGTGCAACAATCAAAACCAGGAGAAGGGGATAGAAATCAAGTACATATCCCAAACTAAACTTATGGTGATATCCTTTACTGTTACCAGACTTTGCGGCGCGGCCGCTTTGCAAGATGCCACCGGGTCCCAAATGCGGATGGCTATAGATTGCTTCCAAGGCACCATTTTCAACTGGTGCGATGCTGTGTTGGCTAATTTGAAGGGCCAACTAACCAGGGCAAAGAGAGGACAATTGAAGACCTTTGGATATGGGCCTTTAGTCGTGAGCTTTGCCCTAGAGAGAGTTCCAATGCTGGTCCCCCAACATCTTACAGTTCTAGTTGGGGCTCCTCGGGAGCCTAAGTTGACGAGATGGGTTGCGGTAATGGCCCGGCATCCTGATGAGGGCACAGCAGTTGTTTGATTTCCTGATGGTTACTTTCACTGGCTAGAGAGTGAGGTCTTTGCTATTCAGGACTTTCCTTATGCCGGAATGGATTTTCGGAATGATCCGGACATGGTTCTTCCACAGGGAGAACAGTGGGACGACAGAGGTATTTCATTTTTCACAAGTTTTCAAATTATGTATATATATTTTTTTGTTTTTATATATTGCCTCAAAACTGACAGCACAAATTTTCAAAATGCAGATGTAGGTCCACGGCGTCTAGCCAACCTCCGGGCTTTTGAGAGGAGAGTACCAGCTGTACCAGCACCAGCCCCACAGGATGCGGCCGCAGAGACCTTAGCCGAGATGGAACAGGATCTAGAGCGTCTGACGGCGGATATACCAGAGACCACCATAGATGACATTCCTATTCGACTTCAACGCTACGTGGTCGCAGTCCCAGGACCTTTTAGGAGGTTCTTGTGTAGGGTAGCGCGGGCAGTGGTCTCGTTTAGAGAGCACCACCAGTGATTGGCTAGTCACTTTTGTAGACACATATGACATTTTTGGTTTTTTGTACTTATCATTTTTGCCGATAATAAGGTGTTTTTCAACCTATGATCGAAGACGATGTATATTTTTGACACACTCCTATCTATATATATATCATCATTACCGGCTCATCTTGTTTAACATATGTGATGAAATGTTTTTAAATTTACTTGCATGATTATCATAAATGTCTGTCCAACATTCGAGAAGCAATTGCATCTGCTAATGTATTTAAATACCTTGGAATATGCTGATATTCAATGTAATCAAATTCACGTTCCAAGAGGTGCACTCTCAAAAACAACCTTAATAACACAGGATTTCTAATGGCATATACTCTATTAAGCTGTAATACAACGAGTTCACAATCTAACCTCAATATCAAATGTCAAATTCCAAATGAAATAGATTCAGACAATAATTCAACCACTGCACTGTATTCTGCAATGTTGTTCGTCGTTTGACCGAGGCTCACCCCATGCATAGAAAGTAACTCGTCAGAGGGCGAATAGATAACCCAAGCTGTGGAAGAGATATTCCGTGTACTACGACAAGCACCATCGGCAAATCCAATGTACGTTTGGAGAGACGTCGACATCTGCAATATCAAGAGTAAAACCAAGATAAGCCAGAATAACGATGACAAACACACTTTCTAAGCTAAGCACACTATCTAAACTAACAAACATACTAGCTAGAAAGAAAACCTAACCTAACTAAAAATTCTCCATACCCACCATTTAAGCATAATACCTCTTTAGGTAAAGTCCATTTCTGGGTTTACCCAAAGAGTCCCCATCAAAATCTACCAGCTCATAGGCCCCTTTTGCTAGCTTTCGCTTTACAATGTAGGGTCCATGCCACATAGGAACGAATTTTCCAGCACCTAGCTTATCGTTAGCTTGATCATATAATAGCACTAGGTCTCCCTCCGAAAAACTTCGAGGGATCACATTTCTATCATACTGAGCTTTCATTCGCTTCGCGTGAGTCTCGATTGCCAATGCAACGTCACGTCGAGTCTCATCTAACTGAGCTAAGTATAATAAACGTTTCTCCTCTTCGGAAGTAGCTGGGAGTAATTCGACAGCCATTTGAAGTGATGGGATTTCACATTCAATGGGTAACACAGCTTCCAAGCCATAAACTAGCTGGAAAGGAGTGAACCCTGTTGAAGTTTTCACTGAAGTTTGGTATGCCCATAGCGCTGAAAATAACATGTTGTGCCAATTTGACCGATGAATACCAATAATTCGTCGGATCATGATAACCAGAACTTTGTTGATAGACTCAACCAAACCGTTGGCTTGCGGATAATAAGGAGTAGAGCTATCGTGGCGCAAACCAAGCTGGCTTGTAAGCTCAGTCATCATGATGTTTCAAAAATGGCTTCCATGGTCAGTGATGATTGCTTGCGGGACACCAAACCTAGTTATAATGTGATTGAATACGAAAACTGCAGCTGTTTTGCCGCTTGCGTCGAATGTAGGCATTGCCTCGGCCCATTTAGTAAAATAATCAACCGCGAGGATGATATACGCATGCCCCCCGGCCGAGTGAGGGTTACAAGTAATAAAATCGATACCCCATTTGGCGAAAGAACCAATGGCAATTATAGGATGGAGAGGAGCAGGTGGTGCGCGCATCTTGCGATCAAACACTTGACAGTTGTGGCACTTTCGGACCACAATGATACAATCTTTAAACATGGACGGCCAGAAATAGCCAACGCGCAACACCTTCTGAGCTGTGGCATACCCAGACATATGACCGCCACATGCTCCAGAGTGACAATCATTCAAAACCCTCTCAGCCTCTTCGTGAGTTAAACAACATCGAAAAACTAAGTCTACCCCCCGGCGATAAAGTGTATCTCCAATAATTCTGTATTGCTAGGATTGAAACCGAATTTTTCGACGTTCCGACTTTGAAGCTTCAGGCCGAAAGGTTTGGGTTTGGAGATAGATGATTATATCCCCGTACCATGGATCTAAAGTATTGATAAGAAACAAAGATTCGTCCGCAATGGACTCTTCTACCACAGTTTCTGTGTCAGCACACGGGAAATCACACATCAATTCCGCAAAAACTAAGGATTTCTTAGACTTGGACTTCTCGAACTCCAAGTCAAACTCTTGCAGAATAACGATCCATTTAGAGTACTTGCCCCCTAGCAGTTGTTTTGTCAAAATATAAATCATAGGGTTGCAATCCGAAATAACTGTAGTTTTACGGAGAAGAATGTAGTGACGAAAACGCTGGACAGCTTGAACGGCTGCCAGGGCCAATTTCTCCACATGCGAATATTTTAGCTCAGTGGGGTTTAATGTCCTACTAAGATAATATATCACATGTTCCGTTCCAAATTCATCTTCTTGAACTAACACCATTCCAATAGTGGAATGCAAAGCTGCGAGGTATAAGAAGTAGTCTTGGTTGTAGTTGGGAGAATGCAACAACGGTGCATGGGTCAACGCGTGTTTAAGTGCATCAAAAGATTGTTGGGCAATCTCGTCCCAAAAGAATTGAGCATTCTGTTTCAATAACCGTGTAAAACCTTTAGTGACCTCGGCGTAGTTTGGAATGAATCGACGTAAAAATTTCGCTTTCCCTTGCAAACTTTGGAGTTGGCGCAAACTCGAAGGAGGAGGAAATTTGATGATAGCTTCGACCTTCGAGGGATCGACGCGAATGCCGGCTTTTGAAACAACAAATCCCAGCAATCGACCCGTTTCTATACAGAAGACACACTTGTGGGGATTCAACCGAATACGATAATGCCTGCACCTCATAAAGATTTCTCGTAAGTGGACAAGGTGATCAACTCGATGTAAAGAATGAGCAGGAAAATCATCGAGGTACGGTTGCACAATGTGCTTGATGTCATGAAATGTGTAAGACATCGCCCGTTGAAAAGTGGCGCCGACATTCTTAAGCCCAAAAGGTGATTTGCAGTAAGAAAATGTCCCACATGGACAAATGAATGTTGTTTTTGGTTGATCGGCAGGTAGAATATTGATTTGATTATAGCCCGAAAAACCATCCATAAAGGAAAACATTTCACTTCCGGCACAATCATCAATAATTTGATCGATATAAGGCGTAGGATAGTTGTCTTTTGGACAAGCTCGATTTATATCCCTATAGTCGATACAGATTCTTATTGTTCCATGTTTCTTGTTAACCGGAACAATATTCGATACCCAATCCATTAACGGGATTGGATAAATGAAACCTGCTTTCAACAACTTCTCGACTTCTGCTTTAATCACAGCCGCTTTCCGAGGGTGAATCTGACGCAACCGTTGCCGGACGGGTTTAGCGTCCGGGTAGGTCTTTATTTCATGAACAACAATGGCAGGGTCGATTCCTGGCATTTCCTCGTAAGACCAGGCAAACACATCGCGGAATTCTTGGAATAGGGCCTTGTAAGTTTGAATTTCATCTTTTGTACATGAGGCTCCTATATGAATGTTTTCCTCAATTCCGGGCTTCACTGAAATGTCAATGGGAATAGTGCGAGAAATATTCCCTAAATTCAACTGTGAATCAGAATGTTTCGTTGGATTCTGAGCGTCTTTGACATATTCACTGGTAAAGATAGATGAAAAATCATTTTCAAAAGCATCATCCTTAGGTAAAAACGAAGATCTATGATGAAGATCTTTCCATGGTAGATCGTCTACACTTAGGATTTCGCAAAGTTGCTCGTCAGATGACACGACTTCTGGAAACGCTATCCGTTCTGAGGTTGATGTGAAAAGTGATTCTTCACTGACCACATTCATTTGGTCGATTTGGGTTGAACGCGAGTCGGTAAAAGACATGACGGCTTCATAAGCAATTTCGTATGGACTCAAAGGCATAGCATCACCGAATGAGTCTATCTCAGATTCAGATGGGACAATCCAAGGATCGTCGTATATAATTGTGTCTTATGTAATCATATGAATTGATGCAAATGAAGGGTCTGCGTTGATTGGAGGGAAAGGAAAAGTTCCCAATAAACCAGAATCTTTAACTAAAACTACGCCAACGTCCCTATAAGGGATTGTCGTCTTACCGACATGCTGGATACTCTCTGAAGAGGCTGGGTCAGATGAAAAGTATGTCAGCTAATCAATTGTCACAATCTTACCGTTATGTGGAAACTTTATTACTCTGAAGACTGATGAAACGACCGCTGTCATAGCATATGACCAACTTCGACCCAAAAGAAGGTTGTAGTCTAGAGGGGCATTAACCACCTCCACATCCAGACTAACGGTTTTACCTTCTACCCCTATAGGCAATTCCTGTAGAATACCAAACGGACAGAACCCACGGCCATCAAAGGCCTTAAGGATGGTCGGGGATTGGTTCAGCGAAGGAGAACCAAGCGATATCCAACACTGAATCGACATAATACACGTAGAAGCTCCATCATCAATTACAGTCCGATGAATAGGCCTGTTTTTGACTATCACTGGAATCTGGAAAGCCATTTGATGGGGAAGGCGCAGTGTACTATTTTCTAGATCGAAGATTATCAGATTCGGGTCCTGAACATCAACAGATCCGATAGCCGACAAAAGTAATTTTCGTTGTGCTGGGCATGATTGCAGCACTTCTAAAGCCGACATTACTGATGGTGAAACAACTAAGTCCTCAACAATGTTGTAATTCTGGGCCGCTCTCGCATGTGGATTAAAAGCAGACCTTCGAAGTACACCCTTGGCGGGCGGTTTGATTACTAAGTCCGGGTTAGGTTTTTCGATCTGTAGTGGATCGGAACCAGGAGCTGAGGTTGATGGATTAGAATGAGAAGATTCTGCTTCTTTACCATCAACGGGATTCTTACTACCATAATCTTACGACCGAGTCGCAATCATCACATGAGACATCATCAAAATGGGTTCTTCACTGGCAGTCGAGGAAGAACTTATCATCTTACTCTCCTGCTTTGGAAATAGATCTTTTAACACAGCAGGAGTGGGAAAACCTTTGACTATTTTCACAACCTCAGCCCGATGAGGGCAATCTCTTGTAAAATGATCCTCTTCACAAATAAGACAAGCATATCGAGGTTTGCGCTTTTCGTCATTGGTTTCCGACTTTTCTGTTTTCTCCTTCGGAGCCTTGTCTGCTTTAGCCTTCTTCTTTCCTTTCTTCTTTCCACCGTTTTTTGATTTGGCCGTAGATGACTCTACGGCGTGAATATCGGTGGAAAGTTCAGGAGAAGACTCTCCTGTCGGGGAATTAGGCAAGGTGATTATAGGAGTAGTAGAATTCTTGGAAGATTTCTTCTTTCTCTTTCTGTTCACCGTACCAATCATACCATCAGCAGCATGAGATCCCGAAGGAGCAGCAGCGATTTGATTCGATTTTGGAAGATCTGGGATCTTCTCGTGTAACGTACCTGACTGAGTATAAACTAAGTCAAGGTACTGCGCCTGAGCAATGACTTGCTCCTCAGTAACTACTCCGGCCTTAGCTACATCTTCAGTAATCTTCGGTAATAATGATTTAACAAACCATTCAGCTAAGATTTGGTTTGGAATAAAAACTTTCACTAACCTTCTTCGACGTCTCCACTCATGAATGTGATCAGAAATATACGTGGACGTCGATTGTTTTAGTGAAGTTAATAACTCTGTGCCGTTATCGTATCTGACCGACAACTGAAAGTGAGTTAAGAACGATGTAGCTAACTGGCTAAAATTGTAAAAAGAGGCCCGCGGTAACTCAATGTACCACTTGGTTGCAAGACCAATGAGTGTACGCTGGAAAAGACATAAGCGGATCGAATCATCCGAGATAGAATTTGAAGCACACCAGAGGTGGTAAGTCATCACATGATTAGACGGATCCTCTCCAGACTTACCTTCGAACTTGGGTATATCACTGGGCAACTTATTTGGCATTGGCAGCCAGAACGAAAGATATTGAATTGGATCATTCGTTAGGCGCGTCAAGTCTGGTAAATCCAAAGTTGCAATAAACGGTAATTGCCGGTTAGGATCTCTAAAACTCTGGGTCACAAGACCAGTCCCAGGAGGAGGATATCCAGGATAACTAGGAACAGGAATTGCATTAGAGATATTATATCCTCCTGGAAAACCAGGATTAACCGGACCGTACTGGGGTTGTTGAGGTTGTTGATAAGTGTACCCAGGATACGGTTGATACTAGTAAACTGGCTGCTGGATAACTTGCCCATATTGGTACTGTCCCTGGTACAGTTGATGAACAAATTGAGGTTGAGTAGTGACAACCGTACTTATACCAGGCTGACCTATAGGCATCTGGACCGTGGTTTGAATCGTAGATCCAGACAATGGTAAAGATGTTTGAGGTGTGGTTGCAGAGACAGTAGAAACTGGAGTTGTCGATACTCCAGAAGTAAGTGCGGTAGATGTTGCGCTAGTTGCAGCAGCCGTTTGAGATGGAGTACTAGGTGCAATTGGCGGCTGAGTAACTATCGAAGTTACAGAAGTTTGAACATTTGACTGGACAGGTTGTGGTTGCTGGGGTGGACCAGAAACTACGGGTTGTCCAGCTTGAGGTACCAACTGTATACTTGGCTGCAACACCTGTTGACCCTGTGATGGATCCCACACTATCATTCCGGGGTATTGACACGTAACAGGTTGAGAATACTGAGATCCATAACCGGATTGAGGATAGGATTGATAACTGAAAGGTACAGTTCCCATACCTTGAACATATGATTGACCCTGAGGTGGTTGATAACCTTGACTTGAGTATTGACCCTGAGGTTGATAACCTTGGGGTAAATATTGATACTGGGGTTGACCTTGACCTTGAGGTTGATACCCTTGAGGTTGATACCCTTGGGGTTGATACCCTTGAGGTAAATATTGATACGAAGGTTGACATTGGGGTACATATTGAGGCTGGGGTTGACCTTGAGGCATGTATTGCACCATAGGTACATACTGACCTTGAGGCTGCCCACCAGACACAATTTGTGTACCTAGAGGTTGCCCCCCAGGCGTTAATTGAGGCTGCCCCCCAGGCGGAAATTGACCACCTTGAGGCTGAGAAACGGGAACTGATCCTGACATCATGTAAATGTCCCCTACACCCAACGTTTTATTACCATTGTTTCCAGCTAATAACCCATGATCAATGGATTGAGGAGATGCCCCCGTGAAGGTACCAGAAAGTGATTGATACCCGGTGGGAACAGAAGGACTGCCGTGTAAGAAAGATTCAGGAGTTTGAGTAAACATGGACGACTGACCAGACATATTTACGGGGGTATAAATACCTCCAGGTGGAAAAGGAGTACGAGGTGTAGAAAAACCTATCCCTGAGTTGTCTAAATAATTGGTTAACGAAAGGTACCAAGTAGTACTTTTAGGAGGACTGTAAAAGATAGATTCACGCTCCCTGAGCTCAATAGTAAGTTGATCTTCAAGGTTAGAGACGCCTATTTCTTCCTCTGGAGCAAGTTATTCAATAGCAATCAAACCAGTAGGAAGATTTTCGGTGATAACTCGTTCTACTCTTGGTGAATCTGGAACACTAGAAGTCGGAGTAACAGGTTCAGATATTTCAGGTTCTTCGCCTATATCACTAGTAGACAAAAAACTACCAGCAAGCTCAGAAACTATAACAGCTTCGGGATTATAACCTGTCTCTAGACTTTGGTAATCTGGATGGACTACCAAGGAAGATTCTCCTTCTTCAGGTGAACCTACTCTATTGCCACTAGGAGGAGTTACAAGGACCTTCAATCCTTCGTACTGACCCGGGACGTCTTCAGGAGATCTACCCCGTGATCTACGGAGTTTCCTCAACAAATCAGTTCTGGTAACAATCTCAGGTGACTTGCCCCGAAGTCTACGGGACTGTCTCGGTAATTCCGCCACAGCTAAAAACTTTTAACTACTACACACGAAAACAAAGTAAAATCTCAAATCAAACCACCTAAAGTCGCTAAAGAACCAAACAAATTAGAATCACACGCCTAAAGAATCTAGGGCGTCAAACCAAGCACAAACAATAGCCTTCCAGACCGAAAACGCTAGTTGGAGATGAAACCCAACATTGCCGGATTCAGTACAGAAGTGGCGGGTGGAACAATTACCCCGGCAACCTGCTTAATGAATAGACCGGCACAAGTTCCTCCACTTTAACCGTCTCGAGTGAAGCGAACCCCCCGGAAAATCCAAGTGAGTCTAGCCGACGTCTACTCCAGGTACAGTGGGATCTTCCCTCCACCGTCACCTCGGTAGAATCCTAAAGATAATGGTCACTAAGGTTACCAACTGCAACAAATGCACCTAGGGGAACAGTCTACACTCCGGCAGCACGCAAGGGCAGAGTATCAAGCTCAATCCCCTTGTCGGTTCCTTGACAATAATCCAAGGTTTACCGACAAGTGACCCCTGGCTCCTCGATAATGGTTAATCCGAGGTTTACCGTTTGTAATACGTGCGTGTCCGGCGTCGTTCCCAACGAGGAAGGATTGATCCCCTCACTGGTTCGGACACGAGCTCGTGCTTCTCCTTTAAGAGGAGCTTTCCCAGAGTACAAATGAGACAATTGAATTTATTCTATCACAAGACAAGCTACTTGTTTGGTTTTGTTGTCTTGGAGAGTTAATTACTCTCCTACTCCAAGACCCTAGCCTGATCTAAATTGGTGTTTCAGAGCCCTAGTAAATAAAAGTTACTAAGTTGATTTCACTTTAAGCGTCAATTTTATGGTTTTTCTTAAAGACAAAAGGTAGCGGAAATGAAAGCAATGGTGTGTAGACTCGACTCAAACCACTACAAAGATGCACCTAAGATGATTTACGCTACTTTTATCTTTCAATGAAACTCCTAACTAAGAGAGTTGGAAAATGCAAATTTTATAGAAAACAAATTTCTCAGTAAAGACAATCAAAGAAACAATTCTCTTTATCTTTCCAAGCATACAAACATGAACACTCCTTACGTGCACGAAAAATTCTTTTTCTTTCAAAATACCTCAAAGCTACTTGAAACAAAACTTGTCAAAGGAGATGTTTTTGTATTTTTCTTATTTAATAAAGTATATAAATCTATTTTAACGAAAATCAATCTCAAAATCTATAAAAGCTATGAGAAATTGACTCACAAGCAAATCAAAAAGAAATTTAGTCTAAAGCAAACCTAACGAGGCAAAAGCCTACAAAGATGATTCTAGGTTGTTTTACTTGACCACAATCAAGCCAAGGACCAGCTAATGCAGAATCAAAAGACCAGTCAAAACAAAACTCAAATCTTTTTTCTCTTTTTGTAAAATGGAATTCAATACTCAATCAAGCACTTCGAAATTTGCCAAAGAGACAACTCAAAGGTAAGTTGATCTCACAGGTAGACTTTATGACAGGTCCGACTCCTAAGAAGGCTGACAAAACCAGAGAGATCTAAGGCTTGACAACTTCTACCGCCAAAGTCACTACAGGACCTACTCAAAAATCAAACCCTAGGGCTTAAACTTCTATGAAATCCACTAAAACACTCAATGCTATCGAAACAAGTTCAGGTGAAGATCTTTGACAAGAGACTAATGGATCTCGGCAGCAAAAACTAAGAAAAAGAAAAATCTAAGAGGAAAAATGTAAAAAATGGAAATTTCTTAATTTTTAGCAGGGTACGCAGGCAACCTGTTAAGACAGGTGCGGGCCCGCTCTTTGCACACAGCAACAGTGCGTACAGGTATGCACTGTGCAATACTCAGAGGGTGCGTACTACTGGAAAAACCAAGAAAAACTAAATTCAATCTAACCCTAAGCTAACCCACCCAAATACAAAGTCACAGAGCCAAAAACCAGAAAATAAATGACTTTTCTCAGATCAAAGTTGCATACAAAGGAAAAAACTTTCTCATCAATGGATTCCCCAGCGGAGTCGCCATTTTGTCAGGCGGAAAGAGTCGATAGTGCGGACACAACCAACCTCCCTAGGAGCCTAAGACTCTCTAGTGACAAACAATACAAACAAGAGTAATCCTTCTCTAAACATGCATTTACTATATAAGAAATCAAGTGTTTAGATCCTACCTGTAGTCCAACGTTGTTGTAGCAGTCCAGCTTCGCTGATCCGGATGAGCTCCTCCTTCACTTCGAAACCTGCATTCACTAACAATCAAACGATTAAATAGCACTTGATAATCTCATAAAATAAAACATATTTAACACATAGACCAAGGAGTACATGAAACAACTCATAAATAACAAGTTATTGAGAAGAATGGACTCATTTGCATTAATAGGAAACAAAAGGAACAATTACAACCTGAGCCTTGGTGTTGTGCAAGTCCCTCCCAGGGTCCATCAAGAGTTCTCCTTTACTTTGACAAAGCTCACCCACTTCCAAATAGAACAATCAAAGATGGCAATCTCTCCTCACAAGCTTCTAAATGGGAGTCCTAATTCCAGCAGCATCTACCCTTAGAAATGTTTAGCTTTCAACCTCTCCTCCTTCTGGCCCAATGCCTGTATTTATAGTGCTCAAGAGGAAGTTAATCAGGTCCACCATCAATGGGATAATCCCCTCTTTGGATGGGATAGCTCCCTTATTGATGGGATAAGTTCCTCTTTGGTAGGGGTACATGAACCATCTGGAGGCGCTTCATACCCGTCAAACATATTTCTAGAAGCCTCTAGAAATGACCACAAGTAACTTTTTTGAAGTGAAACTTGCGCTTTTTGACCTTACAGGGGTACACACCTGCCCCTTTACATACAGAGCGTACAAGTACGCAGTTTTTGTGAACATTAGGTGCGTATACACAGGTAAGGCTGAGAGAATCTGCGTACCCAGATATAAACACATTTACAAAGACTTTCTCTCTTTTTGGAGTTTGACATGGAGAGCAGAGGGATAAGACTTGCCCAGGAGGATAGCATGACTGTTGATAGAGCCATACTAACTGTAAATAGCCATGGTGACATTTTTTAGTGTAACAGGGGCGCTGCCCCCGAGCCCCCGCCGGGGGGGACAAGTCCCCCCCGCATGGAGGGGTGTACAAAACTTCCTGGGGCATACATCCGGCTGAAACAAAGACCTCTGAAAAATCATGCTCCACACACAACAATCTCCCACTTGGAGAATGATTGTAGCAACTCCACCGCTGCTTCATTTGTTGGACAATGACTCGTCTTTGGACCTGGCTATTTCTCATCTTCATCGTCATCCTTGAAGACCAATTGAAACTGAGCATGTTCTCAGTTTCTCCCTGGTTACAACTTTTGTTAGCATATCTGCAGGATTCTGGCTAGTGTGTATCTTTTCCAGCTTCAACTCTCCATCTTCCAACACTGATCATATGAAATGGTACTTGAGCTGTATGTGTTTAGTCCTGGAATGAAATGCTGAGTTCTTTGCAAGATGAATGGCACTTTGGCTATCACTGTATAACATGCCCATATCATGCTCCTTACCCAATTCACCCATAAACCTTTGTAACCAAATCATTTCTTTACTAGCCTCTGTAGCAGCAACATACTCTGCTTCTGTTGTTGAAAGTGCAACAACACTTTGGATTTTTGAAACCCAACTAACAACTGTTCCTCCAACAGTAAATACATATCCTGTGGTGCTCCTCCTATTATCTCTGTCACCTGCCATATCTGCATCAACATATCCTTGTAGGTAGATGTTTAAACCACCAAAGCATAATGCTTGATTTGTGGTACCTTTCAAATATCTGAGAATCCATTTCACTGCCATCCAATATTCCTTTCCTAGATTGTTCATGTACCTGCTTACAACTCCCACTGCATGTGCAATATTAGGCCTTGTGAAGACCATTGCATACATTAAGCTTCCAACTGCTGATGCATATGGAACTTTAGACATATAATCCATGTCTTCTTGGGTCTTTGGGCACATTTCCTTGCTAAGTTTGAAATGGCTAGCAAAAGGTGTACTAACTGGTTTTGCATTGTGGACGTTAAATCTTTTCAACACCTTTTGTATGTACTCATTTTGAGACAATGTTAATTTACGATTTTTCCTGTCTCTAGTTATTCTCATACCAAGGATTTGTTTTGCAACTCCCAAATCCTTCATTGCAAATGAATTTGCCAATTTTCTTTTGAGCACATTTATTTCCTGCATGTTAGATCCTGCAACAAGCATGTCATCTACATACAATAACAATATAATATAGCTGCCATCATTTTGCTTTTTCAAATAAACACAATGATCAGAGTGACATCTAGTATAACCTTGTTCAGACATAAACTTGTCAAATTTTAGATACCACTGCCTTGGAGCCTGTTTTAAGCCATACAAGCTCTTCTTCAACCTACACACTAGTTTCTCCTTCCATTTCACCTCATATCCTTGTGGCTGCCGCATATATATCTATTCCTCTAAATCCCCATGGAGAAAGGTTGTCTTTACATCTAACTGTTCAAGATGCAAATCTTCAGCTGCTACAAGACTTAAAATAGTTCTGATTGAAGTCATTTTAACAACATGAGAAAATTTTTCATCAAAATCAATACCTTTCTTCTGTGCAAACCCCTTCACCACAAGTCTAGCTTTATACCTATGTTTTCCTCCATCTTCTTCCTTCAGCCTATAAACCCATTTATTCTGCCATGTTGTTTTACCTGCAAGCAACCTGACTAAGTCCCAAGTCTGGTTATGTGATAAGGAGTCCATCTCTTCTTTCATGGATTGCTCCCACTTCTTCCTGGTTTCTACCTGCACTGCTTCTTCATAACATTCGGGTTCACCAGAATCAGTCAACAATAAATAATATAATGAAGGAGAGTAATGTTCAGGGGGTCTACTTATCCTGGTAGATCTTCTAACACCACTTTCGGGTGTTTGGGGTGCCTGTTGTTGTTGTGGTGGTTGTTGTTGTTGTGGTTGTTGATTATTATTATTTTCAGGCACCTTTACTTTTTCAGTGATTTCGTCAAGAACTATGTATTCCTTGTTTTTTTTCTTGCTTATTTTCCTGCAACTGATTCTTATACAAGACCTTTTCATTGAATATTACATCTCTGCTCCTAATGATTTTGTGATTTTCATAATCATATAAACGATAACCAAAATCATTAACACCATATCCAATAAAGGTACATTTCTTTGACTTTGCCTCAAGCTTTGTTCTATTTTCTTTATCAATATGGACAAAGGCCTCACAACCAAAAGGCTTTAAAAAAGAGTAGTTTACCTTTTTACCTATCCATGCTTCCTCTGGAATACCACCATCCAAGGAACTTGAAGGCCCTCTGTTAATTAGATAAACATCAGTATCTACAGCATCTGCCCAAAACTGTAAAGGCAATCTTGCATGCAATCTCATGCACCTTGCACGCTCCATGATTGTTCTATTCGTCCTTTCTGACACACCATTTTCTTGTGGTGTTCTTGGAACTGTCTTCTCTCTACGAATTCCATGCTCTGAACTGTACCTATCAAACTCTTTGCTGCAAAATTCACCTCCATTGTCTGATCTAAGACACTTCAATTTCTTTCTTGTCTCAATCTCAACCAAAGCTTTCCATTTCTTGAAAGTATCAAATACATCAGATTTATTCTTAATACAATAAATCCAAGTTTTTCTAGTTGCATCAACAATAAAAGTAACATAATAACGAGAGCCACCAAGAGATGATACCTGAGTAGGTCCCCATACATCTGTATGCACAAGCTCTATTTTTTCATTCTTCTTTTCTTTCCCAACTCTGAGAAATCTGTTATGCTTCTTAACCTGCAAAGCGAGACCCAGACATAGAAATAGCGAAGAAAAGATACCGAGACATAAAATATGCGAAGAAAATATACCCAGAGCACAGAATAGCAAAGATTTTATTATCCAGAGAGAAATGTTCACAGGCCTCTTCGAGGGGGCAACCTCCAATAGAGCAGAGCTCGATTACAAAACAAGACACAATGCTCCTCGCAGGGAGTCTCTATCCTTTATATATGACTCATACATGCAATATCTATCTAATACTACCGCCCATTTGCAACTAACTGTGGTCCCATCATTAACTGCGGGTTAACCACTTACAATTATTAATATGGGCTTTATTGACTCTAACTAATACTACCGCCCATTTGCAACTAACTGTGGTCCCGACATTAACTGCGGGTTAACCACTTACAATTATTAATATGGGCTTTATTGACTCTTGACTATGACGTGATCCCATGACATAAATAAGGGGGTTAGGGTGGGACCCTAACATGCCCTCCCCCTTAAGACTAGCCTTGTCCTCAAGGCTGAAGCTGCGGAAACTGCTGAAGAATAGCAGCTGGTTCCCAAGTTGCATCTTCCAGCGAGGTGTCTTTCCATTTGACTAGGACCTCCTTAATCACGCGGCCACGCAGGTGCTTGTCTCGTGTGTCTAGAACCTGTTCAGGTTGAAGCCATATTGATCCTTCTTCATCCAATTCGGGTAGACTGGTTTGAATTCGGCAATTGTTCCCAATCACTTTCTTGAGGCACGATACATGGAAAACTGGATGGATTTTTGCTGTAGGTGGCAAAGCCAGCTTGTAAGCCACTTCTCCAATGCGCTGAAGTACTTGATATGGTCCGTAGAATTTTGGAGAGAGCTTTTGACAGCCCTTGTCTTTGAGTGAGGTCTGCTTATATGGTTGCAGCTTCAAGAAGACCTGATCCCCTTCTTGAAATTGGCGCTCTGAGCGATGTTGGTCAGCCTGTTGCTTCATACGGTTCTGAGCTTGATGAAGATTCTCGCGCAAGTGTGCCAACATGGTTGCACGGTGTTGTAAGAGTTGATCCACTGCTTGTACTTTGGAGCACCCCGTTAGGTAAGAAGTAGGGGACGGCGGAAGTTGTCCATAGACTGCTTCATAGGGAGTCATTTTGGTGGTGGCATGATAGTTGGTGTTGTACCACCATTCCGCCAGAGGTAGCCACTGTGCCCAAAGGTGTTGTTTTTCTGAAGTGAAACACCTAAGGTAGGTTTCTAGACATTTGTTGACTGCTTCGGTTTGACCATCTGTTTGTGGATGATATGAGGTACTGAGTTTGAGTTGAGTGCCTTGTATTCTGAAGAGCTCCTGCCAAAAATTACTGGTGAAGATTGGGTCACGGTCGGACACAATCGAAGTGGGCATGCCGTGCAATTTGAAGATTTGATCCATGAAAGTTTGAGCAACCAAAGTAGGTGTGAATGGTTGGGGTAGAGCGCAGAAATGAGCATACTTCGATAGTCGGTCTACGACCACCATGATGACTGATTTGTTCCCCGACTTTGGAAGACCTGTAATGAAATCCATGGAGACCTCCATCCAAATTGATGCCGGAATGGGCAATGGTTGTAATGTGCCTGGTGTGTTGACTGTTTCCCCCTTGTGGCGTTGACAGACGTCACATTCTGCTACAAAAGTAAGGATGTCCTGTTTCATGCCAGTCCAAAAAAATGATCGTCTGGTGCGAGCGTATGTCTTCTGAAAGCCCGAATGTCCTGCAATGGGGGAGGAGTGCAATTCTGCCAAAATGCGACTTTTGAGGGTGGAGGTTGGTGATATGACGACTCTGTCCTTGTAGCGAAGAATATCATTCTACCACGAGTAGCCTTTGCTGGAATTAGGATCTGCCTGTAATTGAGAAATGAGTTTGGAGAGCTCAGGATGCGAAAACCATTCCCCACGAGCCTCTTTAATCCAGTCTGGAATGGGGAGGGATATTGCGAGCAGAGTACTTTCCTCCTCAAATTGGCGTGACAATGCATCTGCTACCTTGTTGTCTTTCCCTTTCTTGTAAATGATCTCATAATCATAACCCAGCATTTTGGCTAACCATTTATTTTGTTGGGGGGAAGATAGGCGTTGCTCCAAAAAATATTTGAGACTGTGATGATCTGTGCGGATTTGGAAACGTCGCCCCAACAAGTAAGGTCGCCAGGTCTCCACTGCATGTAAGATGGCCATCATTTCCTTCTCATAGGTAGATTGGCCCAAGTTCTTCCCACTTAGTTGTTGGCTGGTGAAGGCCAATGGTCGCCCTTCCTGCATTAATACTGCTCCAATACCTGTTCCCGAAGCATCAGATTCGATGACAAATGTTTTGGTGAAGTCCGGTAGTGCTAAGACCGGAGTGGAACACATAGCGGTTTTGAGAGCGGTAAATGCCTGTTGTGCCTCGTCGTTCCAGAAGAAAGAATTTTTCTTGAGAAGTTGCGTCAGGGGCTTTGCTATGCGGCCATAGTTGCGGACAAATTTACGATAATAGCCTGTGAGACCCAAAAATCCTCTCAAGCTTTTCAAGGTCTTAGGTTGAGGCCATTCTTGCATTGCCTGAATCTTTTTGGGATCAACCTTGACACCTTCACGGCCCACAATGTGGCCTAAATACTCAACTTCTTCCCTGCCAAACGCACACTTAGACATTTTGACAAATAATTTATGCTTGCAGAGCAGTTGCAAGAGGATATCCACATGCTTAAGATGTGCCGCCCAAGTGCCACTATAGATGAGGATGTCATCGAAGAAGACCAGGACAAATTTTCTGAGATATGGTTTGAGGAGGTGATTCATAAGGCTCTGAAAAGTGGAGGGGGCATTACAGAGACCAAATGGCATGACCAAGAACTCATAATGGCCTTCATGAGTTCTGAAAGCTGTCTTGGGAATGTCCACTTCCTTCATGCGAATTTGGTGGTAGCCTGAGCGAAGATCCAATTTAGTGAAGAATTGAGCCCCATTGAGTTCGTCCAGCAAATCGTCAACCACTGGGATGGGAAATTTATCTTTGACTGTTAACTTATTGAGGGCCCTGAAGTCTGGACACATCCGCCACTCCCCATCTTTCTTGAGGACCATGACGACTGGAGATGAGTAAGGACTAATACTGGGACGAATGACACCTGCTTCCAACAATTCCTTGATGATTTTTTCTATTTCATTCTTTTGGGTGAACGGATGTCTGTATGGCCGCACATTTGGGGGTTGGGCCCCTGGGACCAATGTGATGCTATGATCATGTTCCCCTCGCGAAGGTGGAAGTTCATGAGGTTTGTCAAAGACCGTCCGATGTTTATTCAAAATTTGTTGCATCTCAGGATGAATTGGCGCAGACATGGTATCTACTACCTGGATGGCATTAAATTGAGCTACTACTCCATGATGGCCCTTTTTTAACAATTTTTCCATACGATGCGAGCTTATGATAGAAGGGGCTCCTGCTTGTAGCCCACGGAGGGTATGTGTGTAGTCGTTCTGCTTAAAACTCATATATAACTCCTGGAAATCCATTGTGATTGGCCCAAGAGTGTGGAGCCATTCCGCCCCTAGGACAATGTCGCAGCCCCCCATGTTTATTGAAAACATGTGGGTTTTCAATTGATAATCCCCCATTTGAATTTTGACATTTTCACAGCGACCTTCACATTTCATTGTGCCTCCATCTGCAATCTGGACTTGGAAGTTAGAAACTGCTCGTACATAACAATGCGCTGCTTCAGCGATCTTTTGGTGGATGAAATTATGGGTACTTCCACTATCAATCAAAACTATTACTGGCCGATGTTTAAGAAAACCCCTGATTTTAAGAGTTTGAGGGGAAGAGATTCCAGCTAATGCATGCAGCGAAATCATTGGTTCATCAGATACCATCTCCTGTTGGTTATCTTCTTCGGTTGCCTCTGGTTCCTCAAGGGGTGGATCTTCCTCGGTGGAGCTGTATTCAGTGGCATCGATTTGAAAAAACTTGTGCTCTTTGCATTTATGACCCGGGGAGTATTTTTCATCACAGTAGTAACATAGTCCTTGCCTCCTTCTTTCGGCCATTTCTGCAGGTGACACCTTTTGAATCTTGAGTGTTTGGGTCATATTGGGAGCCTGTGAGGGACGACCTTTAGCGGAAAAGTTGAGGCGGCTGGATTGAGCTGCTAATGCCCGTTCCACCTTACGGGCTACCTGGCAAGCCTCGTTCCATGTGGGGGGGTGGTGGAGTATAACCTGAGCTTTGATGGCTTCTTTAAGACCGCTGATAAAGCATTCCATGTAGAATTCATCTGTGAGAGCCTTAGTGCGGAATGCTAAGGCTTCAAAAGCAGTAATATATTCATCCACTCTACCCGTCTGTCGGAGCTTAGTTAGACGCCCCAAGAAAGAGTCTTCCTGTTCAAAGCGATTTCGTAGAGCTTTGGTAAATTGGCCCCAATTCCGAAATTGTCCATTGCATCGCTGATACCATTCCTTCCATTCCCATCGTTCACTGTCCAAGTACATGGTGCCCACCATAAGCTTAGACCCCTCATCTACGATATGATTCAATTGAAAATACTGCTCCATTTGTGCTAGCCATGCTGACGTGTGAGACCCGTCAAATTTATGCATATCCAACTTGGGAGGTCTCTGATTGGGTGGTGGGTGGGTGTGCCATATGTGAGGAGAGTGGCTAGATTCCCCCTCAGGGTATTCATGGCCCTTATACTCCTCCTCGTGGGCTGGCATCTTGCCCTTGTCTGTTAGGAGGCCCTCTAATCCTTTGAGAAGAGTTTGCATCTGTGCCATCGTAGAGTTGATGAGGTGCACCTCTTCTTCTAGTTTGTCCATCCTTTCAGCGGCCATTGCTTGAGCGCGAGTTTCTACCATACACTCGGCTGACGAAAATTTGGGACCGCCGAAAAATTTTTACTAAGAATTGAATGGTACCACCTTGCTCAGCTCGTCGTCCTGATTCTGATGGGCTAGGTCACCAATAAACACCCCGGCAGATCCCAGACTCGTTTTTTTTTTTTTTTTTTTTTGGAAAACTCCTAACGGAGTTTTACTCCTTTCTGATCAATACTGCAGTCACCAAATCCTCAAAATGTCAATGCCACCAAAAGTCCTGCGAAAATCATATGCAGGTACAGGAACCCTTCGCAACTACTCCGATCTGATGGATCTGAGATATCTGAATGGTGGAACACTGCTGCTGCTGATCTGAAATATCCGATCTGGTGGATCTAAGAGATCTGAATGGTTGAACAACTGCCGCTCCTGACTGGAATAGATGATGTGTGATCCCCCAATAGAAAAGGGAACTATGGTCTTGGGGAGTGTCAGGTGCTACAGATCGCAATATACATAAGGGTCTGACAGTAGTACTCGGCCCAATGTTTCAGGGCTCTAACTAAGGAGGATCGACCGTACCCTTAGCCGTACAACCCGACTACCCTATCGTACGGGCGAGTAATCTCTCCGAGTGCTGTTCTCGGTGTACTGTAGCAACAAGACGGCCGAAGTTTTATCTATGGCGAGGTTTCAAGGGAGCTAGGGGGCTTCCTATATACCCAGAGGGTACGTGGAAGACAGTCCGTGCGCGGTTCTGTCTAATGCGCTACTACTTGAAGGGGTACCCACAGGGGTTACAAGGGAGTCCAACAGACGTGACCACCTCTTGTATTTCCTGCGTGCATGCCTCCCCAAATCCGCAGGTTTATGCGCTTAACGACAGATCCCGTGGTTTAAAGACGCCGAAACACGTCTCTAGCCTAAAAAAATTTTGCTAAAATTTGGAGATCCCACCGAGCCCTGGAAAGTGCTCTGATACCACTTGTTATGCTTCTTAACCTGCAAAGCGAGACCCAGACATAGAAATAGCGAAGAAAAGATACCGAGACATAAAATATGCGAAGAAAATATACCCAGAGCACAGAATAGCAAAGATTTTATTATCCAGAGAGAAATGTTCACAGGCCTCTTCGAGGGGGCAACCTCCAATAGAGCAGAGCTCGATTACAAAACAAGACACAATGCTCCTCGCAGGGAGTCTCTATCCTTTATATATGACTCATACATGCAATATCCATCTAATACTACCACCCATTTGCAACTAACTGTGGTCCCATCATTAACTGCGGGTTAACCACTTACAATTATTAATATGGGCTTTATTGACTCTAACTAATACTACCGCCCATTTGCAACTAACTGTGGTCCCGACCTTAACTGCGGGTTAACCACTTACAATTATCAATATGGGCTTTATTGACTCTTGACTATGACGTGATCCCATGACATAAATAAGGGGGTTAGGGTGGGACCCTAACAAAATCTGACTCTCTTATGTTTTCCATAAATGCAATTCTCACAGAAATCCAAATCAACATTCTTCAAACCCGGCAACAAATTCCTTGAGTGAAGAATCTTCATCCCCTTTTCACTCATGTGTCCAAGCCTATGATGCCATAATGCTGCATCTGCTCCTTTGGAAGTTAAAGCATTAACAGAGTTAGAAATACCATTGCATAAATACAATGTACCAGCCTTTTCGCCTTTTGTTATTACCAGGGCTCCTTTGGTGACCTTCCAAGCTTTATCTGTGAAAGTTGTCACACAACCTTCACCGCCTAACTGCCCTGTTGAAATCAGATTTTTCTTTAGATCTGGAACATGCCTTAACTCCTTTAATAGCCATTTGTTTCCATTCTGCTATTTTACAAGAACCTTACCCATTCCAACGATTTTACAGGGTTTATCATCACCCAGACGAAATTGTCCAAAATCTCCTTGAACATAGTCATGAAAGTATTTCTTATCAGGTGTGGCATGCAATGAAGCCCCTGAATCTACCACCCAGGAATCAGTAATATTTTCGAAAGAAAGAATCAAAGCATCTTGTAACACCTCACCTGTCACATTTGCTTCATGATTGTTTTCTTGTTGTGCATCTCCTTCTTTTCCCTTCCGAGATCTACAGTCTTTCTTTAGGTGTCCTTTCTTTCCACATTTCCAGCACACTATCCCCGATCTGGACTTGGATCTGCCTTTCGTTGATTTATTGCGATATCCTGAGCTCTTTCCTCTTTCCACTTTTCTTCCTCTAGACTCTGCACTCAAAGCATTTCCCGATGTCTCACCGGAGCTTTTCCGTCGCATTTCCTCGCTAAGGATAACACCGAAAACATCATCAAACTTTAAAGTACTAGATCCAGAAACGGAGTTACTAATGGCCATTACCAAACCATTCCAACTTTCTGGTAATGAGCACAAGAATAACAGATCTCTAACTTCATCATCAAAGTTTACCCCTACAGAACTTAGCTGACTTGTAACTGATTAAAATCATTTAAATGGTTTGCAACAGATCCACCTTCTGACATATTCATATTAAATAACCATTTCATAAGAAATACCTGGTTTGAGGCCGAGGGTTTTTCATATAGTTTCGACAACGTCTTCATCAAACCCTCTGTCATGGTTTCCTTCGAAATGTTGAAGGTGACTGACGCAGCAAGGCACAACCATATTGTTCTGAGTGCCTTTCTATCAAGAAGGTTCCATTCTTCGTCTTTCATACCCGTCGGCATCTTTGTTTTTCCGCCCAATGGTAGGTATAGATCTTTCTGATACAGATAATCTTCCATATGCATCTTCCACAGCGAGAAGTTTTGGCCGTTAAATTTCTCGACCCTAAACTTACCATCTTCCGCCATTGCTCCCACTCAAACCAGGAACCCTTCTTTCCTGCGAGTTTATCAGCCAAATATACCTTCGGCTCTGATACCAGTTGTTAGAAAATTATATATTATGGAGCAATGGAACACATAAAATATTGCAGAAATATAAACACAGAAAATGCACAAAACAAGAGAGACACAGATATACGTGGTTCACCGAGTTTGGGCTACGTCCACCCCGAACAGCCAGTCCTTCCTTTCTATTATCCAGCAAAATGAAGAGATACAACCTACAGCAAATCCGCTGTAATATCCTCTATTTTCTCTCACAGTCTCAGCTCTCTATTTCTCGCTCACATATTACACATCTATCACACAGCCTCAAATACAATGCCCTCATACAAAGAGAGGGGTTGCCTTCTAGGGCAAAAAACCATAAACTAAACATAAGTTCTACCGTCAGATCATCCGCCTAATGAACGGCCCAGATTGACTAGAAATTACTATACTTTTACAAGGCAATTTTACATTTATTTTTGGCTTCGGGGTCGCTGCCCCCGAGCCCCCGCCGGGGGCCACAAGTCCCCCCCGCACCCCCCCGCGTGGAGGGGTGTACAAAACTTCCTGGGGTATACATCCGGCTGAAACAAAGACCTCTGAACAATCATGCTCCACACACAACAGAAGGCCTCAACACCTTCCTAAGCAAATCTAGACAAAAACCTAACCAAACTAATGGAGTATCAATAAGTTGGTTTAAGAAAACATGGAAGGAGTTAGTTATTATAATTTAAAAATATAATCACTTGTGAAGGTAGATATATTGTTGTATTTTTATATCACATTTTGTTGTTACAACATCTTAAAATGGAAAAAATTGTGAATATTCCATATTATTTGTTAAACAACCTCACAAGGATGGCTAAAAGAATTCAAATAAGGCCAAAGAATAAGTACAAAAACCTTTATCAACATGGACTTATTAAGATAATAGTACAATATGAATTTCAAAAACATGATCAGACTTCAGAACAATTTCCTCTTGAAAATGAGTTTGTAGAAGGGACTGTTACCCACCAAAAAGGGTGAGCCTATAGGAGAAAACCTTTTCTCTTATCTTGGATAGCCAACAACCCCACACATTTCTTATTGATGATGATATGCCATGTTCCTCCTCCATTTGCAGCAATCATGTGCCTCTCACCATCATCCATTCCTCTTGAATGATGATGGGATACCACTCAACATGTATTTTAACCATTTTGCAATCAAGTGCTTTGACATAATGTTTTGGTAATTTTAACATGGATAAAGGGGTAATCTGGATGATTGACCAACATTGACTATAAGCTTGTTCTCTCACCTTACCAGAGAGGTAAGTCTTTAGCCCTATTCCACAAGGACCTATTTTAAAGCCTTAGGATTATAGTAGAGAAACTACTTGGAAACTTGGAATGTAGTAGCATGTTTCTTATCATTCCATACTTAACTTTATTCATAATTCCCTTGACACCACGTCTATTCTTTAGGATAATTGTCATTGGTTCATTGGGATTTGGAACTCACACATCCACATTCTTGAGTAGGGCTAAAAAACACTTTCTTGGAGGTTGACACAACTAAAGGTATTAAAAAGCACACAATGGCCACAACAAAAGAAAAAGAAAAGTTAAAATGAAAAATATGGTTGAGACCAAAATTAATACATGGGAAAAAACCTAGCATGAGCTCTACCCCCCTCATTATCCATCACTCGGCTCTTGAGCACTTGATGATCCATCTCATCATAAGGAACCTTTTCATGTCCCAACACTGATGAACAAGAAACTTACTCATCCTAAGGGGTAGAATAAATTTTATATCATAAAGATAAAATTATATCCTTAAGTTATGCACCATTTAAAAGTATGTTGTGCCATTTGAAAACTTTTTGAAGTGAGTAACTCATACCTCCGCAACTTCTCCCTCCATTAAATTTATACACTTGGATCTGGACCTTCATTAATCGGTCCCCTAAACATGGCACTAAGCCATGAAGTCATTCCCCTTCATTTCCATGCATTCTCACTAACACCTATGGGTTGAAGGCTTAACCTTGAAAATTCCACCTCCACTTAGGGGCTCAAAGCACATAATAGGGTTGATTACCTAGCCACCCTTGATTTGAAACATCATTATGCCCTTAACAGTTAAGTACGGTCCACTTTGATAGTTATTATCTCTAATGAATGATTGCTTTCACTTGAGTTTAAGATGGTTTTTCTAGGTGGTCTTGCACAAGGAAGTTGAACCTCGAGGGCACACTATTCCACTCCTACTCCACATGATTCCCATGCCATACTACACTTCTGGAGATCTTTTATGATCTTGGTGGTGATGGATACCCAAAAGTACCTCTGATACTATAATGTTAAGCTCATATTCCTTAGCATTGATGACTCTTTGTGATATACCAAGTGCACCCAACATGCCCCTAGGTTGGTCTTGAAATTTCTTGATGAGCATGAATTTATCTAGAGCCCAAATGATGTTTATCATCCCCTGGATGATTTGGGAGAACTTGCAGTACCTAATGGAGCCCTAGCTCTAGAGAGAGACTACACTACAATCTAGATGGAACCCTTAGAAATGACGTAGAGCTACCCAAAGCTAGTTTTTTTGCGCGTGGAGATGATTTATGGCTTGATTTGAGGACCCTTCCTCAGATTAAGGTTGATCATGATACATACAGCCCTTGCATTACACTTTTGGAGAATTTTGACTCCTAAAAGGGCATGGCGTCATGTTTAAAGAGGCCTTATAGCTCACACATCTAGTAGAATATTGGTTGATTTTATTTCATTGAGATATTGGGTTAACTTGTAACTCATTTACTTTTTGTATTCTTTTTTTAATGTGGTTCACAACTCCAAAGATCGGTGAATGTGACATCCATCGAAACAGTCTTGGCTAGATCCTTGAAGAGATTAATCTCGTTGACTCATATTAGATCCTAATCCCAGAGGGTGTCGAGGATAATTAACCATGTGACCTCTCATAGTGAGGTTCTTATGTGACGGATACTCGACCTATTAAGCTAACCCTCAAGGCTACTCAAAATTGAACTTATTTATATGATTTTAGTTGAATTAAAGGAAGTGATAGACCTCTTATAAAAGCAAAATCACTCCATTAATTTTTTTCATCATCACACTTGTGGATTTGAACCTCTCTAAAAGAGTTTGACTTAGCCTATTCTACTTTTCTACTTGAGGAGATGTGATCTTATGTGGATTTTTTGCTATTGGAAACTAGTTCTTGTATTGGAGACATCTTTTTGCCATTGAATAAAGGCATGTATTGAAAATATTGTGAATGCACTTTTTTATGGTTTTACAGGTAATGAAATATCGTTATGGTTTTAACTTATTCCTTATGTAAATGAAAATCATTATTCTTGAACTCCCTAGAAGAAATCCTAGTGAGCATTCTTCTAGTTAATTTCTCCCTTCATAAAAATATATATACGTTTAGGAAGTGAAAACTAGGGCTTCCCCCCTTACCCCATCCATGAATTTGATATCTTTATTGTTTAAATCCCTAAGACTCTTCACCCAAGTAGGAAAAGGAACTCAGATCCCATCAATGATAAAAGCTCTTGAATACTTTTACCTTTTTCTCTCTTTTACTTTTTCAACCCTTCAAGGCAAGCTTCTAGTGCCAGGGCAAGAGCCAAATTCAACTAAGGCTTGAGTTATTGAAGCTTTGGAGATTATTTGGCATATTTTAAACTTGTTTGACCTTACCAACATAAAACATAGTGTATTGCATGGTGAAAAGTGCCTTATTAAGGTTGATGTCACCAATCTTAGGTAATTTAGGGCTTTCCAAAACCCTAATTCTATACAATACTTCATCTTAGGGCTTGTTGAAGGTTTACCATCTCCTATTATTGATTGTACCTTTAATTAAACCATTTCCTTTTGCTTCTATGCCTAGATGCACATTCATTGAATCATATCTTCAAACCCTAGGTCTTAAGCACTATTTGCAAGGCATAGTTTATAGTATGTTACACCTTGACATAAATATTTGTGAGCTAATATAACTAATAGGTACCTTACTTCAGCCATTCACATACATCACCTTGAACCTACTGACATAGAAGATCTTTTAGGTGATATATACTAAGAAGCCTCCCATGGGGTGAAATTATACTAAAGAACAAGAGGTGGAGTGTTAATGTGATAGTGAAAAAAACCTAATTGTTGTATCTTAGTGTAGTTTTTTTCTCTATGATGTCTCTCACAAAGCCTACTAGGCTTTGAGGCAACAGGGAACATTAGTGATGATGAAGCATTAGTTGAAGAGGAAATTTATGAAATTCCTCCACCTCCACTATAGCCCAAACATGCACCAACTAATGTAAGAGAAGAAATTGGAATTTATTAAAGGAGAATAATTGGGTTGATCATCAAAGAAATCACCAAAAATGGCAAAGAAAATAACCAACAAGAAGAATATTCATTTGTGAAAATTCCTAAAAGGCGTAGGACAAAGTTTTCTACACCTATGACATCAACATTGGAAGTGGACCAAGATCAACAAATTTTGTAGGACTGCATTGAATCATTATAAGCTAAAGAAGGGAAGACATATGTAGCAAGGGCAATAAGTGAAGAACCATAAACAATAGTAGAAGAGAACCCATTCACTATTATAGAGAAAGAATCAACACTTAAGGACTATTTTGATGATTTCTTAAGGAAAATTTCTGAAGAGACCAAAGGAAAAGCTCCCACAAAGTTTCAAAGGTGAATTGAAGAAAAAGAAGAGGAAAATCAAAAGTTTAAAGGGAGAAGTAGAAGAAATGAAAGTCTTAGAAAGACACATAAAAACACAAAATGAATTGTGGACCAGAAAAAGCATGAATGTTATTAAGGAAAATGATAGGCTCAAGGAATAGGACAAAACACTACAAGAAGAAAGTATTACGATTTAAAAATAGGCCTATCAGTTGTATTAGTAGAAATATATTAAAGGAAAAGAACCAAATCTTAAAGGTAAGGGTGCTTATGCAAAGGCTAAGGTAGTTAATCCAAAGAAAATCTATATCCTATCTAGATGTTCTCCTAGAGGCAACAAGGGCTATGTGAATATTAAAGCAATACAATTTTGTTGCATGAGGACATGCAACAACTTCTCCTTGGGGGAGATGTTGGTCATAATTTTCGTTAAAAAATAACCATCTAAACAAATGTCATGTTGACCATAATAAACTCTTTACCCATCATTTTTATCATATTTTGTCTTCATCTTGACCAATAAAACCACTAAACAAGTATTTTTATCACTTCATTTTAATTTTAATTTTTAATAAGTTTTATGCATTGGAAAAGAAATTATAAAATTTTATCAAAATAGGAATTTTGGTAATTCTTCATTTGTTTAGATATCTGAAGGCATTCTGGGTGAAATTGAAGACATGGGTTTTGTTACCAAGCTTCCCAAGAAAGATATAGTCCTGTTGGATCCATGAAAAAACAACCTTAAGGGACAAATTAATGCATGGCTAACGTGATCGCTTAGAAAGGAGAAAATGTAGTTTTGGGCAAGGAATTCATGCAATTCCACACATTTTCAATTGGGAACAATTTCGAGCCACCATTGAGGTCAAATTTGATCTAAAAGACTACTAAATTAAGATATTAATGGGTTGGATGAAGATTATCAACAAGTTTGTTTTATTTTGTTTTTTGTAAATAGCTTTAGCAGTGAAGGCATGAGGGAAGTGTGAGAGATTTCCATTTATATTTGAGATTTACATTAAAAGGTATCAACTTTGAGATTCTATAACAGATAAATATTTTAATGTGCAAGTTGAGTCTTGGAGGGCCCTCAATTCCTTGAACTTTGGACCATTTATTTCATGTGCATATTATCATTTGTTGTGTCATTCATTTTCTAGTAAATACTTCTTTAATTTATTTTCAATTATCTATTATATATGTACAAATTGCTCACAATTCATATGCAACGTTAGTTTCCTATGAATAGATTTCATTTTTGTTTTTAAAATCAAGTTTAAACTTGGTTGATTGAGAAAAATTAAGGATTCAACGAAGTATTGTTGTATCCCTTTAATCTACTTGAGGGAGTAGGATAAAGACGCAACAACCAAAGTTGCTACTAGTGGAGACCCCAATGTATGTTTGATCAACCGATTAGACTTGGCTCAGTTGTGTTCTTCAATTTTTTTAGAATAGTTTTTCATTCAAGCTTCTGTGATTAAAATTTCTTCAATTTATAATCTATATACATGAAAATATAATTGATGTGTGGGCCTTTTTAAGGCATAAAATCCTATAATCTTTTCTTTTTCCATGTCAACTTTTGTAGCTTAGATTGAAGAATATTAGTTCCATTATGTAGTAAAGGAATTCAATTGATAAATTAGAATATGTATTTTCTTTGCAAGTTAGAATTTCCATAACTTCCATTTTAGTGACTTAATCAATATTGACATTTTAATTTTATGTTGGTTTAAATTTCATTTTCAAAATGAATTTTTATCTAATGTAATGATAGCCATAACATTTACTTTCATTTATAAGTTGTTACAAGTAAATCCATTCTTCGAATTTTTAAGTGACAATAAGGAAAATATAATGCTAATTCTTTACATATAATGGTGTGCTTATAAGTTTATGGACTCCTGGTTTAATAAGATTTATGTCATAATTTATGAAATTAAATTAGACAGCAACCATTGATTACAAATTGATAGTCATTGAGGAATGATGATTAAAAACGTATTTACCATCCCTCTAAAAATCCTAGTAAGTGATCAAATCCATGGAATATCCTTAAGAAAACATGTAATTTCCCAGAAAATAACACTAAAACATCTGTTTTTTGAACTCATTAGATAGCAAGTATGCCACTAGGTAGGAATAGGAAACCTACACCTCCTCTTCCTTATCGTACTTATGTCACATCTCATCACACAACCCTTTTCTCATATGTAAGCTTATTAGGAAAATATTTCCCTTTCTCTTCACATAACTAGAGACAATATATCAAATAGCACTATTCAATGATAGTGAATAAACAATAAGGAATATTATATAAGTGTCAACCACATATAACACAGCCCCATCCTAGGTCCACATATATGGACTCAATGCGGACCCGATATGCACTTGTGGTTATTCTTGTCACACTTAACAAATCACTAGTAGCATCATATAACATACTAAATTTCATCATGTAAATACATATTGATTTTCAATATGCAATGACATCACAATAATATCGAAGCATCAACCATAAAATATATATATATCTATATCGTAATAATCATATCAAATTAGATTTAAATTGTAGATCACATCATCAATAAATGTATATGTCAACCAACCGAGTCAATATTATAATTTGAATGAATATAAATAATAACATCATATCAATCAAATTAGGTTAAAGCAAAAAAGAGCACTACAAATGTGAGTTTACATATTTATAATTTAATCTCTTTCTAATTCACATATATGGCATTTTTATTTACCATACACACACACACACACACACACACATATGACAACCACTAAACACATTAAAATAACAAATATGCTATAAATTGATGACAATTATTAACTCATTAAACTTATCTAGTAAATATATTGAAAACTGGCAATAATAGTAATAATAATAATAATAATAAAATGACAAGAATATCACTAAAATTGTCACATTATAGCAAACTAAGATTACAGTACCACTAGTTGTTTTCTTAAAAGTAGTTTCTTATACGTATATATTTTAATTTTCTTTTGTGATAACAAAATAGCTAATTTGTAAGATGACAATTATTAACTCATTAAACTTATCTAGTAAATATATTGCAAATTGGAAATAATAATAATAATAATAATAATAAAATGACAAGAATATCACTAAAATTGTCACATTATAGCAAACTAAGATTACAGTACCACTAGTTGTTTTCTTAAAAGTAGTTTCTTATACATATATATTTTAATTTTCTTTTGTGATAACAAAATAGCTAACTTGTACTTATAAAAGCATAAGGATTATATATATGTTTTCTTTTGGAGCAATAAATTAGATAATTTGTACTTGTGAATGTGGAGTGGCGTTATAGAGAGAGAGAGAGAGAGAGAGAGAGTACTTGTGAATGCGGAGGGGCATTATATACAGAGAGAGAGAGAGAGAGAGAGAGAGAGAGAGAGAGAGAGAGAGAGAGAGAGTGTGTGTGTGTGTGTGTACTTATGAATGCAGAGGGGCATTATAGAGAGAGAGAGAGAGAGAGAGAGAGAGAGAGTGTGTACTTATGAATGCGGAGGGGCATTATAGAGAGAGAGAGAGAGAGAGAGAGAGAGAGGGAGAGGAAGAGAGAGAGAGTGTGTGTGTGTGTGTACTTGTGAATGCGGAGGGGCATTAGAGAGAGAGAGAGAGAGAGACTAGTTGTTTTCTTAAAAGTAGTTTCTTATACATATATATTTTAATTTTCTTTTGTGATAACAAAATAGCTAATTTGTAAGATGACAATTATTGACTCATTAAACTTATCTAGTAAATATATTGCAAATTGGCAATAATAATAATAATAATAAAATGACAAGAATATCACTAAAATTGTCACATTATAGCAAACTAAGATTACAGTACCACTAGTTGTTTTCTTAAAAGTAGTTTCTTATACATATATATTTTAATTTTCTTTTGTGATAACAAAATATCTAATTTGTACTTATAAAAGCATAAGGATTATATATATGTTTTCTTTTGGAGCAATAAATTAGATAATTTGTACTTGTGAATGTGGAGAGGCGTTATAGAGAGAGAGAGAGAGAGAGTACTTGTGAATGCGGAGGGGCATTATATACAGCGAGAGAGAGAGAGAGAGAGAGAGAGAGAGAGAGAGAGAGAGAGAGAGAGAGTGTGTGTACTTATGAATGCGGAGGGGCATTATAGAGAGAGAGAGAGAGAGAGAGAGAGAGAGAGAGAGAGAGAGAGAGAGAGAGGGAGGGAGGGAGAAAGGGAGAGAAGAGAGAGAGTGTGTGTGTGTACTTGTGAATGCGGAGGGGCATTATAGAGAGAGAGTGTGTGTGTGTACTTGTGAATGCGGAGGGGCATTAGAGAGAGAGAGAGAGAGAGAGAGAGAGTACTTGTGAACGCAGAGGGGCATTATAGAGAGAGAGAGAGAGAGAGAGAGAGAGAGAGACTAGTTGTTTTCTTAAAATTAGTTTCTTATACATATATATTTTAATTTTCTTTTGTGATAACAAAATAGCTAATTTGTACTTATGAAAGCATAAGGATTATATATATGTTTTCTTTTGGATCAATAAATTAGATAATTTGTACTTGTGAATGCGGAGGGGCGTTATATATATATAGAAAGAGAGAGATAGAGAGAGAGAGAGAATGCGGAGGGGCATTATATATATATATATATATATATATATATATATATATATAGATAGAGAGAGAGAGAGAGAGAGAGAGAGAGATTTCATAAGGATTATACTTGTGAATGCGAAGGGGCATTATATATATATATATATATATATATATATATATATATATATATATATATATATATATATATATATATATATCGAGAGAGAGAGAGAGAGAGAGAGAGATTCTGTGTTAAAAAAATGTAACAAATTTATCTTAGGTATAACTCAAGCATTTGAATTTAGATGAAATTGAAATTTTCGGTGGAAGTCTACAATGATGGCATGTACAAAAGATCAACCTATGCTCCGTAATCAAAGATCAAATGAGTATGGAATTTGGGTAGTAAGAAGTCTGGGTAGGCATGAGAAAAATTAGTTGAGTATTTGGATAGAATCCAAGGGATTTGAGGTGGAAGTGGAAGCGGAGAAATAAGTCTAAATCCACTATTTCATGAGCCTGTTTAGTTGTTTTTGAAGTAGTAAATGGAATAATCAAGTTAATGAATAAACAAGAAATCTGTAACTTAGCATTTGATCTTATTAATGGTATGGAGAACCTTGTCCTAGTGATAATTTTCGAATTTTTTATTCTATAAATATAGTGAATTTTGCCCATTTTTCAAAGCCTTAAAAAAGTGAAAAAAAAATAAGAAGTTGGAAATTCCATATTTATGCATAAAAGGATTAAATAATTTAATCATTGGGTTGAAAGTTGTTGAGATTCTTAATCATATGTGTTATTTTTTTCTAATATAGGAATGTTTTAGGTCTTATCATGGTTTCTTCTATAGGTGGTAGAAAATTGGTCTTCAACTTTGATTGCACAAAGAATAAAAGTACAAAAATTGGGTAGAAATCCTAATTTATGGAAGGTATATTTTTTTATTCAACCTCATAATTGAGCATGAGTATAGCCATTAGAACGTATCAGTAATGTTATTATAATAAAACAAGTATGTTCTTAAAGTATACTATTAATTCCTTCCAAATACAAAGCCTCTAAGCTTCAATGGATGAAACTCCAAAGTTCCTTGGACATGGAGAAAGTGTTATGTGATGAAACCAAATGTATAGTGAGGAATAAATATGGCTAGTATGAATGGTCAATCTCATGTAATGGACCATCCAAGAAAGAACGTTAGCTTATTTTAATAAACAAATACTTACTTTCCATTAATTAAAAAAATGACATCCAAGCAAGAACATTAGCTTATTTTAATAAACAAATACTTACTTTCCATTAATGAAAAAATGACCTATAAATGTGATTTAAAAAAAACAGTGCCTTAGTAAGAATGCATATAATACATTTACCATAATCAACATATGAAATTTAATTTATAGAGTAAGTGGAAACGACAAGTTTTGGTGCTTTTGACTATTATGGTTGATATTGTATACAACTAGAGAATCCATAGCAAAAGTATGTAAAATGCTTATTTAGAGTGAGCATCATATGTATGCATAAAGAAAGGTGTAAGTCATAATCCTTCAAGAGATAGAAAGGAAATCAATCAATAAAGGTAGATCATGAATGAAATTTAATGTTACATAATAAAAATGTCATTGTAAGGACTAAATGATAGCGGGATTCTCTCAAGTGAAGAGGGCATGTACCTCATGCATTAGATGGGTGAACCATCGTATTGTATAAGATTTGAATATACTTAAGAGGTATAGGATGTGAACCAAAAAATTATGTAAATAATGTGAAGTGAATAATGAACTTCAATCCCACCTAGGAGTTGTTATCAATGCAATGAAGCATTCTATTGTGCAAAATTTTCTTGGAGCTTGGCTAGGATTTTTCCAAGGAATGCAAAAGAAATGTCATGCTAGTCTCAGCTAGGACTAGTATAGGAAATTTGAGTAAAGGAAATAATACATATATAGCCCAAAACATCAAAACAAGTTGCAAAGATGCCATGAATTGATTGCAATAGTAAATTTCCCATGAGGAAAGAAATAGTACAAGAAAACTCTTGCTAGGATGTTGGTAGAGGAATCACGGGAGTTCCCATGAATCAATAGCTAATTACTTAACATCAAAAATACTGAGGGCAACCATATAGGTATGAATTGGTCATGTAGATGATGTGTGAGTGCTAAAGGAAATTTGGGAAAGAAATTATTTAGTCGAGTTTTAATATCTTAATCAATATGTTTATGATGTCAGTTGAATGCATGTATATGATTGATATCTAGATGAGGTAAATGAAGAAATCCTTGGGTATGCAAAAATTACTAAAATATTTTGATGCATTCTTGGCTTAAAAAGTCATGATTAAGCTAGTAAAGAGTTAATAACTAGAGTGAATGAGTTGTTGTCATTATGAAAAATGTGTTGTCCTTGATGGAAACCTATTTAATAAACATGTCTAACATGATGGTAGTAGGATGAGTTTTCAGGTCAGTACATATTTGAAAGAAAGATTGGAGAAAGGAATATCAGTTCAGAGACAGAGAAATGATAAAGATGAAGTTTGAAGAAGTATACATGGGTTCTGTGAAGCAAAGTCGCGTACACACGCAGGTATGAAGAAGAAAAGGGGTGTACAGTTTCCACACCATGGTATTCTAAATACCAAGGGTCTTTACCATGGTATTGACTCGTAGTATTGAACTCAACAACATATATTTGATCCTATCTAATAATACCATGGGCATTACTAAGGATTTGACGTGTGGTAATGGATAAGGCCTAAGCTATATAAGGATATCAAGATCAAATTGTTTAGGTGTGCAAGTGATGAATATTTCATGAATAGTTAGATCTGAAGCAAGTGTGCATGTAATGGGCTACTAATGAATTTTTTGATTTGAAACTAAGTATGCACCCGGGAATAGGATGATGGATTTATTTGATCAATGATATTATGTCTGACGCATATTTTATTATGTATGTTGAGAGATGGGCTTGTTCTGAAGGTCTGATGTGCAGTGGAGCTATAAGTAAATAGTTTCAGATTTGTACGCGGGATTGATAACCTGAAAGGCACATACATACATGGGTTTAATGATGGTAATTCGTGTGTTGATTCTGCACTATGGATAGATCTGTACACATGTTTGATTCCTGAAGAACGCGTATACATGTGGAAATGTTTTTTGAAAGCGTGTATATAAGCTAGCGCTTTTTTTAATAAGATGGTTGATCAGTCTAATCAGTCTTATTGTGTTTCTGTTGTTTGTCAATGAAGTCTTACTTGATGATCTTGGTTTAACATTGACTATTGAAGTTGAATTTATTGATTGAAGAGTGGTGATGCTGCTAGGTGTATGTGATTGAAAACCTGTGATGGTTTTGTGATTATTTCAGAGTTTTTAAGCAGTTCGGGGTGTAACTCATTGTTTGTTTAAGAATGACAGTGATCTAGTTTCAGGGTTGAATGTTTTGAGATCTGTACACAGGTATGCTTCAAGGAAGTCGTGTATACACGTGGATTTGCCAAAGTAAAGTAGCGTATATATTCTGACATTTTATTGATTATGGTTTTCAGTTGGTTCAGTGAGTTGATGCAGTGTTTGGGTTCAGTATTGGTATTCTGGTTATAGTGATCTAAGGCTTTGGTTATTTGAGAATAAGTTGATTGATTTGGGTCTCAGCTAGTTCAGTGATTGGTTGATTCAGTTGGTTCAATGATTGAGTGATTTGTTGCAGCGATAAAGTTTCAATTTTGATATTTAGTATCGGGCTTAAATGATGGTAGTGGATCCAATATTAAAATTTGATGAAAAGCGGCCTACAAGTTGTGATGTTTTGTACCAAGTGGATATAGTATGAAAATTTATGAAACGTGGTCCATAGATGTGTTGAGGGTTGGAGCCTTCAGTGATGAAGTCAAAGCTTATTTCCACTGGTAGCTAGTAAATCTGATCAAGGGGTTGGAGCTCCCTTCCGATGGGTGCCGGTAAACGAGATCAAGGGGTTGGAGTTCCTTTCCAGTGGGTACTGGAGAACAAGAGAAGGTTGTATCCTTCTACATGTGGGTGCATGTGTGCTAGTATGAGTCTGCGACAGTACAAGATTGTAAGATGTTTTCTTTATAATAAAAGATAAAGATAGAGACGATAGCAATAGTGGTTTTTTTCCACATTTGGTTTCCACCTAAAAATCTTGGTTTTCATGTGTTTACGTGTTTCTTATGTGTGATGGTTTATTCTATTCTTACTGCACATGGTTACTATTTAATTAATGCCTAATGAAATACTGATACACTGGTTCAAGTTAAACTGGTGATGGATTAACTAAAAAGTTAATTAATTGGATATACGGTAGTTGTCTGTATAACAGTGGTGTACATACGTAGGTTTGCTTCATTATAGTCACGTACAGAAATTTGGATAAGAAAATAAAATTTTAAGTGAGCTTTGAAATATTTATTCACCCAACCCCCCCCCCCAGTATTTTTCCCAACTATGGGTATCAGAGCAGGGCCTACGAAAGAAGCTTGAACGCTTGAAGGAGATTTGTCAAGATGATGAGAAAGAAGAAGATATCTCGAAGGACGTATTTAGAAAACTGTGACAGTGATATACAAAATGTCATAACAGTTACATATGTCAGCAAATATTCAAGTTTAGGATAACCTCGCTTTCTATTGATCAACAATGAAGACAGTAACAAAGAATTATCAAGTATGGGCTTTTGTTCTAACTGTGGTCCATTTCCTTGTCTATGCAATAATGATAGTGATGATGGTAGTGAAACAACTGAACTTGCACTCATGGGTAAAAGTGAAAGTAAGCACTCTAAAGAGAAAACAAATTCAAAAATGATGCCTCTAGAAGTAGAAGATCAAGGCAAGTCAGAAACAATGGACAATGTTTATGTGCCTATGCTAAGCAAAGATAATTATCAACAATGGAAAGAAAAGATGAAGTATAATCTAATGAATCTTGATGTTTGGTATATAGTGTTCAATGACTACACCAATATTCATCCGTCAAACGGGGAAGTGCAAAAGAACAGTAAGGTTTTGAGTGACATCTTTTATAGCATACCTAATTCAACATTAAATAAGGTTATGCATTATACAATTGCAAAGAAAGTGTGGGATAAGATAAAATAAATCCATGAAAAAGTCCCAAAGGAAGACTCCTCGTCAAGGGAACTACCAGGTAATCCTATCCCTAAAAATGTGTCAGAAAATGATGATAACAAAATAACCTTTGTTATGTCAAGTGGAGTTGTTGATTCGGAACAAGACAAGTTAGAAGAAATTTTTTATCTTAGAACAAAACATGATCTTGCTTTGAAAATGATTGTTAACCTTAAAGATAAGTTGCAGACATATGATAACAAGGATCATATTAAATCAGTAAATGTTGTTGTGGAATCTAAACAATATTACGAAGGTATTAAAGTTGAGATCGTCTCTCTAAGAGAAGATCTTGAAAAATCATATAAACGGAATGAATAACTACTTCAAGAATTTGAAGAACAAGAAAATGGGTTGAAAGAAGAGATTATCAAATTAAAGGAGCAAGTGGAAGAAGGAAGAAGGATTGAAGAAGGTACGAAGAAGCTATACCTAGAAAAGGAAAAGCAATATCAAAAAATGGAGGTTGAGGTAAACATTCTAAAAGGTAAATTAGAAGAAACAGATAAACATTTGAGATTTCAAGATAGCACTAAGATTTTGGATAATATTCTTAGTAGTCAAAAGTCTCCCGCTGTCAAATCTGGTTTTGGTTTTCATGAAACTGTTGAAGGTGAATCTAGTTCACAAGTTGATGCAAGGAATATAAAGGGTAAAAATACAAAACCTGAAATACTCAACAAAGAGATAAGAAGTCAACCTAATCAACAACCAAGGAAAGTGAACCTTCAAAGAAAATCATTTACTTCTAACTATAGAAATGTTAATAGATTCTCTCCTCTGACCAATAATGTTGAATGTTTTATATGTCATAATTATGGACACATTGCAGCCAATTGCAGAAGTAGACTGTTTCAATCACAAGAAAATAACTGATTCGCAAAAAGATCATTAGCTTCTAGGTACTCACGCTTCTTTAAGGGATACTTTTTTGCTTGCAATATATTTGGTCACAAAGCTATTTATTACAATAGAAGGAATATGAAACAAAAATATTATGATTCCTCTGCTCATGTAAGATGTTATGCTTGTAACAAGTTTGGGCATGTAGCAAAAGAATGTAGGATAAAATCTATGGATTTCCTCAGACGACATGGAAAGCAATCAGATAAGAATATTGATGGATCCACCAACATTTATCATAATAAGCATACAGAAGAAGAAAAGATAAGGTGTGGTCTTTCCCTCTGCTCATTTCAAGAAGAAAATGAATGGTACATAGATAGTGGATGCTCTCATCACATGACTGAAGATAAGAGTAAGATGGAGTCTCTCAAGAAAAACCAATATGGTAATGTTATTCTTGGAAATAATGCTCCAACAAAAGTTATAGGAAATGGTAGAGCCAAAATTAATAAACATAGAGGAGTATTTGATACTTTATTAGTCCAAGGACATAAGAAAAATATTCTAAGTGTAGGTCAAATGGCAGATAGAGGAAATTTAATTGTGTTTATATCAACCAAATGCAAAGTTATAGATGAAGAATCTGGAAAGGTCATAGCAAGAGGATATAGAAACCCAAACAAATTATATGTGCTTAAAGAACTGAATTCTCACATATATGAGGAAGAATCAAACTTAGAGTAAAAGAAGATGGTGTCCATTGCAGTCCATTATTCTTAAAATAATACTTCTAACAATGACTGTAGAAGTGATGTGAGATACATGACCTCATAAGAGTAGAAGATGACTATCAGGTCCTCAAGATCAGTGATGTGTCATCTCAAAGGGAGTAATACATATGTTGTCTTGAGGATGACTCCCATGGTTGTTTTGATATTCATATTGCTTACATTATTGACAGTGCATCTGATGTAGTAACATTGAACAGGTATATACAGTACAAGCTCAGGGGGCGTTGTGGCTATGAAATTTCATCATTTTACTTTATGTACGTAGATATGAAAATCACATATATACGCGAGTTCTGATACAGACAGTTGCATATGTTTTCCTTTGGTGAAGAAATAGTTGGAAGAACTTAGGGAAAGGCTATGATATGCTTCAAACAATTACTATTTGGCTTTCTTGTTATGATGTCGATGGTTACAGTCTGTGGACGCTACTTAGAAGTGGTATTGGCTAATGATAGTTTATGAATTGCTGCAATATAACATTGATGACATGAATTTACTGATTAAGTTGCTTTGATGACCTTATTGATGGATGAGTTGATGTGATCAGACCTGACAGTGAACAGTTGGCACAAGTTCAGGGGGAGTATTTGTTATGCTTCTAATAATGTATTGTTGGCATTATGATTCCTTGAGAATTTATTGTTACATAATGATGTTTATATTAATGATGTTCATGTTGTTGAAGTTTTTGAACAATGCATCATGCTATGTTGTAGTCATGGGTTACCTATGATGAAATCATGGATGATACTTATATATTGCTTGAGTCACATAGTTGTAATGATGCTACTGACAATATTTATGATGATGGAAGATTATTTTGATGATGCATTTGGTACATATGTTATGTTGCTTACATGAGTTCAAGGAGATAAATAGAGCTTGAGTATACAACCTCATTATTTGATGACGATAAGTGTCACTCATTACTTGTATGATGTCATTAAGTCTTCAGAGATGCATAAGTTGCATATGGTGCAGTTATGGATGATGATTCATATAGTGTTTGGCTCTCACATTTACATGATATGATACACATGGTATATTGTTAGAGGATTGTTGCTCTTGATGGTATCAAGGAGATGGGTTACTAACAAAGTTTGATAAATGATGGTGAGCTCATGGTTTTCTATTAATGTCTTTTCTCATTAATGAGAAGCTAGATACATAATATTATCTCTATGTCATGGGATATCATTGATGGGTGACTTACAGATAAGGATCTTATGGATGATTACTTAAGTTTCATATTGACGAAGTGGTGTTGGAGTGATAGTTCTTCTTGCATGAAGAAAATGGGCCAAGAGAATTATGTGACTACAAGTTTTCATGAAGACATGGTTATTAATATACTACTGCTACATCTGCTAAATAATACTTGGATACATGACATATTTTTTCACATATTGATGATGTTGAGGAATTATGCTACATTTCCCTATCTTACTCTATGATGATATGCTTGGTTCTCACATATGTTGATTGATGCATGAAAAGATATGTTGCTATGTTTTGATGAAAATGTATTGAGGCTCTTCCTACTAAGGGAAAGAGAAAGTTGGCCTTGCTGAGGTCAAGAGGGTGAGTTGATAGCAGATCTCTATGGAAAATATTATGCTGCATACTTGGTCACAGGTTGATGATATTAAAGCTACATTGTCTTATCTTGAAAATTGATGATGAAAATGTGCATGTTGTTGTTCATGTTCCTGCTAACAGATGCTTATGGTGCAGATCTTATATGGTGTATGATAGTTGATGATGACTATCATGGTATTATTGAGATCTTTGGTCTTAGTTATAAATGTCATATATGTCTCTTCATGTAAAGGTCATGTAAAGAACTATGATGTAATACTTGCAATATTCAGTCATGTTTAAACTATTGGGGTCTAATAAATTATCAATGTAATCCCATTTTTAGTGGTTGATGTAATAATGAAGCCAAATATGTAACCCCACTGTGATTGGGTGGTTGATGTAAGTTTGAGTCCTTGGTGATAGGAAAAGGCATATTTGGTTGAGTCATAAATTCATGTACTTCATTGCAAATCTTTCAGAAGTTTCAACATGTGCTCAAGGGGAGCATGATCAGTCTTCAGTATACATACTCAACAGAGCAGATCTACAACGCTCATGTCAACAAAGGGAGAGAAGCCTTCATTTAGAATTGGTCAGCCCTTTTTTCCCTTGATTTCAAAGGGGGAGAGAAGCTTGGTGTTTGGAGAATTCTTTGTATATCTATAGATGTGTTTATAGGAACCTACAGATGGTGGTGACCAAACACCGAAGTGGTTGCCATCAAGTCCAAAGGGGTGATTGTTGGCGTTATGACAAATGTGTTGTCCTTTGATGTAGGGTCACCCCTGCTTTTTCCACAGTTTCCATGGATTATGCACATATCCTGTCTGTCCCAGGAATTTTAACTCTGTATCAAGTTAAATCTTCAATATCTAAGGTTTAAAGCCCCATTAATAAATCTCTATGTAGAATGTTTGATTAAAACCCAACATAGTCTAACCCTTCCTTCAATATGCATGTATCGGGACATTTTCACCACTCAAACCTTCACACATGACTTTATTTACCCTTTCATTAACCCTTGTCCACATACATATATATATATATATATATATATATATATATATATATATATATATATATATACATATATATATACATATATACATATATATATATATATATATATATATATATATATATATATATATATATATATATATATATATATATATATATATATCTATATATATATAGATATATATATATAACCTTCTCCTCTTTATGCTTTGGTTATACATAATTTAACCACATGAACCCTCATCACGCTTTAATAATGTTGGACTTGTATGTGAACCCTTATATCCGCGCTTAATTCATTATAACCCATTTACAAAGGAATCATACAAAAAACATACCTTTTCCACCTTTTATATGACCTCTGCAGAGTTATCGATGCATGCTCCTTTATCGCAATTGTTAATAGCTCCTTCGCGGTCATATTAAAGAGGCCTCTATTACATCCAATATGCAATTAACACAATATCATATTTCAAAACATATACAACTGCGCCTATAATGATATCGGGTCCGCCCTTATCATTCGCTTCCGTTACGCCACTCTGATCTCCGAAGCCCCGAAGCCCGATCACTGATACTTCCGATCGTCGATCGGCACTTTATCGCTATCGATGTATCGGCCCCATCGCACATCGTTGTTTCTATTGTCATTTTCCCTTGACCTTGTGATCTCCAATTTGTGATTAGATCGTGACCGTTGGTCTGGTTCCAATCCAACGGTCCATGATCAATCAGCAGTCGCTCATCGCTCTTGTCCAAGACCAGATTCCGATCTATCCATAAGGATTCCGCTGATGTGATTTAATCTTGACCGTTGATCTTCCAGATCCAACAGTTACTGTTCGCCAATACTCCACTTCTCTACTCTTTCTTTGTACTTAGATTTTACGCCATTCTTACATTTTCTTGTGGTTTTCAGATTTTTCAAAGGTTTCGACCTTTCGCTCTTCCACTGCTCAATTTGTTTCCACTTGAGCTTAACTCTGTGAATTCTGTTTCACGATCATTCCATAACCTTACTTGGATTCTCCAATTGAGTTCTATGTGTTATAGACATTTTTGTGCCTTACAACTCCAAGCATGAAATGTCCATAAACCAAGGGCTCCTAAGTCCCTAAAAGTGTTGTTCCAACCCCTAAAGGAACAAGGTCAACAAATTACAGCTTCTCCCAGCAGTTCTCCACCAAAAACTGCTCAGAATAAGTCAAAACAGGATCATTTCAGCTGCTCCACTAGCTAAGTGCGTTGCATAGCACCTAAATCCACTGGCTAGGTGCGTTGCAACGCACCTAAATTCACTATGAGGGTGTGTTGGGTGAGAAATGACAAATGGCAGTGTCATTCCGCGAGGTGGAGAGACAATGGAAGCTTCCAGAATCTTCTCCTATGACACTTGCCTCACTGAATTCGACCAAGGATGAGTAAGAGGCCTTCAGTCTCCAAGTGGAAGCAAGAACTGACAGAGAGAAGACACTAATCAAATCACAAGCTGAATCATCCTCCTTACACACATCTATATATGGATCCCTCATCCCAGAGATCCAGAGGCTGGAATTTTGCACATTGTAAGGAATTGCTGTTGGTTTTGAGACAAACATCAGAGAATTGGGTGATCTATGGTTTGTTGGAGGTGAAGAGGGGCTTCTTTGCTGGGAGGTTGATGCTGGGTCAGGAATCATCGGTTGTAACTCCTCCTGGATCTTCTTGTTTATCAATAAAAACTATTTGAGTTTCTCCTCCATGCTTTTGTATCATTGATGCTTGTTACATTTGTATGGTTAACTTAAATCTGATCCTAAGTTGTTTATGAATATAGATCCATGTCTTTGTATAGTTTTCTTCTTCTGTGATCTTACAGGTACTTGGTGAAGCTGGGCAAGTAAGGGAGCAGGTAGCTGGAAGCTGTCAAAGAAGAGAGGGATTGAATCAAAGGATTAGCGCAAGACATAGGTTGGTTCTTTCTATTCCTCTCTATCTATAGTTCATAAAGGAAATACAAAAGTAGTTTTCTCTGTTTGTTTCTAAGGCAGGTGTCACACCTTAGTGGGATAGAGCAGTTCTAAATAGACACTTTTCCTGGTAACAAAATGGCGACTCCGCTGGGGAGAATGTCTAATTAGTTTGTTTGTGTATCTCCTGTTGTTTGTTTCATAAACTTATAAGTAGCATTCGAACTGCATTTTCCATAAAAGATGCAAAGTAGACATCTGCTGCTTCAATCCATTCACTGGATCTGTTTATGATTTGAACAGCTGATTCATAGACTATCTGATTGCCCTTGTGATAGCTCTTAGACCCTCCTTAGATCTACCCCTGATTGTGCATTACTCATTGCTTTTACTCGGCCAAAAACCAAAGACTAAACTGCAAACTGTGACCCAGAACCCAGATAGAATTCTCGTTTCTGGCCCAGCGCAGGTACTGTGATGAGATCCTACATTTCAACGCACTTCCCGAAAGGGCAACCTGCGCTGCAATGCAGTTTCTCTGTGTTACAAGTGCGCTGATCAGCCTAGCCCTGTGCAACTGAGGTTCTTGTGCTTCATTCTTTCCAGTTTTATCTCTGAATTTTGCAGCCTGTGATCAGTATATGTCTGTTTAAAACCCCTTTTCCTTACTGATATTCCGCCTCCTTTGTACAAAAGAACTGTAGATGTTTTTGTGTGTTTGTTGAGTCGTTTACAGTTTTCCATTGCAAAAGTAGAATAATCGTATTGTCGTCCTTTGATTTAGATCTGACGCAAGTGTCGATTTCGATCATAGGAGAAAGTTTAATTGCTGTTGATGGTCGATTATACTTTTACTATTGCCTTTGGTCTGAATTTGTGATTTTCTAGTGTCAAAACGAGTATTTATTTCAAAATCGTAAAGTGTCGTAATCATCTCTATCTTTTGATTTCGAAAAGAAGCTTGTTTGTGTTTGTCGCTTGAAAGCGAATTCAGATTTTTACATCAACTTTATTTTTAGCATCAATACTAAGAAAGTGAAAAACAAATACATGCATGTGCATTTGCATATAGGCAGTCTGTTTGGCTTGATTTAGGAAAGTGCATTTACAGTGTGCTCTTTGCTCTTTGTGAAAAGATTGTGTCTTTCTTTTCCCCTAGTAGCTAGGATTTTCATTGCAAAAAAGAGATAAAAGTTTGTTTATCATCTTTAGATTGCATTTTAGGAATTACATCTACATCCCGTGGTGAACCCAAAAGGAAAACTTCATAAGCAAGATCAACTTAAAATAAATTCAATGAATCTAACAACGCTTTGGAACTTAACGCACAACATTTAGAGGTCTAGGCTAGATACGTATTCCGGCGTCGTAAAGCCTGGTAACTGTTGTCCTTACTGATGGTTGGGTGATTCCTCCACTTTGAGATGATAAGTGCCAGTACGGACTTGTGCTCCCACGTACCGTCGAGTATATTTTGGGAGACCCCTATAGGCTTAAATCCTTTATCCATAGGAAGCCGTTTCGGCTGCCCTATCGATCGCAATGCACTGAAAACAGCATTCGGGAAGATTGACTGTCGTACCGTAAAAAGTATTCTGCAGTTTTGTGATTGATTTGGTACTCCCTCTACCTAGATCTCCAGAGCAGTCCCTTTCATTCCTTTTCAGACTCCTTAACGGAAAAGGTCCATCTGAGCACTTGTCACTTCAGGCTCATTAAAAATCGAAGGAGACTAGAGTCATCTTTTGTTTTTTCTCGACTCTTAAAAACTGAAAAAACAAGTTGTGTCAAAGCGTATAAAAATTTATTTTAAACAGAATATTCATACCCTTTTCCTACGTTGATCTTGGGTTGAGAAAATGGAGTCTACCAACCAAGGAATTCCCCTTGATGGAAATCCTAGTCCCTTCTCCTCTTGGGGAGATGTTGGTGCACCCCATATGGCCACATTGTCGCTTCCAGGGCTGACAATTGGTTTGCCAGTATGGCTCTTCTCAACCTTTGTCGTTCAGAACACCACTATTCCTGAACAATCGAATCAGCAATTAGACGATTCCAGAGTTGCCCACCAGCCTTCTACTTCCTCTAATTCTTCCTCTCCTCCTTCCTCTTCGCTTGATGGGGCTGGTAAATCCAAAGGTCAAGTTCCTAAGGAGAAGAAGGAAAAGAAGAAGAAAGAGAAGAAGAAGAAGGAGCCAAAGGCGAATGGGGGAAAACGAGTGTCGTCTAACGAAAATCCACACACTGCACCGACCAGGCCTAAATCGCCATGTGTCATTTGCAAAGGAGACCACTTTCACAGAGATTTTCCTTGCATCCCTCGGATATTAAGGGACTGGTCTCCTCGTTTGCACAACCCGGTGTCATCAACCTCTGATGATCATGTTGAAAGCACACCATCAACTAGTGAAAGTGAAGCCCCAGGACAAAAAGGGAAATGTAGATTTCCTTGTAAACTGTGCGAAGGCGATCATGCCATCCACCGTTGTCCCTTCTTAGATGAAGCTAAAAGAGTTTTGGATGATCGTTCGGTTTCACCATTACGACTTCCTCCTGGATATAAAAAACTCTTGCAGAGTCCGTCATTAGTTGAAAATCCAGCTGGCCCGCTCAGGTGGTCGGTCGAAGCACCTATCATTGAAGATAAACCATCCAGATCCATACCAGACGAAATTCAAATGGTCGAGGCGGCAGTTGACCCGGTCTTGCCTTCAGAGGTTTTATCTTCAGATGATACAGTCACTTAAGAGAACAAGGATGACACCGTCCAAATTCTCTTCATAAACACAGACTCCGACGAACATGGGGGCAATTTACCTGTTCCTTTACCGCAGGAAGGAAGTTCGTTAGGGTTGTACCCGCCGTCTATTCGGTCCCACCTCCAAGCAACCTAGTTGTCTCCTTCGACTGGAATCAACTAGGTAGACCCCGTTTACCAGCAAGTGTACCATTCTGAATCATTGTTCAAATATATAGAATGGTTATTGCTGGTACCATCATAGATGAGGGGGCTTCTGTGAGTATCCTTTCCTCAACTGCTTGGAAAGCGCTTGGTTCGCCATCGCTTTTGTCTGAGATGAGAAATCTGACGGGCTTTGATAAAGGAACCAGTCGACCTTTAGGGATCCTTCCCGACGTGCCCATAACATAGAGAAGGAAGAAAATTCGCATGAACGAAATGGTAGTTTAAGGACCCTTGGATTACAATCTACTCCTTGGACGAGACTATATTTATTGCATGGGGGCAATTGTCTCCTCACTCTTTAGAGTAATGTGTTTTCCACACGAAGGAAGAGTGGTCAAGCTCGTGGACCAGCTTCATTTCCCAAATCATACAGAGCAAATAGTCATATACCATCCCTAAATGGTCTTTTCACGCAGGAAATGTCTCAATCTCCAGTCCGTCCTCCCGATGAGTGCAAGTAATTCGGAGGGATATGACTAAAACCCAGGGGGAATGCATCATGGTCTGCTTCGGCAGGAAAACTTCGGGTATAGGGTAGGTTTCTGCGGGAGAATATGACTAGTCTGTACCCCGTCCGTGAGTGGAAAAGAGGGTTATTCTAGAACAAGATTCTCTAGTCAAAGTTATGTGAGTTGGCGAGCGCCGCCACTCACCTTTGTTTATTTCAGTAGACATTGCCGAAGAAGTGTTTTGTTTGCGCCGCGAATAGAACAATCTTTGGGTAACCTGTAAGAGGTAGGCCTCTCTCGGTAAAACAAATGTTTTGGCGGATAGAAGTAGAGGTAACCTTGAAACTCTGTTTTATACCTGGGGGCATGCAAACCTTTTGGAGTGCAAGCAAAGAGCGACTATTTATTTTTTAAAATTTTTAGGACCTCTAACCCTTTAAACCCGTAGGATTGGTCGTTTCCTAACTTGCATAAAGAAAGGATGTGGGGCAAAACTCTAAAAGTTGTCATTTTCATATGAGACATTCTTATCATACGACTAGATTAATCGAGCAGTGTTACCGCAAGGTTCAAGCTCATTAAAAAATAAACCCGCACCGAGAAAATGTTTCCACCCACGTTTAAGCTCGTTAAAAAATGAACTATTCCCTGGTAAATAACCACCATGAATGTAGTACTTCAGCCATTAAAGCCTTGGTCATGTTTGCACCATCACCTCCACTTTTTCATTGGCCGATCATTCACCTCCATTTGATTGTTTACCCATTTTGAGGAACAGCTGCGAAGAGTGATTTCACTAACCATCCTTGTGACACTACTGTGATTGGAAAATTCCAAACCTTAACTGGAATCAGCTGCTACCCATTTTATCACTCGTTCCTCAAAAGACGAGTCTTCTTTAAGCTCTTTTCAACTGACTCGTAAAATATGAAAAGATTGCCGAGTCATTGGCCTTCCAGCTCATTAAAGGGACAGGAAGTGTTATCCCTCATCTAGATTTTAATCTTTTTGGACCTGAGGGATTATTGCACAAAAATATCGAGCGCTTGTTTTGTTCAGCTCGTTAAAACTATCGAAAATTCATCCCTTCTTTATTGTTTTATAATTTTTCGAACTTAAGGGATTAGATGACGAAAAAGGAATTTTGGAGTTACCTTTACGTACCTTTTCAGACTCTCTAAAAATGAAAAGGGCCGAGTTATCTTTGTCGTTAAACTCGTTAAAAATATTAATAGTGAAAAACTTGTCTTTAGACGAGAACGAGTTTCACTATCGCTACGCTCGTTAAAACATAGTGATGCGTTTTCCTGAAGGGAAAATTATAGAACAAGCATATGTTATCCTCCTCAAGCTTGACAAAAATAAAGAGGTACTGGTTAGCAATGACTGGGGAAAAATTGGGAAGAAAACTCAAAGAATCTTTATTGGTAGCAAGTCGCTCTTGAACATGACGCTTCCACTCCGTGCCCGAGTCGGGTTGGGTTGTTTCATTCACCGGTCACATCGCCATGGTCACACCATACCATCCAAATTTGGGGTTAATGCTACCAATCCATCACATCAGTGTCGCTGACATGTTCAAGAGAAGTCATCCAGAAAGGCCACATGTGTCCCACCCACTACCATACATTATACTCCATTCTTCCATGACCGCTACCCTGAACCATATATCATCAGATTGTTTTCACCTCCATCAAAATCATTTGCTCCGTTCTGTGTCATTGATGTGGGATTCATTAAGGCCCTCCTATGACAGATCACTTCTTGTCGACATCAGCTCATTATCCAAGAAGTTGGTCTAGGAACACCCCATTCAGTACTTTGAAGCTTGCATGCCTCAATGGCAAGTTTCCCACTTCCGGGGACAGGTTCACATCAATGACCTTCGACCGAAAGATTTTGCGTGGTGTTTGACGCCAAGTCCTTTATTCACACCATGTGAATTGTACTGGAGTACCTTGAGGATCATTATCATTATCGGTGATTCCTCTCACGCTTGTTAACAGTTTACATCATTGACTGGTAATCAAGCGATGTCTTTCCATGTTCGACTTCAAAACATTTCTCACATGGATCGACTTGTACTTCAAGTGAAGATCGGACGAGATTGAAGACCCCAGATCTAGTTTCATCCATCCGGGCTGCGATATATATTCAGGAAAATAAAGACATTCAAATGTACATCATTACAGCATAGATAATCGTCCTACCAAAAGGATGATGGCTCTATCAGAATCATCAGTCTACAATCAGACGCTTGTCTGTCATATGTACATGAAAATGAATTTATAAAGATGAGCATGGGAATGCCCGCCTTAGCTAGATCATGAAAACAGTATGAAGATAATGTATTGTATTGTATCTTATTACAGGTCTCCTCCCAGCATTGAATGAACTTCGGATCCTCATAATAAAGCATTTCGCCCGATTAACGACCTCATACTTTAGGGGGCAACTGTTATAGACATTTTTGTGCCTTACAACTCCAAGCATGAAATTTCCATAAACCAAGGGCTCCTAATTCCCTGAAAGTGTTGTTCTAACCCCTAAAGGAACAAGGTCAACAAATTACAACTTCTCCCAGAAGTTCTCCACCAGAAACTGCTCGGAATAAGTCAAAACATGATCATTTCAGCTGCTCCACTAGCTAAGTGCATTGCATAGCACCTAAATCCACTGGCTAGGTGCGTTGCAACACACCGAAATGCACTATGAGGGTGCGTTGGGCGAGAAATGACAAATGGTAGTGTCATTCCGCGAGGTGGAGAGACAATGGAAGTTTCCAGAATCTTCTCCTATGACACTTGCCTCACTGAATTCGACCAAGGATGAGTAAGAGGCCTTCAGTCTCCAAGTGGAAGCAAGAACTGACAGAGAGAAGACACTAATCAAATCACAAGCTAACTCATCCTTCCTACACACATCTATATATGGATCCATCATCTCAGAGATCCAGAGGCTGGAATTCTGCACATTGTAAGGAATTGCTGTTGGTTTTGAGACAAACATCAGAGAATTGGGTGATCTATGCTTTGTTGGAGGTGAAGAGGGGCTTCTTTGCTGGGAGGTTGATGTTGGGTCAGGAATCATCGGTTGTAACTCCTCTTGGATCTTCTTGTTTATCAATAAAAACTATTTGAGTTTCTCCTCCATGCTTTTGTATCATTGATGCTTGTTACATTTGTATGGTTAACTTAAATCTGATCCTAAGTTGTTTATGAATATAGATCCATGTCTTTGTATAGTTTTCTTCTTCTATGATCTTACAGGTACTTGGTGAAGCTGGGCAAGTAAGGAAGCAGGTAGTTGGAAGCTGTCAAAGAAGAGAGGGATTGAATCAAAGGATTAGCGCAAGACATAGGTTGGTTCTTTCTATTCCTCTCTATCTATAGTTCATAAAGGAAATACAAAAGTAGTTTTCTCTGTTTGTTTCTAAGGCAGCTGTCACACCTTAGTGGGATAGAGCAGTTCTAAATAGACACTTTTCCCGGTAACACTATGGCCCTTCATCATCCTCTGTACCATCTCCTCTTCTCTGTGTTTCGCCAAATTCTGCCTACACACATCTATTACAGAATTCTGATTCACTATAATTCAACATTTGAAACACACATTCGAACTCGGAATTGAGTTGATTATATTAATAAATGTAAAAAATGATTACAGAATGATATCTCTCTCTCTCTGGCCTGATGTTCTAATATCAATGGCCTATGTTTACACTCTGCCTGTAGGCTTACAGTCAAACCTATCTCACCTATCTCTCTAGCCTCTAACTTTCTAACCTTTGACTATGCCTTTAAGGCTTACATTTATACAAAAGGACTCTAAAACCAATTCCTGGTTTAGATCCATAAATTCTTCAACAAAATTCCTAAAATCTCTTCCTCACCCCTAAGGATCCTCTCTAATCCATAAAATCATGAACTAACTCAAAATCTGAGTTTTACAATTAATTCTCAATCTCTCAACTATCCTAAATCTCTCATCTTCTCCTAAATTTGAGAACATTACAAATATGCCTCACCATATTCAATTAAATCCATATCTAGCTCCTCTCATTAAAATCACTCAAAACATTAATAATTACATTTAATTCACACTTAGGAAACCAACTTCCTTGAGAACACAATACCCCTATGTCTACTAAAATACAATGATTTTTCTTGGGTTGAATGCTCCTGCATCAGACTCCCAAAGAAGAAAATTTTCATGATCTCTTGATCATGTGTGTTCATATGTTGATAGAAAAACCTCCATGGTCCCAAACTTTAGTTTGTAGTTGTCCAAATGCCTTGTACCTTTGTTGTTGCTGTATGTCTGATATCTTCGGTTTCATCTTTCTCTCCTTGTCAATCTAGTTCAAATTCTGATTGATCATGCTTCCTGTTTCTATCATTTTCCTCCCTATCGCCTATTTCATCATTAATTGCCATAATTATTCAATCTTTGTTTCCAGCACATCCTTGGGCTGGTCCATACTCTACCACTTACTGCTATTTCTTTCTCTTTGTTTCAAGTTGTTGTTGTTGTCCACTAACCCTTCAAACTATTGTTTAGTACCTTCTAATTTTTCTACCTCAGCTCCCATTATTACTCTTTAGATTACTCCAGTTACTGCTGTAGACATTGTTGTATTTACTATTGTAGACATTGCTTTTGCTTTGACTCCTATGCTTACATTACTCCCTTTCATCCTTACCCTCTTTCATGATTATCTCTTTCTGTATTGAATCTTGATTGTCGAGCATTCTTTCCAGCAATTGAACATCTCTGTTCCATGGATTTAATACTTCCACAAAATCTTCTTCTTTCATTTTTATTTGGCTACTTGTTTGAACCAAATTCTCTCTAGCATCTGCAACTAAACTTGCACTCATAAAACAATTGTTAAAATGAAAATCATAAGGCCTCGGTGCCTCTTCTTCCTTTGGCAACACATCAGTATGTTGCTCTATTTTTTCCTTCTTTGTCAATACATTAGTATGCTGATTCAACCTCTTTAAATAATTCTCCAAAGAATTATCTAAAGTATTTCCAAGACTATTAATTAGTCTTTCTTCCACACCATCTGCTCTAATTATGTCTTTTTGCTCTTGCCAACTGTAGCAAACTCTTTCCTCTACAATCACACTATCATACTATGAATTTGCCAGCAAATACTCCAGAAATTCAATTTCTCTGTGACACTTCATAAGTATTTCATCATTACTTATGCTTCCTGCATTTATATGCAAATTATCAATCTAAAAATTACAAGGTTCAACAGTCTCCTGTTGCTTCACATATTAGCTCTTTAGATTGAATTTCATCTCCTTCTTTCACAAGAAATTGTTCCTGTGTTGTCATAGTTTCAAACACCAATGCATTATTAAGTTCTTTCTGATGCAATAAATCACTGCTTCTCTCATTTAAGAGACATTCTCCATCCTCCTTTACTTCAGAATTTTTATCTTCTGAAAGATACTATTCCATACTTCTGACAGTTTCAAAAGATTTCTCATCCTCTGCAAAACCTGTAATCACATCAAAGTTATTAGATTCAACAATACAAGGTTTTACATTTTCCTGCTGGTCTGGATTTGTCCAACAGTTCAGAAAATCATCAATAATTCCTTCTTCTTTACTCATAATTTCCCCCAGCTCTGGTTCACAAATGGACACTTCCATTTCCAATTCAACTTCTCTAAGTTCTTTAGACCTCAATTGAACACCCAATACCTATTCAAGCTTCATCAGCTCTTCTGCTAATTGCATGTTTACCTGTTGATATCTCATCTTTTGTAGCCTTCTCTGTAATTTATGCCACTTCATTTGCTTCTTCCTTAATACCCAACCTTGTCTCTGACTTTCCTCTAGTATCCTCATCAATACATTGAGTTTTTCTTTCATCTCTGCAATATCTTTGTCAATTTCCTTTTGATTCATCCTTTTTCCATTTGCCTTGGCATCCTCTTTCTTCATCTTTCTTCTGTTGTGGTCTTCCTCAGAACATCTGCTATGACTATTAGTAGCCATCTTCTTCTCCATCTCTATGAGTTCCTCACTCATTCACTATGAGCTGCATTAAAGCCTCTGCAACAGTAAGTCCTCCCCGCTACCACTTACCTCACCAAGCTTTCCTCTGTACTCGGTCTTTTGGAAAGCAATTGGTTCTCTGCCTTTGGAACCTCCCTTGAGCACTCTTCTCTGCTCATTCTAGGCTTCAGCTCATCTTCATCTCTCAAGAACACAATTGTCCTCTTGTATTTCAATCACCATGAAATACTTAGTTCTGACCACTTCTTCTTTTACTTAGAAAGTCTTACCATCTTCCTTCATTACCTTGGCAATTCTACCCACATCCTTTGTGGAATTACCTTTATGAGCTGCAACAATACCTCTGTAGTAACAAGTCTCCTCCTTGCTACATATGCATCACTAAGCTTCTCTCCTATAAGCTCAGACTTTCAACATGTCTCTGGTTCTTTCCTTTGGAACCAATTGAGCACTCCTCACTCTAAGTTGCTGCAATCTTCTCACCTCCTTATGTTGTCACCTGTGTGTCAATATAAAAACCACAACTCTCCAGTATTCAAATCAAATTAAACAAAACATGTCATCTCACCTTCAAGGTCTCTGCATGATCTTGTTCCACCATTTACCTGTACTTTGAATGGATCATCCTCTGGTCCTTGCATCTGCAAGTTCTGCTGCACTTTATCTCTGTGTGCCTACTATTTATCAAATTAAAGCCTAATCTCCTCTTCCCTGCATAAACATCTTAAAACACATAACTCTGTTCTAAGTCCTTTCCTACAAAATTCCCTTATTTTGTTCTGATGTCAATTGTTCCAATCACAATTATGCTCTGATACCAAATGATGCAAGGTCACCCCTCCTTTACCCACAGTTTACATGGATTATGCACATATCCTATCTGTCCTAGGAATTTTAACTCTGTATCGAGTTAAATATTCAATATCTAAGGTTTAAGGCCGCATTAATAAATCTCTATGCGGAATGTTTGATTAAAACCCAACATAGTCTAACCCTTCCGTCAATATGCATGTATCGGGACTTTATCACCCCTCAAACCCTCACACGTGACTTTATTTACCCTTTCATTAACCCTTATCCGCATATATATATATATATATATATATATATATATATATATATAACCTTCCCACTCTTAACTTTGGTTATGCATAATTTAGCCACATGAACCCTCATCGCGCTTTAATAATGTTGGACTTACATGTGAACCCTTATATCCGCGCTTAATTCATTATAACCCATTTACAAAGGAATCATACACAAAACATACCTTTTCTACCTTTTATACGGCCTCTGCACAGTTATCAATGCATGCTCCTTTATCCCAATCGCTAATCGCTCCTCCACGGTCATATTACACAGGCCTCTATCGCATCCGATATGTGATTAACACAATATGATATATCAAAACATATACAACTGCGCCTATAAAGTTATCAGGTCCACCCTTATCATTCTCTTCCGCTGCGCCACTCCGATCTCCGAAGCCCTGAAGCCCGATCGTCGATCGACACTTTATCACTATCGGCGTATCGGCCCCATCGCACATCGCTATTTATATTGTCAATGTCCCTTTACCTTGCGATCTCCGATTTGCGATTAGATCGCAACCATTGGTCTGGTTCCAATCCAACAGTCCACGATCAATCGGTAATCGCTCATTGCTCTTGTCCAAGACCCGATTCTAATCTATCCATAAGGATTCCGCCGATTTGATTTAATCCTGACCGTTGATCTTCCAAATCCAATGGTTACTATGCGTCGATACTTCACTTCTTCGCTCTTTCTTTGTACTTATATTTTACGCCATTCTTCTGTTTTTCTATGGTTTTCGTGTTTTTCAAAGGTTTCAACCTTTCGCTCTTCCACTGCTCAATTCATTTCTGCTTGAGCTTAACTCTGTGATTTATGTATCACGATCATTCCATAACCTTACTTGGGTTCTCCAATTGGGTTATACAACCCTTCATCATCCTCTGTAACATCTCCTCTTCTCTGTGTTTCACCAAATTCTGCCTGCACACATCTATTACATAATTCTAATTCACTATAATTCAACACTCGAAACACACATTCGAACTCAGAATTGAGTTGATTATATTAATAAATATAAACAATGATTATAAATTGAGATCTTTGTCTCTCTGGCCTGATGTTCTAATATCATTGGCCTATGTTTACACTCTGCCTGTAGTCTTACAATCAAACCTATCTCACCTATCTCTCTAGCCTCTAACTTTCTAACCTTTTACTATGCATTTAAGGCTTACATTTATACAAAAGGACTCTAAAACCAATTCCTAGTTTAGATCCATAAATTATTCAACAAAATTCCTAAAATCTCTTCCTCACTCCTAAGGATCCTCTCTAATCCATAAAATCATGAACTAACTCCAAATCTAAGTTTTACAATTAATTATCAATCCTCTCAATCTCTCAACTATCCTAAATCTCTCATGTTCTCCTACATTCGAGAACATTTACAAATATGCCTCACCATATTCAATTAAATCCCTATTCTAGCTTCTCTCATTAAAATCACTCAAAACATTAATAATTACATTTGATTCACACTTAGGAAACCAACTTCCTTGAAAACACAATACCCCTATGTCTACTAAAATAAAATTATTTTTCTTGGGATGAATGCTCCTACATCATCCTTGATGGAAACCTACTCAATAAACATGTCAACATGATGGTAGCAAGATGCGTATTCAGGGTGCTACCGATGTGACAAAAATATTGGACAAAGGAATATTAGGTTAGAGACAAAGGAATGATAAAGATGAAATTTGAAGAAGTATACGCAGGTTCTGTGAAGCAAAGCCTTGTACATAAGCGAGTATGAAGAAGAAAAGACGCGTACAGTTTCTGCACCATGGTATTATAAATACCAGGAGTCTTTACCATGGTATTGACGCATATTATCGACCCCAGCAATGGATATTTGATCTCATCTAAGAATACCATCGACATTGCTAAGGATTTAACCTATGGTATTGGATAAGGCCTAAGCTATATAAGGAGATTAAGATCAAAGTGTTTGGGTGTGCAAGTGATGAATATTTCATGAATAGTTAGATCTAAAGCAAGTGTGCATGGAATGGTCTACTAATGAATTGTTTGCTTGAAACTAAGTATGCACCCACGAATATGATGATGGATAAAATCCAATAGATCTAAAATAACTATATTGATAATGGATTGATTTGATATGTGATATTATGTCTGATGTGTGTTTTATGTATGTCGAAAGATGGGTTTGTTCTAAAGTTCTGATGTGCAGCGAAGTTATAAGTCAATAGTTGCATATATGTATGTGGGTTTGATAACCTGAAAGGCGCGTACATACGCAAGTTTAATGTTGGTAAGTCACGTGTATACACGTGGAAATGTTTTGTGGAAAGTGCATATATAAGCTAAGGTTTTGTTGAATAAGATGTCTGATCAGTCTAATCAGTCTTATTGTGTTTCTATTGTCTGTCAATGAAGTCTTACTTGATGATCTGGGTTTAACAATGATGATCGAAATTGAATTGATTGACTGAAGAGTGATGGTGCTACTAGTTGTATGTGATTGAAGATTTGTGATTATTTCAGAGTAATTCAGGGATTCATCATGTAACTCAATGTTTGTTTAAGAATGACAGTGATTTAGTTTCAGGGTTCAATGTTTTGAGATATGTACATAGGTATGCTTCAAGTAAGTCAAGTATACAAGCGGATTTTCTAAAGTAAAGTAGCATATATATTCTTACATTTTATTGATCAGGGTTTTTAGTTGGTTCAATGAATTGATGCAGTGTTTGGGTTCACTAATGGTATTATGGTTACAATGATATAACTGTTTTAATTGTTTGAGAATAAGTTGATTGATTTGGGTCTCAGTTGGTTCAGCGATTGGTTGATTCAATTGGTTCAATGATTGAGTGATTTGTTGTAGTGATCAAGTTTCGGTTTTGATATTTGGTATTGGGCTTAAATGATGGTAGTGGTTCTAGTCTGAAAATTTGATGAAAAGTGGCCTACAAGTTGTGATGTTTTGTATCAAGTGGATCCAGTACGAAAATTTATGAAACATGGTCCACATATGTGTTGAGGGCTGGAACCTTCAGTGAGGAAGTTGAAGCTTCCTTCCAATGGTAGCTGGTAAATCTAATCAGGGGGTTGGAGCTCCCTTCCGATGGGTGCTAGTAAACGAGATCAGGTATTTGGAGTTCCCTTTCAATGGGTACTGAAGAATGAGAGAACGTTGTAGCCTTTTGAAGGTGAGTGCCTGCGTTCTGGTATGAGTATGCACTAATACAATATTGTAATATGTTTTCGTTATAATAAAAGATAAATACAGAGACGACATCAGTGGTGGTTTTTTCCCACGTTGGGTTTCCACCTAAAAATCCTAGTGTTTATGTGTGTTGATGTGTTACTAATGTGTTATGTTTTATTTTGTGCTTACTGCACATGGGTACTATTTAATTAATGTATAATGAAGTATTGATATGTTGGTTCAAGTTAAACAGATGATGGATTAACTAAAATGTTAGTTAACTAGATATACACTAGTTGTCTTCATAACAACCACATACACACACAAATTTGCTTCATTATAGTTGCATATAGAAATCTAGATAAGAAAAGAAAAGTTTAAGTGAGTTATAAAATATCGATTCCCCTCCTCCCCCGCCCCCTCCTCCCCAGTATTTTTCCCAACATGAGTATGTGTAATCATATGAAATGAATGGCATGAGAAATAACCATGTGCTAGTGTCTTTGGGAAGGCTACAACACTAAATAATTATATAAAAATCTCCCTACATGTAGTAGCATATTATACTATAACATTTCGACACCACTAAGAATACCATAATAGGAGAAGGTTTCTTGAGGTATTATTATGTAAAAGAGGAAAATACTTATAGTTTGTTTAAGGTACTATTTAGTAGATAAATTGTATATTTATGGTATTGTATTGGGGTTGAAGACAAAACTGTTTAGATGAGTAAACAAGTGTTGGGGAGGTAGATGGGTGAAATGTCAACATGTTTGTTTAACTCTCCAACTTCTCAAGGTAAATCATGAGTTGGAATTACAGTATTCTTGAATCAATAGAAGGATTCATTTAGTAAATGTAGCTAGGTACATTATGTAAGTGTGCAAGTTATAACTCTGCATCCATGAATATTGGCACATACGTTTGATTGCATTGTATAAAAGTTTATCATATTGATAATGCATATATAGGGAATGATATTTCATTGCATTTAATACATTAATATCTAAAAATGATTGAATTATTGGCATGTTATAATTTTGAGATTAATTCATGGGTTTTTGTAAACCTTTCACTCAAAAGATTATATGCATGAATACTCACAATTTGTTTGGTTGACTAAAAGTTTCTTTTTGACATATGGCAATGATTGTAAGTCCATGGAAAAGACTAGTTAATACAACTTGTAAGCGATATACATCATGAGAGGGATAATAGAGTTGTGAAATATTGTTTTCATATCAAACAAATTTAAAATTTATGGTTCAAATATTTATGATGGCATTCCTTGGTAATTGTCCTTGTATGATATAGATGAAATAATGGAGTTTTCTGATAAGGACATATGATGGATGTTGGAGCTAGAAATCATTAGGGAGGATGAAACTATGATGGCACTAAAACCTTATGATGTGCCTTGACTTCCTTAAGCCATTTTTATCTAGAGGTTGCTAGAGAGATGCCTCAGTAGTAAGACACTTTAGTTTTATATTATTCTTTTTCATAAATTCCTTAGTAATATGGAACTATTAAGGGATATTTAGTAGAGAAGATGATGCTTATATCTTGAAGGGTAAGTGTGGAAAGGAAGATGTGACTTGAATGAATCTATTACGAGAGACTCATGGTATGTGTTGGATGGGATCAATACGGAATTATATATGCTAGATCATGTTAGAGAAGATAGTAATTTTAATATCACCCATGGTAACCATGAGTAAGCACATTTGCAAAAGGATAAGTATTTCGTTGAATTGTATAGCTATCTTTTGTGTGTGTCTGTGTGTGTCTGTGTGTGTCTATGTGTGTCTATGTGTGTCTGTGTGTATACTCTTCAATCATGAATTTGAAATTCATATGGAAGGAATAATTTATGCATGTAAATGGATATGACACACATGTTTACCTTGATGATTGTTGTATAAATATGCTAAAAATATAACGCCTTGGGAGCATCTTTGGGTTATGGAACGAATTTTGGAACACTAGTATATCCATCAAGGCCAACTATAATGAAGAGTATATCATTACAAATGCCATTGATGAAAAAAGACATGGAAACATGGTCTTATTGTGGGAAGGAAAAAGAGCATTAGGGAAGTTGTTATGTCAATGGGTGGGAGAATGTAATATAATAGTTTTTTATGCTTAAAGTATAATACGTAATAATCATGTATTATTATATGATAGAAATTAATCCACGAGAAGTTAAGATATAATGATAATGTGATATATATATCTATATATCTATATATATATATATATATATATATATATATATATATATATATATATATATATATATATATATATATATATATATATATATATATATATATATATATATAGATATAGATATAAAAGGCAAAGCTGAAGGCCAAGATCCAATTGGTGAATGCATATGATTCGAAATGGTTGGATAGGTTTATAATGTGGTGAATATTTTTTCTATATTCATGTAAAAATGAATGCTTAAGGGAGAAACAATGGGATAATGACACTATAAGAGGGGAACACAAAAAGGGGTTGTCAAGTGATTTCACTTTGATATTTCCCTTTAAAGTACCATACTTTCTTTCCCTTGTTTCCTTACAACATTCATATCAATCTTCGACTAGTGGTTATGAGCCATGTACAAGTGTCGTAGACTTGGGAAGAGAGTATATCTCACAAAGAAAATGATTTCACATTTTCCATGCATTATTCTATTATCATAGAATAAGAATTTGGGGGCATAGAGCGGAGACAAAATCTTATGTCATGAGTATGGTTTCTCCTTGGTTTTCATGGTTGTTCTGACTATTATAGCAAAAGTTTCCCATGATTTAAGCAGGATATGGTGCATAGAAGTTGTGGAATCTTTTTGAAATGTAGGAAAAAATGGAATGATTGGAGAGAAATTCAATACTTGGAATATCCCCAGTGGTTGAGGCAATACCTTCAAACTTATAAACCTATTATTACTATTCATTAATTATCAAAACATAGACAATAGGTTAGGAGTTTTTTGCACGCATTAAAGAGTGTTGTAAGAGAAGGATACTATAGGGAACTGTTTAGGAGAGGAGTGAGTCCCGTTGTATTTTGGATAATAAAATATAGTGCTATGGTTACTCTGATGGTTGGAAGAGGGTCTGGAGAGCTATATAATGAGTAGATGGCTTGTCATGGGAATTATGGGTTGGGTAGAGTGGATTCAAAATCTTGTAGGAAATTTCTTCACCATAGTGGTATTATGGTTTGGCTTATAGGGAGAATCTATAGTTGATTCCTATGGTTGAGTGGAAAATTACTCCTTAACAAGTAGTTTGGTAGGCATGTTACTTGCTTGTAAACATGATCAAAATAAATAAATAAAAGGAATTAAGTTTAATGGAACTTACGTAATTCTTTATTGGTATTTTTTCTATTTTATTACTATATTTCACTATCATGCTTTCATTTGAAGTTTCTATACATAAGGACTACCTAGTACTCTTGCAAAATTGTTATAGTCTATAGTGTAACTAAATGTGAAGTAGAATGTACCACAATAATAAGATCCACCACAAGTGCTTAACATTGTTAGCTTGTAAATGATAAAATATAGAAAATAATCATATACCAAAAAGAATCTGATAAGTTAAAGGATAAATTGTACAATAGTAGATTTTAAGAGCAAACACTAAATTCAAATTCGAAAACAATGTTTCATGATCAAAAACTCAAAATTATAAATACATTAGAAAGTACATGTTACAACAATTATATTTCCATGTGTCAAGCTCAAAGACCATAATAAATCATTTATACCTCAAATTCCAATTCAATTTTCAAATGGATACATTTTTTTTACGCGTACAATTTCCAAAATCTACAATTGATAAAATATTATTTAAATAATTTAGAGCGATTAAACACAATATTACTATAAAATAACTTTATAAATTACATTTTTTCTAGTAATAACTAAAAAACATATCAATATCAACCATAAATAAAATACTTCAATTTCCATTTTAATTTTACATCAATTTTATATAGAAATATAAAGTAATTGAAAGTTGAAAAAAAAATTGTCATTTTTAGTATGAGAGAGAGATGTAATCTCTGACTACTAGATATAATTTTTTTTTGTAAGTTGGCATTGGTTAGGCTACATCATGGTCATGTTCAAAAATAACACCCTAATAGGGAAGACAATTGAACCGATGACTTAACATCTATGAGTGTCTTAAGAGCACGACTTAACATATATGAGTGTCTTAACAGCACACCGGATCATCGTCTATACAAAACCCCATGGACAACTGAAAATAATATTATTGATATTACATGATGTGTGACTTACTAAATGTTCAGTTTACATGTAATATTTAAAACAAAAAAATATTATTAAAAAAAAATATTTTACTATTAGCAACAAGTAGTTCAATGTCCATATTAAATAACATAATTTTATATCAACTTTAGATAGAAAAAATTAAAGTAATTTAAATTAAGAAAAAAAATATCTTATATTTTCTCATTTTATAGAGATGTGTAATTTAATTTTATATCAGCTTTAGATTAAAAATACTAATAATAATAATAATTCTTATATTTTCACATTTTATAGAGATGTGTAATTTATTTCATTTTTAATATGAAGTTGATATAAGATTTTAAAAATATTGACAACAAAGAAAACTGTATTGTTTGTTATAAATCAAATATTTCAATATGCATGTTGAATAACAGATTTTAACATTAAACATATAGAGATAAAGAAAGAGAGACAATTCTTATTCCATTTATAGGTGTTTTTAATTCAAGGTATAAAAGAACAAAAATAATCAAATATATGTATAAAGAGAAAAAATATTAATAACAAAAATAATTTAATATGTGTGTGAGAATGACATTTTAAAAAATATCAAATTATATAAAACAAGTAAAAGTAAAAATTCTTATAGTTAAAACATTTTATTAGTGTGTTCCTTAAAACTAGCATAGATACATTTTAACTTTGGATCTATCAAGAGCTAATCAATCTCTCAAAATATAAACCCTTAATCAAATTTTGCATTCACAAAGAGGCTTGCATTTTGAGATATTTGATCCCTCTAAGCACTTGGCAAATATGGAGTTAAAATGAATCTATGTTGCTTTTTATTTTGAAAGAACATATCAATATTTAGTTAGCTTTAAATAGGAAATTATTACCACTCTTGTTATTTTTATGGATATGAGGTTTGGTGTTACACCATATTCATGGAGTCATGGAGGAAGATGAACAGATTGAAAAGAAGTTTATAACCTACAAGCTCAATATTAAAGGAAATACTTTCTACCCTATCCTCCTTAATGAAGCTAGTATTTTCCCTATTCAAAGCATGACTCTGACTAGGTATCTTATGTATAAGAAGAAGTTATAGAATATGGATGCCAAGAGGTTTCCTAAAATTGCTTCTAACTCTTGTCAAAACCCACACTTTCACTCAAGCTAGGGTAGCATTGGAGAATAAAGAATGAAAACATCTTTGAGAATTCAAACAACACTAAAAGTATTATTATTTCCCAATTTAAAGAGAATTGTGGGGAAATAAAGAGCTCAAGGGAAAAATGATACTATAAAATTATAACGAGGTGAGCCTGTTACACTAAAAAATGTCACCATGGCTATTTACAGTCGGTATGGCTCAATCAACAGTCATACTACCCTTTTGAGCAAGTCTTATGCCTCTACTATTCATGTCAAAATCCAAGAAAGAGAGAAAGTCCTTATAAAATATGTTTATCTCTGGGTACGCAGGTTCTCTCAAGCCTTGCCTGCGGGTACGCACCTTTTGTTCATAAGGTCTGCGTCCAAGGACGCTCTGTATCTAAAGGGGCAGGTGCGTCCCTCTGAAAAGGTTAAAATGCTTTCATCTTCAAAAACTTACTTGTGGTCACTTCTAGAGCTTTCTAGAAGGTTCTTGGATGAGTATTGAGCGCCTTCAGATGGTTCATGCACTCCTATCAAAGAGGAACTTATCCCATCAATAAGGGAGTGATCCCATCCAAAGAGGGGACTATCCCATTGATGGTGGACCTGATTAACTTCCTCTTGAGCACTATAAAAAGAGGCATTGAGCCAGAAGGAAGAAGGTTGAAAGCTATAGATTTCTAAGGGTAAATGTTGCAGGAATTAGGACTCCCATTTAGAAGCTTGTGAGGAGAGATTGTCATCTTTACTTGTTCTATTTGGAAGTGGGTGAGCTTTGTCAAAGTAGAGGAAGACTCTTGTGGACCCTGGAAGGAGCTTGCACAACACCAAGGCTCAGGTTGTAATGGTTCCTTTTGATTACCTTTAATGCAAATTGGTCCATTCTTCTCAATAGCTTGTTGTTAATGGGTTATTTCATGTACTCCTTGGTCTATGTGTTGAATATGCTTTGTTTTATGTTATAATCAGGTGCTATTTAATTGTTTGACTGTTGGTGATTGCAGGTTTTGGAGAAAAGGAGGAGCTCATCCAGATCAACAAAGCTTGGACTTCTACAACAGCGTTTGGACAAAGGTAAGAACGAAACACTTGATTTCTCATATCATAATGTATGTTTAGAGAAGGATAGCTCCAGTTTGTTTTGTTTGTCATTAGAATGTCTTAGACTTCTAGGAAGGTCAGCTGTGTCCGCACCCTTGACTGATTCCGTGTGACAAATTGGCGACTCCACTGGGGAAGATTCCATTGATGAGAAGAGTCTTTTCTTTTGTGTGAACTTTGCTTTGAGAAAATTGGTTTATTTTTCTGGTTTTGGCTCTGTGACTTTGTCTCTGGGTGGGTTAGCTTAGGATTAGTTTTATTTTGGTTTTTCTTGAGTTTTTCAGAAGGATGCACCCTCTGAGTGCTGCACAGTGCGTCCCTGGACGCACTTTCGCAGTGTGCACAGAGCGGGCCCGCAGCTGGTGTAACTGGTTGCCTGCGTCCCCTGCTAAAATTTATGAAAATTCCATTTTTTGCATTTTTTCCTCTTAGATTTTTCTTTTTCTTAGTTTTTACTGCCCAGATCCATTAGTCCCTTGCCAAGAATCTTCACCTAATCTTGTTTCATTGGCATTCCTACTTTAAGCTTTCATCAATTGGGTGTTTTGAGTCTCTTTTTTGAGAAATTCTTGATTTGATTTCCTTTGGTCATTACTTGGAGGTTTGTCTTAGTCCTTTCACAATTTTGCATCTTTTTGCTTGTGTTTTTGCATAGTTTACATTCTGAAAAATCAATCGTAGATTTAGATCAGTTTTCTTTGATTTGAATTTACACGAAAATAAAAATAAAAAGAATGGTTTGGAATTGATTTTGCATTAGTTTTTCTTGATGAAATTAGTGCATTAGAGAATTTGTTATACTTTCTCTTAGTGATCAATTTTTTGCATTGTTGGAAGTGAATGGAAACTCTCTCCTTACTTTAGTTAGGATTCATCGAATTGAAACGATTACATTATCATATTCGATTGCATTCAGTTGAGTCGGGTCATAACACCATTGGTTTCATATCCATTTACCCATTTGAGTAATAACAGCCTTAATAACACAGCGCTTAATTAAAATTCATCTAGTAATTTTTACATTTCTAGGGCTCTGAAGCACCAACATAGCTTAGGCTAGTGTCTTGGAGTAGGTGAGTACTTAACTCTCCAAGACAGTAAAACCAAACAAGTAGCTGATCTTGTGATAGAATCAAATCCAATTGTTACATTTACACTCTGGGAAAGCTCCTCTTAAAGGAGAAGCACGAGCTCGTGTCCAAACCAGTGAGGGGATCATTCCCCCCTCGTTGGGAACGACGCTAGACAGTACGTATTACAAACGGTAAACCTCGGATTAACCATTGTCGAGGAGCCAGGGGTCACTTATCGGTAAACCTTGGATTACTGTCAAGGAGCCGGTAAGGGGATTGAGCTTGCTACTCTGCCCTTGCGTGCTGTCAGAGTTTAGACTGTTCCCCCAGGTGTACTTGTGGTCGTTGGTAACCTTAGTGACCATAATCTTTAGGATTGTACCCAAGGTGACGGTGGAGGGAAGGTCCCACTGTACCTGGAGCAGACGTCGGCTATACTCACTTGGATTTTCTAGGGGGTTCACTTCACTCGAGACGGTTAAAGTGGAGGAACTTGGTCCAGTCTATTCATTAAGCAGGTTGTCGAGGTAACTGTTCCACCCACTATTTCTGTACTGGATTCTGCGAGGTTGGGCTTAATCACCAACTAGTGTTTTCGGTCCGGAAGGCTACTGTTTGTGTGTGGTTTGACTCCTAGATTTGATAGCGCGTGTTAATTTGTTTGTTTTTACTTTTAGAGACCATAGGTGTGAATTGTGAATTTTAATTGTTAGGTGTGAATTGTGAATTGTTAATTTTAGTTTTAAGATTGTTAATGAAATTCACTGAAGTTGAATATAATGGCAAATGTTCCGGAATTTATCAACCTAGGAACCCCTCCTAATGAGAATCCTAGTACTTTTCCTTACTTTGGAAATGTTGGTCCTCCTTATATGGCTACTTTGTCATTACCTGGATTTACAATAGGATTACCGATATGGTTATTTTCAACTTCGTTGGCCCAAAGTACTCCAATTGTTCCATCTCAACCAGATGCTTCACCTCAACAGAGTTCACCATCTCAACATCACCAACCTTCTGTTGACCCTTTACCTTCTTCGCCTAATTTTTCTTCCTCCATTTCTTCCTCGTTGCCTGGTAAAAGCCTTGATGCTAATAACCAGGAGGCTAAGAAGAAGAAGAAAGGGAAGAAGAAGAAGAAGAAGAAGAAGCAAGATAAGAAAGAAGTCAACCAACCAACCATGGCTGTAAGTGTTATTTGTGTTGAGGAAAATTCCGACATGCATCGTAAACCCAAATACCCTTGCAGGCTTTGTAAGGGTGACCACTTCCTTGTCAATTGTTCTGGTATTCCAAAAGTCTTGGAAGTATGGTCAGAAAAATCTCATCAACTTTCCATAGATCCATCAACCAGTGATACTCAGGTTCCTGGGAAAAAGGGTAAAGTTAGGTTTCCTTGTAAGTTATGCAAAGGGAGTCATCAAACTCACATTTTCCCTCACATAGATGAAGCCTCAACGTTGTTGGAAAACCTTACTGTTCCACAACAAGAATTTCCAACTGGTTACTGTAAACTTTCTCCCAACCTACCGTCAACTGACGGAGTGATTGATCAAATTTCAAGTACGGCCAATCACACTCTTCCATTGGAGAGTGAAACTCATGTCACTCAGGTTGATGATCCTTTAGTTGATCAAGTGGTCGATTCAATTTCACATTCGGTCGATCACACTCTCCCTTTCGAGAGTAAACTTCATGCCGCTCAGGTTCTTCTTGTTACATCAGATTCTTCTATGCCGGGGGACATTTCACCTGTTTCTACAGAACCCCCTCCAAGCACTGAGGTCTTTTCCTTTGATTGGAATAGACTGACAGAACCTCGTCTTCCTTCCTCCATCCCTTTCCAAATCATTGTCAAAGCTGGTGGTAGGGACATACATCGTACTCAGGTAGATGAAGGTGCTTCTGTTAGTATTTTATCCTCAACTGTTTGGAAAGCTTTGGGTTCCCCTCAGCTTGCGCCTATTACGCAGAATCTGAAAGATTTTAACAGAACCATTAGTGAACCTTTAGGGATCCTTCCTAAGTTTTCTATTACCTTGGAAGGTAAAACTGTCGGTATTGATCTTATGGTAGTTCGAGGTCCCTTGGATTTCAATTTACTCCTTGGGCGAGACTATGTTTATACAATGAAAGCTGTCGTATCGACACTCTTTCGCGTGATGTCTTTCCCTCACAATGGCAGTATTGTGACTGTAGACCAGCTTTCGTTCCCTAGTCTTGTTTCAACTACCAATAATATGACACCCCTAAATGTTCCTCATTCTCAAGTGGTATCTACCCTGTCACGGGTTAATTATGTGGCAACCGATCCCCTGTTTTCAGTTACCGATGTAAGTGAGCCTCTCACTGTTGATTTAGATCCGGTAATTGACATGGAAAACTCTATGGGATTATTTGAACACGATGTTCTTATCCCTTTTGAGTCCCTTGACGTGTGTTCCTTCCAAAAAACTATTCTTCCTTCGGATGAAGACCTTTTGGAAGCCATGATCAAGGTGTGTCCATTGACATGTCTTTCTTCCAGTTGGAAGCCATGATCAATGTTACGAGGATAGTTTGTTCCTCTCTCAACCTCGTTAAAAAATGAAATTGGATGGTACGAGGAAAGTTCCTTTTACTGTGTCGACCTCGTTAAAAAATGAATCAGTGAGTGTGAGGATAGTTCCTGTTACTGAGTCAACCTCGTTAAAAAATGAATCAGGTATGAGGCTAGTTATTTTACTGATTCAACCTCATTAAAAAATGAATCAGCTAGATTGTAGAAAGTAGGATTTTGAGGATAGTTCCTATTACTGAGTCAACCTCGTTAAAAAAATGAATCCGGGTTATGAGGATAGTTCCTGTTACTGAGTCAACCTCGTTAAAAAATGAATCAGGTATGAGGATAGTTCTTTTCTTGTGTCAACCTCCTTAAAAATGAAACAACTCCCTTTTCAAGTTAAATATTGAAAGTAAATCTTCATTTCATCCAGCCGGTTGAATGCAATGAAGCCTGGGGGGCATGTACCTCGCTTTGCATCATTATGCTGGGGGCATGCGAAATTCTTGAGCATAGTTCCTTGTCTTGTGTCAAGCTCGTTAAAAAATGAAACAAAGGTAGGTTAAGTAGGTAAATTGTAGAGAGTAGTCATGAGCATAGTTCCTTGTCTTGTGTCAAGCTCATTAAAAAATGAATCAAGGATTTTAGAGCATAGTTCCTTGTCTTGTGTCAAGCTCGTTAAAAAATGAATCAAGGTGTTTAGAGTAGAGTTTTTTGTTAGGTAGATCGTAGAGAGTAGTGATGAGCATAGTTCTTATCTTGTGTCAAGCTCGTTTAAAAAATGAAACAAGGGGTTTGAGGACAGTTCGTTCCCTGTGTCAACCTCACTAAAAATGAAATAGCTCCCTCGAGTCTTTCTTCGAAAGTAAAGCTTCATTTCATCCACTTCATTGAATGCAATGAAGCTTGGGGGGCATGTACCTTGATTTGCGTCATTATGCTGGGGGCATGTGAACTTAAAACAAGCATAGTTTTTCGTTTAAAGCTTGCGTAAACATGAAACCGAATCCGAGCATAGTTCTTTTCCTGTGTCAAGCTCGTTAAAAAATGAAACAAATCCTCCTCTACTTGAGTCGAGAGATTGACTAGATCTCGTAAATGTTAAGTTGTATGTTTAGGTTAGTTATTTCATTTTTTCATAATTTTCTTACAGTTTTAGGTCGAGTCTTTCAAATGATCTCGTAACTCCACCTTCATTTCATCCAACTGGTTGAATGAAATGAAGCAGGGGGGCATGCGCTCTAGCAGTTATGCTTAGGGTGCATCAAGCACAGTTTTATCTCTGTTTCAAGCTTGTGTAAAAATGAAACTACTTTGAAGCACAGTTTTTGTCTGTTTCAAGCTTTTGTAAAAATGAAACCCATCTTCAGTCAATTTTAGTTATTTTCAAGACTCGTTAAACTCATGAAAATACCGAGATTATTTTGCTATCTTTCATTCTCGCAAAACAAATGAAAATGCCGAGTTCTTTCCGTCTTTTCCTGCTCGTAAATTAAATTGAAAGTCGGCCATATGAGTACATTTTTATCCCTTTTTCAAACTCATTAAAATTTACGAAAAAGTTAAAACCATGAGTACATTTTTATCATTTTTTCGAACTCGTTAAAACTTACGAAAAAGTGAAACCTCAGAGTCATCTTTTAAGCCCTTTTCTGACTCCTAAAACATGAAAAGATTGCCAAGCGTTTCTTTTACACTCGTTAAAACGGAATTAAAAGACGGTCCCCTTATAGCTCTTTTCTGACCGTAAAATCAGGAAAAGATTGCCGTGTTTTTGTCGTTTCAAACTCGATACGGAAATAAAACGACGTGTCCTTGATCGCTTTTTACTTTTCAGGTCAGTGACACTAACTATGAAAGTACTCCTTGGTCGTAAGATCAAGCGGTTCCCCCAGGTATTATTTTATACTTTTTCGGGCTTGAGGGACACAAATTTACGAAAATGTTCAACTTGGAGTTTCCTTAAGTTTTTCAGACTCTCTAAAATTGAAAAACGCCGAGTTTCTCCTATACTGGGCTCGTTAAACATTTCACAGTAAAGGACTTGTTCAATTACAAACAGGAACGAACCACTCCTTCCTAGGGTTCGAATCAAAACTGGGTTGGACTCATCCGAAGGATGAGCTTATAATCAAGCATATGTTATCCTCCTCAAGCTTGTTAAAAATAAAGAGGTACTTGCCAGAAATGGTGGGGGAAAAGAGAGAAGAATGAGCCTATTTGTTACCTTTTGTCTCAAAAGAAACTTTATTACCACTCTTGGACACGACACTTTTCATTCACCTGGGTTGGGAAATCTTTTACCTCACAGTCAATCAAACCACTTTTGAAAGTCCTTAACCGGGTTTCGGGGATTAACTTTGAGTTATTTAGCGCCAAACCATCTGTCGTGTCGTTATGTGTTCAAGAGGTCTGCAAGCAAAAATTTCACCTGCAAAATACCTTGTCATCCATTTGACCATCCCTGAGTCAGTACTTAAAGCAATATTTCTTCAACTTGAACAATGATTTCGTGTTGTGGGCTTGCCCACAACGAGTCTCTTTCTATCGACATCAGCACATTATCTAGAGAGATGACTTAGAAATAGTCAGTACCTTGAAGTCTGCATGCATCAATGGCAGGTTTCTCGCCTTTGACGTCAGTTTACATCATTGACTTTCGATCGAAGGATTTCGTGAAATGTTCGACATCAACTCATTCATTCACATCTCATGGATTGTACTGGGTAATTTGAGAACCATTGACATTACTAGTGGTCTCTCTCACGCTTGTTAACAGTTCACATCATCGACTGGTAATCAAGTGGTTTCTACCATGTTCGACATCGACTCATTTATTCGCATGGCTAGAATCGTACCAATTCGAGAAGTAGGAATGAAGACCCTGGATCAAATCTTTACCGTCCAGGCTGCGAGGAGTTTTGTATTCATTATCTAAGTAGACTAATCATAAACAGATGGCTGCGCCCATACTGTGTCTACAAAAGTCTATGATTATGATGTACTACAAGATCATTTCTGTATCAGAGTAGTTAGTCTGTTAGTTAAAAAATTTTATCTGAGTATGGGAATGCCTACCTCAGTGATGATATAATCTTATCCATGTATTTTGTGTTGAAAATTGCAGGTTCCAACCAGGTTCTCCACGAGATAATCCTCGAAATGATAAAGCGCTTCACCCTTCCTAGATAATACAAAACCCTAATCTATTCCAGGCTTCGCACTTTAGGGGGCAATCTGTTACACTAAAAAATGTCACCATGGCTATTTACAGTCGGTATGGCTCAATCAACAGTCATACTACCCTTTTGAGCAAGTCTTATGCCTCTACTATTCATGTACATCTCATGGATTGTACTGGGTACTTTGAGAACCATTGACATTACTGGTGGTCTCTCTCACGCTTGTTAACAGTTCACATCATCGACTGGTAATCAAGTGGTTTCTACCATGTTCGACATCGACTCATTTATTCGCATGGCTAGAATCGTACCAATTCGAGAAGTAGGAATGAAGACCCTGGATCAAATCTTTACCGTCCAGGCTGCGAGGAGTTTTGTATTCATTATCTAAGTAGACTAATCATAAACAGATGGTTGCGCCCATACTGTGTCTACAAAAGTCTATGATTATGATGTACTACAAGATCATTTCTGTATCAGAGTAGTTAGTCTGTTAGTTAAAAAATTTTATCTGAGTATGGGAATGCCTACCTCAATGATGATATAATCTTATCCATGTATTTTATGTTGAAAATTGCAGGTTCCAACCAGGTTCTCCATGAGATAATCCTCGAAATGATAAAGCGCTTCACCCTTCCTAGATAATACAAAACCCTAATCTATTCCAGGCTTCGCACTTTAGGGGGCAATCTGTTACACTAAAAAATGTCACCATGGCTATTTACAGTCGGTATGGCTCAATCAACAGTCATACTACCCTTTTGAGCAAGTCTTATGCCTCTACTATTCATGTACATCTCATGGATTGTACTGGGTACTTTGAGAACCATTGACATTACTGGTGGTCTCTCTCACGCTTGTTAACAGTTCACATCATCGACTGGTAATCAAGTGGTTTCTACCATGTTCGACATCGACTCATTTATTCGCATGGCTAGAATCGTACCAATTCGAGAAGTAGGAATGAAGACCCTGGATCAAATCTTTACCGTCCAGGCTGCGAGGAGTTTTGTATTCATTATCTAAGTAGACTAATCATAAACAGATGGCTGCGCCCATACTGTGTCTACAAAAGTCTATGATTATGATGTACTACAAGATCATTTCTGTATCAGAGTAGTTAGTCTGTTAGTTAAAAATTTTTATCTGAGTATGGGAATGCCTACCTCAGTGATGATATAATCTTATCCATGTATTTTGTGTTGAAAATTGCAGGTTCCAACCAGGTTCTCCACGAGATAATCCTCGAAATGATAAAGCGCTTCACCCTTCCTAGATAATACAAAACCCTAATCTATTCCAGGCTTCGCACTTTAGGGGGCAATCTGTTACACTAAAAAATGTCACCATGGCTATTTACAGTCGGTATGGCTCAATCAACAGTCATACTACCCTTTTGAGCAAGTCTTATGCCTCTACTATTCATGTCAAAATCCAAGAAAGAGAGAAAGTCCTTATAAAATATGTTTATCTCTGGGTACGCAGGTTCTCTCAAGCCTTGCCTGCGGGTACGCACCTTTTGTTCATAAGGTCTGCGTCCAAGGACGCTCTGTATCTAAAGGGGCAGGTGCGTCCCTCTGAAAAGGTTAAAATGCGCGAGTTTCATCTTCAAAAACTTACTTGTGGTCACTTCTAGAGCTTTCTAGAAGGTTCTTGGATGAGTATTGAGCGCCTTCAGATGGTTCATGCACTCCTGTCAAAGAGGAACTTATCCCATCAATAAGGGAGTGATCCCATCCAAAGAGGGGACTATCCCATTGATGGTGGACCTGATTAACTTCCTCTTGAGCACTATAAAAAGAGGCATTGAGCCAGAAGGAAGAAGGTTGAAAGCTATAGATTTCTAAGGGTAAATGCTGCAGGAATTAGGACTCCCATTTAGAAGCTTGTGAGGAGAGATTGTCATCTTTACTTGTTCTATTTGGAAGTGGGTGAGCTTTGTCAAAGTAGAGGAAGACTCTTGTGGACCCTGGAAGGAGCTTGCACAACACCAAGGCTCAGGTTGTAATGGTTCCTTTTGATTACCTTTAATGCAAATTGGTCCATTCTTCTCAATAGCTTGTTGTTAATGGGTTATTTCATGTACTCCTTGGTCTATGTGTTGAATATGCTTTGTTTTATGTTATAATCAGGTGCTATTTAATTGTTTGACTGTTGGTGATTGCAGGTTTTGGAGAAAAGGAGGAGCTCATCCAGATCAACAAAGCTTGGACTTCTACAACAGCGTTTGGACAAAGGTAAGAACGAAACACTTGATTTCTCATATCATAATGTATGTTTAGAGAAGGATAGCTCCAGTTTGTTTTGTTTGTCATTAGAATGTCTTAGACTTCTAGGAAGGTCAGCTGTGTCCGCACCCTTGACTGATTCCGTGTGACAGAGCCAACCCCAATATCTAAAACCAAAATTATCTACTAGAGTTAAGAAGAAAATGAACATTATGAATATAAGAACTAATTCCCATGAGGTTCATTGTGAAATTGAGCATCATTTAATTCCCAAAATGCCATAGGATAAAATTATCTTAAGAGGGTTGAAGATGAAAAATACTCTCACGTATGGCACTACCAACCTTCTTAACTTTTTAAGTCATCAAAACTATGGTGACTGAGAATACTTCTCTCACTTCTTTGTTAGCATAGAAATAAAATGTTAAAGCATTCTAATTAATCTCCTACCTTTTTAATTTAGACCATATAGGTCTTAGTGTATGTTAATCATCATTAAAACATCAATTATTTCCATTTCATTGTATTTTTTCATGATTGATAGTACAAATCTCACTTCTCTCACTTCTTTTTTAGCATAGAAATAAAATGTTAAAGCATTCTAATTAATCTCCTACCTTTTTAAGTTAGACCATATAGGTCTTAGTGTATGTTAATCATCATTAAAACATCAATCATTTACATTTCATTGTATTTGTTCATAATTGATATTACAAAATAATATGAAAGAGATGTACAATTAATTCTATGTTTAACATAAAGTTAATTAAAATATTTCAACATTCATATTAAATAATTTCATTTAATATATATATATATATATATATATATATTTTAAAAATGGCAGTTTTAAATCAAATATTTAAATATCTATATTAAAATAAGGGTTTGAATCTCTACTTTAAATAATAATAAAATTATGTTATCTATATCTCTCTCAAAATTTTCAATTATTTTAATAGGGAAATGTGTGACTCATTCTATTCTTAATATAAAATATTATACGGCAATTTAAAAAATCAACCACAAAAAATTTTAATGTGTGCAATAAATAAATCATTTCAATATACAAGGTTAAGTAAAATATTTCACTATCATATCTATAAAGAGATATTTTATAATATAAAAAAGAAGTTTCTTTTAAAATATATTTATAACTTTAAAGCAAGAAAAAGAAGACACACTCATTGAAGAGGGATTGGGGTATGAAAAGAACCCATGTATATGAGTTTAGATTTAGACAAAGAGGTCCTTGTAAGGAATATGGAAATCAAGTGGCAATAGTAATAGTTGATCCCAACCATGGGGTTTGGCAAAAGTTCAGAAAAAGAATAGAAAAAAAGAGAAGTTAAGCTATTCTTATTGTTGTAGTCTAACTAGCCGGAGGAATTGCTCGAAAAGTTATGGAAATCCTGGTCATATTTAGAGAAAATCTGGCAAGGATTTTTGTAAATCCAAGTTATAGTTGTTAAATTTCAAAAAAGTTATGGAAATCCCAGTCATATTTAGAGAAAATTCGGTAAGGATTTTTGTAAATCCAAGTTATAGTTTTTAAATTTCAAAATTTTAGGTGTCCGAGACATTTTTGATGGTGTTGAATCCATTTCCACCATCAAAAACATGATTCAAACACTATCTCTACAAGATTTTTTGAAAAAAATTTGCCTGGATTCCAGCCAAAAGTGGCCGTTCGGGCAATTCCTCTGCCTCGTTAGACGACTCCATTCTTATTTTTCTTTGTAAGTTAAAAAATTATGATTTTTTCTTCCCAAAAATAATTTGTTATATAGATATATATATATATATATATATAACAAAAACACATTTAAATGTGGACACAAAATATTTCATTGTCAATTGTATATATATTATATAAAGTAACTCACAATACACTAAAATAGTGTACATTACTTTTTTTGCATTAGTTAGAATTGAAATTTTAGAATATATAGTTTACATGAATGTATAATAAGTTTTTCAAGATATTAAATTCATTTATGTATTTAAAACACAATTTAAAACAATAAAAAAATAAGCTCTTAAAAGAACAAAACAAAAACATATTTAATTCTTTCTATGCTCATTATGAAATTAATACAGAAATAAAAAAAATAAAAAATAAAATTACCATTCTTTTTAAACTCATTATAAAATTAATACATAATATACCCCATATATTTATAAATAATACAAATAGAAAAACAGAGTTAATTCATCCCACATCAAATCTTTTAAGACGCAACTTTTACTTTGAACCTGTAGAATTTGAATTTTCCAATTACAATGCACTAAACTCGGTCATGAAATTCCCCGCAAAGAGATATTGAGTTCAAACGAAATTTCCTAGTCGGTTCCAGTTCCACAAATTGAAAATGCGAGCTCCACTTGAGTTTTTTCAGCGCGAAAAAAGCTAAATTCTGACTTCAACTTGTACTGACGATGAACCATATTGACTGGTTCGAAACGTGTCGATAAACGGTATTTCATGTGATTATCACCGAAAAATCTCTTGTAAGCTAAATTCTATTAATTCCATATGAAATAAAAACAGTACATCATAATACTATTTTAGAAAACACTTTATGCCGCCGAATAAACTATCAGACCATAATAGAGAGTGTTCTAAACATAGTCTGTGACTACAGACCTCAACAAAATGATTCAGAATCAAATGAAGACAAAATATGAGGCATCAGTCGATAAACAAAACTGTAAATAAAGGAAACAACCGAGGAAGAGAAATCTTAGATTGTGGGGTCCTGATACATACCAAATTGGCGACGAGGAGAGAATGAGTTATGTACCTGGCATAATAAATTCCTGAATCTGGTGAGTTATGTTACCCATTGTAAGACTCATCATCCATACTTCATGTTGAGAAGAAATTCCTTTTTTTGATAGCACATCAGCCACCTTGTTGTTTTCCCTGTCAATATGGGCTATCGAGTAATCCTTTCTGTTATTCCAAATTGCTTTGATCTTGTTCAACCATCCCATTAGGTTGATGTTTTTTATGACGTGAATAGAGTGAACATGATCAATTATCACCTTTGAATCCCCATAAATTTGCAAATCTTGAATGTTGAGAAAGTTGCAGATGGTGAGAAGGCCAGCCAGTGCCATAACCTCAACTTTGTCATTAGACCCATTACCTCCATTCCAATATAATTGTATTTGCTGACCCTCTATCGGAATGATATAAACACCACATGCACAACATCCATGTTGAGTCGCCCCGTCGAAATAGGCCCGCGGGACTCGGAGGGATCCTGAATTGTGAAAACGGTTCTGCACCACATTTACTTTGGAGTTTAAACGATATTTCATAGTGGGTTCCATTGTTTGACAAGCTAAAGATTCAAATTAGAAAAAGATTCAATTGAATTTGTTTTAGAATGGGATGTGATCATTAAGAATCAGTAGTATCCAAAAAATGTTGGAAATAATACTGAGAGGGGGGGTGAATCAGTATTATCTAGCAATTTAACAAATCTTCTTTATTTGATCTTTGAATTATTCTTGCATATCAGTACCATAAAATAATGAGCATGAACAAAGAAAACAGATAGTCACACCAAAGAACACAAGATGTAAGGTGGAAACCCAATGTGGGTGAAAACCACCTGCTGCAATATGTCTCTATCTTCTTTCAAATTAGAAACTCCTTTTACAATGATTTTGTACTGGTGCAGTCCTTTACCAGTACGCAGGCTGCAACCTGCAGAGAGCTACAACTCTCTACTTCTTTTCATAAAGCATCAAATGATCATCAAGTACATAACAGTTACAGTCTACTACAGTTATCATATCAGCAATAACAGAATTAACCCAGAACACCTTATCAACAGAGAAATACAATCAACAGAACAGAGACGCAGTTTTCCCTTCTGTGGCCTGCGTATAGACGCAGTTCACCTTCTACTTTCCTGCGACCACCCGCAGAGATCCTTCTGTTGCACTGCGTGCCCACGCACTGTTCCTTCAACTGCTCTGCGTCCTTTTGCTGCAGGGACGCACCCAAAAACACTATCGCGCTGCGTCCAGTTGCTCAAAGGACGCACCCAGAGATACTATCGCGCTGCGTCTTTTTACCTTAGGGACGCACCTGAACCTGGTCTGTCCTGCGTCCCCACGCAGATCTCCCGTTACTGAACTGCATCCCGGACGCACCTGAGCCACGTCTGCCCTGCGTCCCCACGCAGGTCTCTCTCTGCTGCGCTGCGTCCCGGCGCACTTTCCCTTCACTGTACCTGCGTGCCTTCGGGTATGAATGATTTCAAGACTTTAAGAGAAACCCAAACACACAGATCTACAGATCTGATCATGCGTCAAAGAGATCTTAGTCCTTCAGTAGATTCGCCTTCTTTAGATTTAGACTAGATCTCACCCAATAAGATATTCAACCAAAGACATGCTCAAACCAAATGATCTCCTTTGCTTTATATAGGCAAGCTCCTCCTCAAATCAAGGAACAATACCACGAGCCGACACCTTAAAAACACAATACCGTCGGCTAGATACCAGGAGTAAATCACAAGAAACCCCCACGTGTGCTTTTCTCTGCCTTAAAAAGTGTGCACTGGGTGGACGCACCTTCTGAACGGCTAGACTGCGTCCCTGGACGCGGTCTATGCATGGATTACCTGCGGGTACGCACTTTCTGAAAGGTGTACCTACGTCCTTCTTAAATTTTTCAATAAATTAAGAGCTGATCATCAATCTTTGCTGCTGACATGAAGAACAGCGATCTACCACCTGAATGGGTTGCCATCAAGGACAACATCTGAACCATAATGCCAACAATCTCCCCCTTTGGACTTGATGGCAACCTCATAATCTTCAGCTTCATTCTCCCCCTTTGACATCAAGGGCAAAGGGTATGCTCCCCCTAAGATCATGCTCCTCCTGAATATGAACCAGATCTGCAGCGACGAACCATAATCTACCATGAAAGAGATAGAGACATATTGCAGCAATTTCCAAGATCTCCTTTTGACCATCCTCCATAATGCCAACAATGCATTATGTGCTCCCCCTGAGCCTGTATCACCAATAAGAAGAGGTTCAACAATAAGATGATGCATCAACAACCCCCAGCTTTTGCCTGAGGTATTCAAAAGTGTCCCTGGGCAATGGTTTGGTGAAAATATTAGCAACTTGTTCCTTAGAAGGAACATACTCCAATTTGACCTTCTGTTCAAGTACTTGTTCCCGGAGAAAATGGTACTTGATTGGTATGTGCTTGGTTTTTGAATGCATAACAGGATTCTTTGAGATGCTGATTGCACTTGTGTTGTCACATAAGATAGGGATTGGTGGTGTACAAGTGATTTAAAAATCCTACAATGTCTGCATCATCCAAAGGAGTTGGGTGCAACAAGATGCAGCAGCAACATATTCCGCTTCAGCTGTAGACAAGGCAATTGAACTCTGTTTCTTGCTGAACCAAGATACCAGTCTGGAACCCATAAAGAACGCACCACCACTTGTGCTTTTCCTGTCATCCACGCTTCCGGCCCAATCTGCATCTGTATAAGCATGAAGTGTAAGATTTGTATCTCTAGGATACCATAAGCCATAATTTTGAGTCCCTTGAAGATATTTGAAAATTCTCTTCACTGCCTGAAGATGAGTCTCTTTCGGATTTGCTTGAAATCTTCCAACTATTCCAACTGCATGCATGATATCTGGTCGGGTACCTGTTAAATAAAGTAAACTTCCAATCATAGATCTGTAGGTTGGTTGATGTACTGCTGCAGATTCATCATTTGCACTGAGGCTACATCCTGTGACCATGGGTGTACATACTGGTTTTGCATCTTCCATGCCATATTTCTTCAAAATCTCTTTGAGATACTTGGTTTGAGATAAAAAGATTCCTTCTTCCTTTTGTTGGATTTGCAAACCAAGGAAATATGTCAGTTCTCCTAGTAAGGACATTTCAAATTCTTTCTGCATGACCGAGGCAAAGCTTTGACTCATAGCTTCTTCATTGCTGCCAAAAATAATGTCATCTACATACACAACAAGAATTAGCAATTTTTCATTTTCAACTTTTATATAAAGATTGCTATCTGCTGAACCTTTTGAGAACCCTTGTTGATGAAGATATTTGTCCAAGCGGTAGTACCAAGCCCTTGGAGCTTGTTTGAGACCATAGAGGGCCTTTTTCAATCTGCATACGAGGCTTGGATCATTTCCAACAATAAACCCATCTGGTTGTTCAATGTACACTTCTTCTTCCAAGTCTCCATTCAGAAAGGCTGATTTCACGTCCATTTGAAATACTTTGAAGTTTTGAAAACTTGAGAGAGCAAGGAACATTCGGATGGCCTCAAGTCTTGCAACAGGAGCAAAAGTTTCTTCAAAGTCTATTCCTTCTTGCTGTGCGTACCCTTTACAAACAAGTCTGGCTTTGTTTCTAATTACTTCTCCATTTTCATTCAATTTGTTTTTGAAGACCCATTTTGTCCCGATAACATTCTTATCTTTTGGTCTAGGAACCAGCTCCCAAGTGTTGTTCTTTTCGATCTGCTCAAGTTCTTCATCCATTGCTTTCACCCAACATTCATCTTTGCATGCTTCCTTCACATTTTGTGGTTCAGTCGAGGAGTGTAATGCCAAATAGCTTGAGGCTTCTGCAACTGTTCTTCTAGTTTGTACACCTGCTTCTTTCTGTCCCATAATCTGAGATTCTAGATGGTTTTTCTGAACATATCTGGATGGAGTCTTTTCTTCTATTCTTGTTTGCTCCTCTGGTTCTTCTTGAGGTTCTTCTTGAGGTTCTTCTTCTTCATCATTCTGTCTTTGAGGGTAGCCTTCATCTTCTTCGATATCTTCCCGATGTACTTGCCTAGGAATGTATCCCTTCTCATCAACCACCACATCAATTTTGTCAACAATTCTGCCAAGTCTTTTATTGTAGAACTTGTATGCTTTGCTATGTGGAGAGTAACCAAGAAGAATGCCTTCATCTGCTCTAGGTTCAAGTTTGCCAAGCTGCTCATCAGTATTCTTGATATAGCATTTGCTCCCAAAGATTTTGAAGTGCTTTACCGAAGGATTTTTACCACTCCAGAGCTCATGAGGAGTTTTAGTGCTGTTTACCCGGACATTTGTTTTGTTGAGAATAATAACTGCAGCATGTGCAGCTTCACCCCAGAAAGTTGCGGGAGTTCCTGATTCATCAAGCATAGCACGAGCCATTTGTTGGATTGTTCTGTTCATTCTTTCCACAACTCCATTTTGCTGGGGAGTTCTTGCTGTAGAGAATTCTCTTCTTATCCCATGTTCTTCACAGAAATCGAAAAATTCATTTGAAGTAAATTCCCCACCTCTGTCGGATCTCAGGCACTTAATTTTGTGACCTGATTCATTTTCAACCAAAGCTTTGAAGGATTTGATTCTTTCGAATGCTTCATCTTTGTGCTTCATAAGTCCTAACCAAACAAACCTGGAGAAATCGTCAATGAATAATATCAAGTATTCTTCTCCTCGAGGTGTCCTTTTTCTGAAAGGACCACATGTATCTGTATGTACTAGCTCAAGAGGCATGCTAGCTGATCCCTCTTTCTCTGGAAAGTTAGTTCTAGTTTGTTTTCCAAACTGACATGATTTGCATATGGTGTTGTCAGGAATTTTGATATCTGGAAGATCGCGAACTGCCTGATATTTGCATGCTTTCCTTATTTGTGAGAAGCTTAGATGTCCCAACCTTCGATGCCATAACCAGTGCTCTTCATCCTTGCTTAGATAGCATTGTTGTTGTCCTTCTTCAAATATGTACAGATTATTTGGAGTTCTTTTGCCTTTGAGCACTGTTTTACCTGTATCAAGATCACGAACAAGACATCCATTTGATCTGAATATAACCTCGGTTCTTTGATCACACATCTGGCTGACACTTAGTAGATTATGCTTCAATCCATCAACATACAAAACATTTCCAGCCTTGACATTTTCTTTTAAAGGAGCAATACCTTTTCCTTTTATAGTTGCAGGAGTATCATTTCCAAAAGAGACTTTCTTTCCCTTTTCTAAAGTAGAATAAGACTCAAGTTTTTCTTTATCACCTGTCATATGCTTCGAACATCCACTGTCAATGTACCATAGATTTTCCTGTCCCTCTGCATAGAATGCTATCCCACATCTTTCTATTTGAGGTTCCTTTATTCTCCATGTTTTGGTGCTTGAGGCTTGTTCCTTTTTCCGCTCTTGTTCCTTTCTCTCCTGAAACCTGCTCCTGCATTCAGAGTCTTCATGACCAAAATTATTGCAAATGGAACATTCAACTTCATTTTCAAGGGCCGAAAAGTTGTTATAGGTCCTTTTTGTAATCCTTGTCATGCTTCTTTGTTTTTGAGCTTCCCTAGTCATGATTGTTTTATATGCAACACATTGAGCTGCTTTGTGACCAAAATTATGGCAAGAAAAGCATTGTCCATTGAAGAAGCTTCTGCGGTTATTGAATCTATCGGCCAACTTATTGTAATTTCTATTTTCATCTATTCTTGAACCAAACTGAGAAGATTTTACCTGTGGCGGGTTGTAGCTTTTGTTCACCCTTAAGATGGATTGCCCTTGATAGTTTCTGTTTGTATTTCGTCCCTGCTTCACTTGATTATCTTCGTTGTTCTTCTGCTCATTTCTTCTTGCCGCATCAAGGTAACTTTTTGAGGTGGATGCTTGAGAGGTTTCTCCATTATAACCCAAACCTGTCTTGTTTAGAGGAGACCGCTGCACATTGATAATCTCATCCAAAGTTTCAGATCCTTTGACAAACTTAAGATTAATAACTTTTCTTTTCTCAATTTCTTTTCTGATACCAACAATTTCACCTTCTAGTTTTTCAAGATGTTTTTCCTTTTCATCAATTTGAAATTGTAGAGTATCAATGATCACATTCTTTTCTTCTATACATCTCTTGAGTCTAGTAATTTCATCATAGAGGTTATTCACATCTACAGCATCCTCATAATCATCATCTTCAAATGCCATTAACAACTTATATTTATTACCTTGTTCATCTTCATCACTGTTTGATAAACCATCACTATCTTCATGGGTGTAGTAGCTTTTCTTATTTGTACTTTGTTTCTTGTTCCATCTAGCAGGTTCCTTACCTTTATCCTTATAGGGACATTTTGCAGCATAATGACCTACTCTTCCACAAGCAAAGCATTTGAAAGGTAGCTTACATCTGAACCTTCCAGAACCCCTTTGAATATTTCTGACAAAATTTGATTCTTCTTCCTCTTCTTCTGGAACATGGCTTGCTTCATAGTAATCTTCTTTGCCTGATGCCTTGAAAGCAGCTTCCCTTCTGTCTAATGGACCTCCCTTTCTCATTTCATAAGCAGTTAGAATTCCATGTAGCTGAGACATAGTGAGAATTCGGAGATTTTCCTTTTCTTCTATTGCAGATACTTTAGATTCAAACTTGGGGGATAATGATCTTAGAATCTTTTCAACTACTATAGCCTCTTTTATTTCTTCACCCAAATTTTTCATACAATTAACAATCTCATCTACCCGAAGAAAATAATTAGCCACACTTTCATCATTATACATCTTGAGAGTCTCATACTGAATCCTGAGAGTTTGAAGTTTAGCTCGCTTTACCTGTTCATCTCCTTCATAGCTCGTGACCATTTTGTCCCATATCTCTTTCGCTGATTTGAAGTGCATTACTTTCATGAATTCCGTTTGGGATATACTTCCTAATAGAGTACTGACTGCTTTTGCATTTGTTTCATATTTCTTCTTCTCAGCTGGATCTGTAGGAGTAGTTGAAGGAAAAGCATAGCCTGTTTCTACAATGTCTCAAACTTCTGTACCAAGAGATTGAAGATATGCAGTAACTCTTACCTTCCAATAGTTGAAGTTTGTCCCATCAAAAACCGGTGGCCTGATTGATGCTTCTCTCTCGTAGTTGCTCATGATGAACGATCTACCTTCAAGCGATCAAGCTTCTCTGAAGGACCTGCTCTGATACCAATTGTTGGAAATAATACTGAGAGGGGGGGTGAATCAGTATTATCTAGCAATTTAACAAATCTTCTTTATTTGATCTTTGAATTATTCTTGCATATCAGTACCATAAAATAATGAGCATGAACAAAGAAAACAGATAGTCACACCAAAGAACACAAGATGTAAGGTGGAAACCCAATGTGGGTGAAAACCACCTACTGCAATATGTCTCTATCTTCTTTCAAATTAGAAACTCCTTTTACAATGATTTTGTACTGGTGCAGTCCTTTACCAGTACGCAGGCTGCAACCTGCAGAGAGCTACAACTCTCTACTTCTTTTCATAAAGCATCAAATGATCATCAAGTACATAACAGTTACTGTCTACTACAGTTATCAGATCAGCAATAACAGAATTAACCCAGAACACCTTATCAACAGAGAAATACAATCAATAGAACAGAGACGCAGTTTTCCCTTCTGTGGCCTGCGTATAGACGCAGTTCACCTTCTGCTTTCCTGCGACCACCCGCAGAGATCCTTCTGCTGCACTGCGTGCCCACGCACTGTTCCTTCAACTGCTCTTCGTCCTTTTGCTGCAGGGACGCACCCAAAAACACTATCGCGCCGCGTCCAGTTGCTCAAAGGACGCACCCAGAGATACTATCGCGCTGCGTCTTTTTACCTTAGGGACGCACCTGAACCTGGTATGTCCTGCGTCCCCACGCAGATCTCTCGTTACTGAACTGCGTCCCGGACGCACCTGAGCCACGTCTGCCCTGCGTCCCCACGCAGGTCTCTCTCTGCTGCGCTGCGTCCCGGCGCACTTTCCCTTCACTGTACCTGCGTGCCTTCGGGTATGAATGATTTCAAGACTTTAAGAGAAACCCAAACACACAGATCTACAGATCTGATCATGCGTCAAAGAGATCTTAGTCCTTCAGTAGATTCGCCTTCTTTAGATTTAGACTAGATCTCACCCAATAAGATATTCAACCAAAGACATGCTCAAACCAAATTATCTCCTTTGCTTTATATAGGCAAGCTCCTCCTCGAATCAAGGAACAATACCACGAGCCGATACCTTAAAAACACAATACCGTCGGCTAGATACCAGGAGTAAATCACAAGAAACCCCCACGTGTGCTTTTCTCTGCCTTAAAAAGTGTGCACTGGGTGGACGCACCTTCTGAACGGCTGGACTGCGTCCCTGGACGCGGTCTATGCATGGATTACCTGCGGGTACGCACTTTCTGAAAGGTGTACCTGCGTCCTTCTTAAATTTTTCAATAAATTAAGAGCTGATCATCAATCTTTGCTGCTAACATGAAGAACAGCGATCTACCACCTGAATGGGTTGCCATCAAGGACAACATCTGAACCATAATGCCAACAAAAAAAATATACCAAATATGTAAAAAAACAAAAACAAAAAAATATAGAAGAAAAATCATGGATTCTTTATTCTCAAATTTATTAATAAAAACAAATACCTTTTAGGATTATTATGACGCTAAATTTTCTCATTAGTGTAAAAAAGGCTTACTATGGCAAGGTTAGAATCAATATTGAAATAATTTATTTAAAAAACTTTATAATTACAAACAAGCTAAAATGACATTTCCATAAAAGAATTTACAATTATAAACCAACCAAAAAAACATTTCCAGTTAAAATGTTACATTCCAAAACCTTCTCAATGGTTTGTGGAAAGTCAAATACAAAGTAAAGATAATTAAAGAAAATCTTTATAATAAATATAACTCTAAGTATTTCTCATGGCCGCTTTATTTAGTCTTCTATTTCATGTTAATGGTTTTTTGGAAAACATTTTCATCATTTCTTATACCAATATTATCAATCATTTTATAATACCAAGTAAAAATGGTTATCAAATATTTTGATTCAAAATTACATTTTTTTGGGACATAATAACCTCTTAAAATGAGGCTTAAATTTTCAATTTAATGATACCTTCGTCATAAAATAGAACAATGTCTGACAATACTAGGCGATTTTTCCACCTTCTACAGACAAGTTGGATTGGTCCAGGTGGCATTTCAATAGGATTGAAGAGGTTCAATAATACAGGCAGTCTTTAGGAAATGCAGAGAAGCTTGTGATCGTTATCGCGTGAAAGCAGAAACCCATGTTGTGATTGGCGAGGATTTGCGAAGTCACAGTCTAATTTGGAGCAAATTTTCTTGGTTGTGGGTAGCCACGGACATGGCACTTTAACCGGAGCAATTAGAGATCTGTGTCAACAAGTTGAGTAGAAATAAGACCAATTAGAGATCTTTCTCAACAAATTCAGTAAAAATAAGGCTAGAGTGCTTTGAAACTATACTTTTCTAGATGTAATATTTTTATGAATTAATAGATTTTGTGTATATATAGAGCTACTGTGTATTATAACTAAAGAAAATTTTAATGAAAAATTATATCTTTAAAATTTTCATTTAATTTACAAATGAATAGATTGTTTTATTCATATTATTTTCAAAATCTACGAATCTTAAAATATTTTTTAAATAAATTATAATAATTTTGAAAAGTAAAGAAAAACAATATTGCTATATAATAACTTCATAAATTAGGACTTTTTTTCTTAAAATTATTATTAAAAAAAAATTAACTTTAAATAGAAAGATATTAAAAGATTAAAAGAGAGTATATATATATATATATATATATATATATATATATATATATATTCTAACCAAGTTCATTTTATTATTGAGCCACGGTTGTGTCACTGGGATTTGATCATCATAATGATATGATTAAAAAATAAGTTATATATATATATATATATATATATATATATATATATATATATATATATATATATAATTGTGCTAAGAGGTGCATTTTACAATTTAGATTAAAATATACATGTTTGGTTAACTTTAAGCATTATAGAACATCAATAATTTATGTCTCATAAAATATCTTCCTGGTTTATATTACAAACAAAAAAGAAAGATATGCGCAATGATTTAGAGTATCCATATTTGACTAGTTTTAATTAAAATATTCTTATCACTCTTGTTATTTTATATTTTATAAGGACATAGGATTTCCTATTGCAATAAATCGAGAGTCATGGAGGAAGATTGAAAAGATCCAAAACTAGTTTATAACCTACCAGCTCAAAATTAAAAGATTTGAATGTCCACTTTAAATAAAATAAATAATTAAAATATTTGAATGTTAACCATAAATAAAATATTTGAATGTCCACTTTAAATAAAATTATTTTCTCACTCTATACATATAGAAAGAGATTGTAAAAATATCAATTATTTAATAGGGAGATATGTAACTCATTCCATTATTATTATAAACTTGATATATGGCAATTACAAAATATTAACCACCAAAACTTTTAATGTGTGAAATAAACAAAATATTTCAATATACGAGGTTGATAACATGTCCCTTCTCAAACACATTTGTAACAATGTGCTACTACACAATTTTGGCTAAAGAAGAAAACCCATAATTTTCGACTTAGGGGCTTAGGAGGCAATTCGATTTAATTTGGTTGCTAGTGGAATGTGGGGGCCACCCACATGGGAATTCGAATTGGCCCATTCAAATAGCTTGGAGGGAAAGTCAAATAAGTGGATGGGGGGGCCACATGAGGCAATGGAGGCCCAAGGAGCTATAAGGAGGAAGCAGCTCTCATTTTGAGACTCATTCATACATTTTGCAAACAAAATCACTTGATTGCTCACTGTGATGTTTAGCTGAGTCAACCGACTGTTTAGCCAAAAATCTCAAGCGGTAGATTCAACCTCTACTTCGGGGGACCATTCGTGCCCGCCCTAAAGAGACAATTCTACAAGGATTTCAAGAGTTCTGGGGCAGTGACATAGCATCAAAAAAGAGTGCAAAGCTAGGAGTGTATTTTTGGGCAGCCACAAAACACACAGAGGGAGATTGAGGCAAGCAGAGATTTGATTGCTTGTCCGGGAGTTGGGGAGTTGAGGTAGCAACATTATACCAGCGTTCTTGTTGGGTTTTACAACCATCTGAGCTGGCATTCCAACAATTCGAACTGCTGGGCTGGGGGACAGCGCAGAGGCCGCACAATAGATTTTTGTGGTACTTGGGAGCAGCTGAGTTGGGCCAAGAGATCATCCGGAGAGTTAGGGATTGGATAGCACGGGTGCACTCAGTATTTTGGAGAAGTTTTCAGATGGATTTACGTGCAGTTTCCAGTAAGTCGAAATTGGCGGCTAGAGCTGGGGTGAGGCTCCAAGGGGGTCGAAAATCAGAAGTTTAAACCAGCCAAAATCCTTTCTGAGTTTTTCTAGGTTTTTGACAAAGATCCAATATGTAAAGTTTCATAATTTTCTAATCACCGGATGTGGGGTTTTAAGTCGTATCTTTGCAGTAGATAATGTAGAATTGTTGGGGATTGAATAGTGCCTTTGGGTGTCGATTTTGGGAAGTCCAAATAGGGCCAAGCCGTTTCTGGGTTTTTGTGGGTTTTTTCCAAGGAATCCGGAGTTAAAAATTTCTAGGTAGTTTTAGTGCACTTTATAGCCATTCAAACTTCAGAAAAGCAGTAGTTTCTGAGCAATGCAATGCAGATTGGTGCAGTATCTAGGCAGCCTTCAATTCAGCCATTTTCCTACCTGGGTTTGGTCCTGCCTGTCCTTTTAGACAAGCTCAAGTGCACCATTCCATCATCTATTGTATTTGACTTGCAGAAATATAATAAAATGGCTCAGAAATTCTCCATTTGTAGCTTTTATATGTTTGCTTAATATTTCATTTTTGTAATTTGGTGCATGTATTATTTCCTTATTATATTAAGGATCATTACAGTGGTATCAGAGCATGATCTTGGCCTAGTTGTGGGAAATTAGCCAGAAGATCATGGAAGCTTTGGGTATAAGTGCACAGTGACGGGTGAAACCAGAGACAAACCCATGGCTCAAGGGAAACCCAATATGCAGAAATTCAGGGGTAGAATTCATTGGAACGATGAGAGGTTGGCCCAGTTGAGGAGGGTGACAGACCAAACCCATCCTCACCCTTACAAAAAAGACGTTAGAGGTGAGCAGACCATGGGGGTGCAACCATCTACATCGTGTGGGCAAATTCGACTAGCTCAGGGCACCAGATCTCCTAAAAAGGAGCAGACAGGACAAAGATGATTAGAGGGTGAGACCAGGGGGAGCTTTTGCTGGTGGAGACCTAGATTTAATATCAAGAGACTGAGAAGGAAGTTGAGCATGATGTTGAGATCTGACAGGATGGTGAGGAGCACATTGATATACCTGGTGTGGTGTAGGAGTCACCTTTATTAGAGACCTCTTTGATAGCCCTAGTTGACACCCTGGTGGAGAAAATAGAGCCTACTCACATAGAGCCATTTGTTGAGGGGGTGTCATCCCTAGACGAGATGCCAACAGTTGATGAGGTATCTGGAGCCGTGACCGAGTTTACAGGTGATAGATGCCCACGACAGTTCCATCAGTTTCAGGCCAACCTTCTAGCATTAAAAAGGAAGGTCGCGTTAGTGCGAGAAGCGATTCTGTAGCAGAACGAAGAGCTTGAGGGCATGAGAGCAGTTTGTGCTGAGTCCACGACCAAATTGACTCACATTAGGGAGCAGTTCGATACCCTACTGGTGCAGCTAGAGTGCATGTTGGAGCGTGAGAGCAGCGCTCTTCGAACATACATAGACGGGGCTGGCAGGACTGTTAGGTTACCATAGCCCATTGGACAGAGGGAGACAGGGCTACCTAGTCAAATTGTATGTATTGACCAGGATAGCGAGATGAGACGACCTGAGTTGCACAAGGTGCAACACCCTCACGGTAGGGTTGTTTTATATGATGGAGTTCATGCATTTCATCCCTCAATACAATGTCAGTGTCAATTATATATATGTTATATACAGTGATCTGACAATACACATTATATTGAGTTGTAGAATGAGTCTCTTGGCTCAATCATATAAAGCAATTGAAAATGAAATATTTCAATGTTTATGTTGATTAAAATATTTCAATGTCGATTATCTATATGTTATATACAATAATTCTGACAATACACATCATATTGGGTTGTAGAATGAGCCTAAAGCAATTGAAAATAAAATATTTTAATGTTTATGTTGATTAAAATATTTCAATGTCAATTCTATATAGGTTATATACAGTAATTCCGATAATACACATCATACTCGGTTGTAAAATGAGCCTTTGTGCTCAATCATATAAAGCAATTGAAAATAAAATATTCCAATGTTTATGTTGATTAAAATATTTCAATGCCAACTATATATTTCAATGTTTATGTTGATGATAAGTATAACAGTGAGAGATAAATCTCACCATATTCAAGAATTCACTATACCAGGTACATAACTCTCTCACTCCTCTCCAACAATCTAGTATGTATTATGTCCCCTATTCTATGATTTTATCTATCCTGTTTTGGTACTTCAATTTTATGGTCCTATTTCATCTGTTGATGCCGCATATTTTGCGTCTTTTATTCCAGAACATTTGATGGAAATTGTAGTCATTGACTATGATCTCGGCCTTCCTCATTTCTGTCTTATTTTGTCAAAGATTGGCATAACTATGTGTTTATCATAGTAGTATTATGATGTATTGTTTCTTTATCATAATGAAAATACAGTTATTTAACTTTTTCCGTGCTGAAAAAAAAGAATTAGAATCAATATTAAAATAATTTATTTTAAAAAATTTATAATTACAAGCCAGCTAAAATGACATTTCCATAAAAGAATTTACAATTATAAACGAGCTAAAAGAACATTTACAGTTAAAATGTTACATTCCAAAACCTTCTCAATGGTTTGTGGAAAGTAAAATACAAAGTAAAGATAATTAAAGAAAATCTTTATAATAAATATAACTCTAACTATTTCTCATGGCCCCTTTATTTAGTCTTCTATTTCATGTTAATGGTTTTTTGAAAAACATTTTCATCATTTCTTATATCAATATTATCAATAATTTTATAATACCAAGTAAAAATGGTTATCAAATATTTTGATTCAAAATTACATTTTTTTTTATGGACCTAATAACCTCTTAAAAGTAGTATCTCCCTTAATTAAGGCTTAAATTTTCAATTTAATGATACCTTCGTCATAAAATAGAACAATGTCTGACAATACTGGGCGATTTTTCCACCTTCTACAGACAAGTCGGATTGGTCCAGGTGGCATTTCAATAGGATTGAAGAGTTTCAATAATACAGGCAGTCTTTAGGAAATGCAAAGAAGCTTGTGATCGTTATCGCCTGAAAGCATAAACCCATGCTGTTATTGGCAAGGATAATGAGAGGATTTGTGAAGTCACAATCTAATTTGAAGAACATTTTTTTGGTTGTGGGTAGCCACAGACATGGCACTTTGACCGGAGCGATTAGAGATCTGTGTCAACAAGTTCAGTAGAAATAAGAACAATTAGAGATCTGTGTCAACAAATTCAGTAGAAATAAGGCTATAGTGTTTTGAAACTATATATTTCTCGATGTAATATTTTTATGAATTAATAGATTTTCTCTATATATTAAGCGTAGTTAAAGAAAATTTTAAAGAAAAATTATATATTTAAAATTTTAATTTAATTTACAAATAAATATATTTTTTTATTCATACTATTTTCAAAATGTGTAAATCTCAAAATATTATTTAAATAAATTATAATAATTTTGAAAAATAAAAAAACAGAATAGTGTTAGATAATAATTTCATAAATTAGGACTTTTTATCTCAAAATTTTATTTAAAAAAAACTATATATATATATATATATATATATATATATATATATATATTCTAACAAAGATAATTTTATTAATAAAGCTTTTTCTCAACCATGGTTGTGTTACTAGGACTCGACCATCATAATGATATGATTAAACAATTTAGATAAAAATATACATGTTTGGTTAACTTTAAGATTATTAATTTATGTCTCATGAAATATCTTCTGGTTGAAATTACAAACAAAAGATATGTGCAATTATTTAGAGTATCTTTATTTGACTAGTTTTAATTAAAATATTCTCATCTCTAGTTATTTTATATTTTATATGGATATGGGATTTCTTATTGCATAAATCCATAGTCATGCAGGAAGATTGAAAAGATCCAAAACTAGTTTATAACATACCAACTCACAATTAAAAGATTTGAATGGCCACTTTAAATAAAATATTAACCATAAATAAAATATTAAGATTTTAAGATTAACCATAAATAAAATATTTAAATGTTAACCATAAATAAAATATTTGAATGTCCACTTTAAATAAAATAATTTTCTCACTTTATATATATAGAAAGAGATTGTAAAAATATCAATTATTTAATAGGGAGATATGTAACTCATTCCATTCTTATTATAAAATTGATATATGGCAATTACAAAATATTAACCACGAAAACTTTTAATGTGTGCAATAAACAAAATATTTCAATATACAAGGTTGATAACATGTCCCTTCTCAAACACATTTGTAACAAGGTGCTACTACACAATTTTGGCTAAGGAAGAGAACCCATCATTTCGACTTAGGGGCTTAGGAGGCAATTCAATTTAATTTGGTTGCTAGTGGAATGTGGGGGCCACCCACATGGGAATTCGAATTGGCCCATTCAAATAGTTTGAAGGGAAAGTCAAATAGGTGGATGGAGGGGCCCACATGAGGTAATGGAGGCCCAAGGAGCTATAAGGAGGGAGCAGCTCTCATTTTTAGATTCATTCATACATCTTGCAAACAAAATCACTTGATTGTTCGCTGTGTTGTTTAGCTGAGTCAACCAGTTGTTTAGCCACGAATCTCAAAGGGAAGATTCAACCTCTACTTCGGGGGACCATTCGTGCCCGCCCTAAAAAGACAGTTCTACAAGGATTTCAGGAGTTGACATAGCACCAAAAACCAGTGCAAAGCAAGGAGTGTATTTTTGGGCAGCCATGAAACACGCAGAGGGAGATTGAGTCAAGAAAAGATCTGATTGCTTATCCGGGAGTTGGGGAGTTGAGGTAGCAGCATGATACCATCGTTCTTGCTGGGTTTTATAACCATTTGAGCTAGCATTCCAACAATTTGAACTGTTGGGTTGGGGGACAGCGCAGATGCCACACAACAGATTTTCGTGGTACTTGGGAGCAGTTGAGTTGGGCCAAGAGATCATCTGGGGAGTTAGGGATTGGATAGCACAAGTGAACTCAGTGTTTTGGAGAAGTTTTTAGATGGATTTACATGCAGTTTCCAACAAGTCGAAATTGGTGGCTAGAGCTAGGGTGAGGCTCCAAGGGGTTCAACAATCAGAAGTTTAAACCAGTGAAAATCCTTTCTGAGTTTTTCTAGGTTTTTGACAAAGATCTCATATATAAAGTTTCATAATTTTCTGATCACCGGAGGTGGGGTTTTAAGTCGTATCTTTGCAGCAGATAGTGTAGAATTGTTGGGGATTGAATAGTGCCTTTGGGTGTCGATTTTGGGAAGTCCAAATAGGGCCACATCATTTCTAGGTTTTTGTGGGTTTTTTCCAAGGAGTCCAGAGTTAAAATTATATAAATTTCTAGGTAGTTTCAGTGCACCTTCCAGCCATTCGAACTTTAGAAGAGCGGTATTTTCTAGGCAGCGCAATGTAGATTGGTGCAGTAGCTAGACAGCCTTCAATTCAGCCATTTCCCTACCTGGGTTTGGTCCTGCTTGTCCTTTCAGACAAGCTCAAGTGCACCATTCCATCATCTATTGTATTTGACTTGCAAAAATATAATAAAATGGCTCAGAAGTTCTCCATTTGTAGCTTTTATATGGGTGTTTGCTGAATATTTCGTTTTTGTAATTTGCTACATGTATTATTTTCTTGTTATCACTTGTATTCCTATTAAGAATCATTACAGTAGTATCAGAGCATGATCTTGGCCTAGCTGTGGGAAATTAGCCAGAAGATCATGGAAGCTTTGGGTATAAGTGCACAGTGACGGGTGAAACAGACCCATGGCACAAGGGAAATCCAATATGCAAAAATTTTGGGGTAGAATTCATTGGGACGATGAGAGGTTGGCCCAGTTGAGGAGGGTGACAGACCAAACCCATCCTCACCCTTACAACAAAGACGTTAGAGGTGAGCAAGCCATGGGGGTGCAACCATCTACATCGTGTGGGGAAATTCAACCAGATCAGGGCACCAAATCTCCTAAAAAGGAGCAGACATGACAAAGACGATTAGAGGGTGAGACCAGGGGGCGATTTTGCTGGTGGAGACCTAGATTTATATATCAGGAGCCTGCGGAGGAGGTTGAGCATGATGTTGAGATCCCACAGGATGTTGAGGAGCACATTGATATACCTAGTGTGGTGCAGGAGCCACCTTTATTAGAGACCTCTTTGATAGCCCTAGTTGATAACCTAGTGGAGAGGATAGAGCCTACTCACATAGAGCCATTTGTTGAGGGGGTACCATCCCTAGACGAGATGCCAACAGTTGTTGAGGTATCTGGAGCCGTGACCAAGTTTACAGGTGATAGATGCCCACGACAATTCCATCAGTTTCAGGCCGACCTTCTAGCATTAAAAAGGAAGGTCGCATTAGTGCGAGAGGCGATTCTACAGCAGAACGAGGAGTTGGAGGGCATGAGAGCAGTTTGTGCCGAGTCCACGACCAAATTGACTCACGTTGGGGAGCAGTTGGATTCCATACCGGTGCAGCTAGAGTGCATGTTGGAGTGTGAGAGCAGCCCTCTTCGAACATACATAGATGGGGTTGGCAACACTGTTAGGCTACCATGGCCCATTGGACAGAGGGAGACAGAGCTACCTAGTCAAATTGTATGTATTGACCAGGATAGCGAGATGAGACGACCTGAGTTGCACAAGGTGCAACACCCTCATGGTGGGGTTTTTTTATATGCGAGCATTCATGCATTTGATCTCTCAATACAATGTCAATGTCAATTTTATATATGTTATATATAGTGATCCGACAATACACATTATATTGAGTTGTAGAATGAGTCTCTTGGCTCAATCATATGCAGCAATTGGAAATAAAATATTTCAATGTTTATGTTGATTAAAATATTTCAATGTCAATTATATATATATATATATATATATATATATATATATATATATGTTATATACAATAATTCTGACAATACACATCATATTGGGTTGTAGAATGAGCCTCTTAGCTCAAACATATAAAGCAGTTGAAAATAAAATATTTTAATGTTTATTTTGATTAAAATATTTCAATGTCAATTATATATAAGTTATGTACAGTAATTCCGACAATACACATCATACTGGGTTGTAAAATGAGCCTTTGTGCTCAATCATATAAAGCAATTGAAAATAAAATATTCCAATGTTAATGTTGATTAAAATATTTCAATGCCAACTATATATATGTTATATACAGTAATTCCTACAAAAAAAAAAAAAAAAAATTATGGCTAAAGTATTTAGTGTAATCTGACATTTTAACATTGACATTTTTTAAGTTTTATTTTTAAATATAAAATCTAGTAAAAAATTGTTAGATTTGCAAATTTAAGCTATGTAGTTTACATAATTTGAATGTCCAATAAAGTTTTCAAAACTCTGAATTCATTTATATATTCAAAAATACAATTTAAACAATAAAAAATTACAATTTCACAAATCATAACCAAAACATTTTATTAGAGTTAAAAAAATTATATAATATTTTTTGTACTTATAAAATTAATACATAATAATTTGGATAAATTGATCTGTTAAACTTCAAATGAAATCTTATAGGGTAATTCAAATTTTACTTTTTAAGTGGTACAATTCGAATTTTCCAATTGCAGTGGATTAAAGTCAGTCATGAGATTTCCCGTAAAGAGAGATTGAGTTCAAATGAAATTTCCTAGTTGGTTCCAGTTTTCACAAGTTGAAGATACGACCTCCACCTGAGTTGCGAACGCGGTTGGGCAGACACATTTACTTGAAATGATATTTCCAGAGGATTCCATTGTTTGACAAGATGCAGAAGCGAGCTCGACTTTGAGTTGCGAAAGCGATTTCCGAACCACCTTTTCTCTAATGGGTATTCGACTTGACTTGAGAAAGTGCTAAATGAAGTATTCCATCTGACAATATGCAGAAGCGAGCTCGACTTTGAGTTGCGAAAGCGATTTCGGAACCACCTTTCCTCTAATGGATATTCGACTTGACTTGAGAAAGCTAAAGGAAGTAAAGGTAAAGCGCCCCGCGTATAAAGAATGTTGTAAGAGAAGGATACTCTAGGGAACTATTCAGGAGAGGAGTGTCCCATTGTATTTTGGGCAGTAAAATATAGTGCTATGGTTACTCTGATGGTTGGAAGAGGGTCTAGAGAGCTCTATAATGAGTAGATGGCTCGTCATGGGAATTATCGGCTGGGTAGAGTGGATTCAAAGTTTTGTAGGAAATTTCTTCACCATAGTGATATTATGGTTTGTCTTATAAGGAGAATCTATAGTTGGTTCCTAAGGTTGAGTGGAAAAGTACTCCTTAGCAATTAGTTTGGTAGGCATGTTACTTGCTTGTAAACATGATCAAAATAAATAAATAAAAGGAATTAAGTTGAATGACACTTATGTAGTTATTTATTGGTACTTTTTCTATTTGATTACTATATTTCAGTATCATGTTTTCATGTGAACTTTCTATGCATCAAGGCTACCTAATACTCTTGCAAAATTGTTATAGTCCATAGTGTAACTAAATGCGATGTAGAATGTACCACAATAACAAGATCCACCACAAGTGCTTAACATTGTTAGCTTTCAAATGATAAAATATAGAAAATAATCATATACCAAAAAGAATATGATAATTTAAAGGATCAATGGTACAATAATAGATTTTAAAAGCAAACACTAAATTCCAATTGGAAAACAATGTTGTCACAATCAATATCTCAATATTATAAATACATTAGAAAGTATTTGTTACAATAATTATATTACCATGTGTCAAGCTCAAAGACCATAATGAAATAATTTATACCACAAATTCCAATTCAATTTACAAATGGATGCATTTTTTTTACTTGTACCATTTCCAAAATCAAACTAATACTTATATTAAAAAATAAAAAATAGTAATAACTAAAAAACATCTATGAGTGTCTTGACAACACACAAGATCACCGTCTATCCAAAACCCCATGGACAATAAAAGTAATATTATTGATATTACATGATGTGTGACTTATTAAATGTTCAGTTTACATGTAATATTGAAAACAAAATTATATTAATGAAAAAAACATTTTACTATTAGCAATAACTAGTTCAATGTCCATATTAAATAACATAATTTTATATCAACTTTAGTTAGAAAATATTAAAGTAATTTAAAAAAAAAAACAACAACAACAACTACTTATATTTTCACATTTTATTGAGATGCCTAATTTATTTCATTTATAATTTGAAGTTGATATAAGATTTTAAAATATTGACAAAAAAGAAAATTTTATTGTCTGTTATAAATCAAATATTTCAATATGGATGTTGAGTAAAATATTTTAACATCAAACATATAGATATAAAGAAAGAGAGACAATTCGTATTCCCTTTATATGTGTTTTTTAATTCAAGGTATAAAAGAATGGAAATAATCAAATATATGTATAGAGAGAAAGATATTAATAACAAAAATAATTTAATATGTGTGTGCATATTTAGAAAGAGAGAAAATGACATTTTTAAAAATATCAATAATATTATATAAAACAAGTAAAAGTTAAAAATTCTTACAGTTAAAACATTTTATTAGTGTGTTCCTTAAAAATAGCATAGATCCATTTTAACTTTGGATCTATGAGCTAATCAAATCTCTCAGAGTATAAATCCTTAATCAAGATCTGCATTCACAAAGAGGTTTTCATTTTGAGAGATTAGATCTCTCTAGGCGCTTGGAAAATATGGAATGAAAATGAATTTATGTTGTTTTTTATTTTAAAAGGACATATCAACTCCATGTTGAGCACCAAATTACACATCTCTTAATTGTAAAATGCACCTCTTAAAACAATTAATTTTTTAATAATACATATTACTTATTTTTTAATAATATTATTATGATGATTAATGCAAAAAGAAAATAAATTTATTTGGTTTTGCATTAATCATCATAATAATATTATTAAAAAATAAGTAATATGTATTATTAAAAAAATAATTGTGGTAAGAGGTACATTTTATAATTGAGAGAGATGTGTAATTTTGTGCTCAACATGGAGTTGATGTGTCTTTTCAAAATAAAAATAAATTATTGACTATAAAGAAATAATGTCCAGGGTAATAAAAGGAAAAAAATGAAAACAAACAAAATTAAATATATATGTTTGGTTAGTTTTAGTTAAAAGCATTATAAAACATTAATAATTTCTAGTCTCGTTGAATCTCTTAGTAGTTGATATTGCAAATCAAAATGAAAAAAAACGTGTAATTACTTATGAGTATCTATATTTAGTTAGTTTTAAATAGGAAATTATTATCACTCTTGTTATTTATATGGATATGAGGTTTGGTGTTACACTATATTCGTGGAGTCGTGGAGGAAGATGAACATATTGAAAATTTTATAACCTACAAGCTCAAGATTAAAGGAAATACTCTCTACCCTATCTTCCTTAATGTAGCTAGTCTTTTCCCTATTTAAGGCATGACTTTGTCTAGGTATCTTATGTATAAGAAGTTATCAAAGAGGTTTCCAAAAAAAATTTCTAACTCTTGTCAAAACCCACACTTTCACTCAAGTTAGGATAGCATTGGGGAATAAAGAAGGAAAACATCTTTGAGAATTCAAACAATACTAAAAGTATTATTATTTCCAAATTTAAATAGAAATTGTGGGGAATAAAGAGCTCAAGGGAAAAATGAAACTATAATATTATAAGGAGGTGAGCCAACCCCAATATCTAAAACCAAAATTATCTTTTGTCTTGACGTTAAAAGAAAATGAACATTATGAAGATAAGAACTAATTCTCTTGAGGTTCACAGTGAAATTGAGCATCAGTTAATTCCAAAAATGTCATAGGATAAAATATCTTAAGAGGGTTGAAGACGAAAAATACTTTCTCTTAAATTTTCCATCTTATTCAAATACTATGACACTACCAACCTTCTTGACATTTTAACTCATCAAAACCATGGTGACTGAGAACACTTCTCTCACTTCTTTTTTAGCATAAAATAAAATGTTAAAGCATTCTAATTAATCTCTTACATTTTTAAGTTAGACCATATAAGTCTTAGTGTATGTTAATCATCATTAAAACATCATCATCATTAAAACATCAATCATTTCCATTTCATTGTATTTGTTCATAATTGATATTACAAAATAATATGAAAAAAATGTACAATTAATTAATTCTATGTTTAACATAAAGTTAATTAAAATATTTAAACATTCATATTAAATCATTTCATTTAATATATATATATATATATATAATAAATAGACGGATCTGTGTCAATAAATTCAGTAGAAAATAAGTCTGCGCTATTTTGAAACTATATCTCTTTGATGTAATATTTTTATGAATTAACAGATTTTGTGTTTATATATTTAGCAAATGTGTATTATAGCTAAAAAAAATTAATGGAAAATTATATATCTAAAATTCTAATTTAATTCATGAATATATTTATATATTGAGCGAATATGTATTATAACTTTAATAAATAAATAATAATAATGAAATATTATATATCTAAAATTTGAATTTAATTTACAAATAAATATATTTTTTTACTCCTACCATTTCCAAAATCTGCAAATCCCAAAATATTATTTAAATAAATTATACTAATTTTGAAAAGCAAAGAAACACAATATTGTTATATAATAACTTTATAAATTAAGACTTTTCTTCTCAAAATTATTATTTAAAAAAAAATATATAAAAAAATAAAAATAGAAAGATATTAAAAAGGGAAAATAGATATTTATATTATTCTAATAAAGTTCATTTTACTAATGAAGCGTTTCTCAACCATGGTTATGTTGCTAAGACTCGTCATCCTAATAATATTATTAAAAATTAAGTTATATATATATATATATTTTAATAATTGTGGTAAAAAGTGCATTTTACAATTCAAATGAAAATATACATGTTTGGTTAATTTTAACCATTATAGAACAATAATTTATGTCTGATAAAATATTTTCGTGGGTGACATCACAAACAAAAAAGAAAGATCCATATTTGACTAGTTTTAATTAAAATATTTTTATCACTCTTGTTATTTTATATTTTATATGGATATGAGGTTTTGTGTTGCAATAAATTCATAGAGTCATGGAGGAAGATTGAAAATATCCAAAACTAGTTTGTAACCTACAAGCTCAAAATTAAAAGAAATACTCTCTACCCTCTCCTCCTTATCGAAGCACGTCTTTGCCCCATTGAAAGCATGGCTATGACTAGATATCTTATGCATAAGAAGAAGTTATACAACATGGATTCCAAGAGCTTTCCTAAAATTTATTCTAACTCTAGCCAAAACCCTCACCTTCCATTCAAGCTAGAGTGGCATTGGGGAATAAAGAAAAAGATTATCTTGCACAATCCAAATAATATTTAGAATATTATTACTTACAAATTGAAGGGGAAGCTATGGGGAAATAAAGAGCTAGAGGACAGAATGAGACTATAATAATATAAGGAGGTTATCAACCCCAACATTGAAAACCAAAATTATCTTGTTGTCTTGACTAGTGTTACTAAAAACATGAACATTATCAAGATGAAAATGGATCCTCATGAACTTCATAGTGAAATTGAGCATCAATTAATTCCCAAAAATCTATGGGATAAAATAGTTTGTCCCCTATGCGATCTTAAGAGGGTTGAAGATGATTAGTAATTTCTCTTAAATTGCTAAAATAGTTTGTCACCTATGTGATCTTAAGAGGGTTAAAGATGATTAGTACTTTCTCTTAAATTGCTAAAATAATTTGTCACCCGGTTGGAGATGAAAAGTAAATTCTCTTAAATTTTCCATCTTCTTCGATCTAATTTTCAAAATATGTGTCATACTACCAACCTACTTGACCTCATAACTCATCAAAACTATACCTTCTTAAGGTAGACCATATAGGTCTTAGCTGGTGTTAATCATGATAAAAATATCAATAATTTCAAACTCATTTTATTTGTTCATGGCTGATATTACAAACCACTATGGAAGAGATGTTCAATTACTTTTGTGTTTAACACAAAATTTAATAAAACATTTCAATATCCATATTAAGTATTTTAATTTTATATTAAGTTTATATAAAGAGATAAATTAATTGAAAGTTCAGAAGCATATATATATATATATATATATATATATATATATATATATATATATATATATATATATATAAATTATATTTGACTTTAAAAATGCAAGAGTTAAATAAAATATTTGAGTATCTATGTTAAAATTAGGAAAAAGAAAAATGTTAACCATAAATAAAATAATTTTCTCACTAATATATATTTAGAAAGATATTGTATAAATGTCAATTATTTAATAAGGAGGTATGTAACTCATTCCATTCTTATTATAAAATTGATATATGGCAATTACAAAATAACCACCAAAATTTTTTATGTGTGCAATAAATAAAATATTTCAATATACAAGGTTAAATTGAAATATTTCAATATCATATGAATAAAGAGATATTTTACAATATTAGATAGATGTTTGTTTTAAAATATATTAATAAGGAAATAAAATATTAAAACATTTCAATGTCAACTATGTATATACCAGCTTAGATCTATCATCTTAAATAGGGATCTAACCACTGAGAGGGATCCAATTTCTTCACTTGTAAATTTTTTTATGAGTAGACATTATTTAAATATTTTGTATAGTTATTTTATTTTCATTTTATTTTTAGATTTTTTTTAATTTTTATTTTGGTCGATATGAGTAAAATTTTAACTTTGATGATGGATGGATAGGGTAACACATCATACTTGGGTGTAAAATGAGTCTCTCAGCTCAATCATATAAAGCAATTGAAAATGAAATATTTCAATGCTTATGTTGATTAAAATATTTCAATGTCAAATATATATATGTTATATACAATAATTCCAACAATAAACATCATACTCCGCTGTAAAATGAGCCTGGCAGCTCAATCATATAAAGCAATTGAAAATAAAATATTTCAATGTTTATGTTGATTAAAATATTTCAATGTCAATTATATATATGTTATACAGGAAAATCCACATCATGTAAAATGAGCCTCTCAGCTCAATCATATAAAGCAATTGAAAACAAAATATTTCAATGTTTATGTTGATTAAAATATTTCAATATCAATTAGATATTGTTATATATAGTAATTCAGACAATACACATCATACTGGGCTGTGGCTCAATCATATAAAATAATTGAAAATAAAATATTTCAATGTTTATGTCGATTAAAATATTTCAATGTCAATTATATATATATATATGTTATATACAGTAATTCCGAGAATAAAAAATTCTTATCAGTAAAGTATTTAGAGTCATCTAACATTTTGATATCAACATTTTTGAAATTTTATTTTTAAATCTAAAATCTAGTAAAAAATGGTTAGATTGCAAATTTAGGTTATGTATTTACACAATTTAAATTTCCAATAAATTTTTCAAAACTCTAAATTTATTTATATATTAAAAAAATACAATTTCATAAATCATAGCCCATTAAAATAAAAAAAATTATGTAATTTTCCCTGTACTCAAAAAATTAATACTTAATAATTAAAATAAATTCATGTATTAAACTTCAAATGAAATCTTTTATGGTACAACTCTGATTCAAATTTTACTTTTTTAACTCGTGCAATTTGAATTTTCCAATTACAGTGGATTAAAGTCCGCCATGAAATTCCCAGTAAACAGATATTGAGTTCAAATGAAATTTCTTAGTTGGTTCCAGTTTCACAAGTCGAAGATGCGAGCTCGACCTGCGTTGCGAACGCGGTTGTGCAGACACATTTACTTGAAAGGATATTTCCTAGAGGGTTCCATTGTTTGACAAGATGCAGAAGCGACCTCGACTTTGAGTTGTGAAAGCGATTTCGGAACCACCTTTCCTCTAATGGATATTCGACTTGACTTGACTTGAAAGCGCTAGATGAAGTACATTTCACTTTTCGAGGATATAAAGCGCCCCCACGTATCGACTTGAATTATCATACATTGAACTCTACAGTCAAATTCAACTCACCTTTGTTTTCCAGAATACATTACTTTTCAACCGTCTCTTGATGAGTTGAATATAAAGAAGGGAGTAGCGCAGATTCAAAATAACTTCAGTTACAGAATGGCCCCTTCCAGAGTCTGGCAATGCAACATCATTTTAATCACTGCAACATCCAAATTATTTGTCTGTGTTTTTTAACTATCAACGTTAGCATTAGCCGCAGTAGATAACTTCACCGGTGCCAGCAAATGCAATCGCAAACTTCACGTCATCGCCGATAGTGATGCTCGGGAACAGAACTTGTACGAGGTTCTATTTGTGGGGCATGTGTTGCGGAGGCTGCAAATATTCTTGGAGTCTGTAACAAATATTCTGGGAGCATTTATCTGATGAAAGGATGTTTTTTCAGATATGAAACTTACAGCTTCTATTCAAAATTATCAGATATATCACTCGACCTTTTAAACTGCTCTCAGATTAGCACAAACAGCACAGATCCAAAGAGTTGGCGGATTGCCAATCTTTTGACGACGGCCATTAATGATCCTGTGAACAGTAATGTTGGATACGGTACGAAAATCGATGTTGGGAATTATGCTCTGGCTCAGTGTTGGAGAGACCTGCGTATGGATGACTGTAAAAAGTGCCTCCAAACGGCGTACAATAATTTCCAAAATTGCCTACAAGGATCTACCCAAAGAGTCGCCTTGTTTCAGAACTGCATGGTTCGTTACGAGACGTACAAGTTTTTCGGTGATGCTGTCCTCTTACCCTCACCCCCAAGTGGAAGAGCTCCTTCTCTACCGCCTTCACCCTCGAATGGAAGAGCTCCTTCTCTACCCTCAAATGCAAGTGGTCCTTATATACTGCCATCAAGAAAGACAGAAGGTATTGCCATTTAAATTATGAGGGAAATCTCAAGTGCATTTGCAATCCAATTCAGTAAGGCAGATTGTTATTTTCTGCAGGGAAAAGCCATTTGGGATCGGTCGTTGCTGGTGTCGTTGTTGCGATGGTGGTAGTGTTACCGTTGGTGTTGGTTGCAGCTTGGAAAAGAAAGATCATTCAGCGTCGGTACAAGCAACAACCCCCGGGTGAGTTAATCTTCTCTCTGGCTCCCTTCCATAAGGGAGCACTTTACAGTTAAGTTTATCTAAACAGTTTCTGGAGCAGTAATCTAGATTTGCAGTAATTTTGGTAATAGTTCTGAAGGATACAGAGTATCAAAGGGTATTAGATTATTTCTAAATTATAAAATCGAAGGAAAATTTTGCATTTTTAAGTAAGATATTGTGATTTGAAATTATGAAGCGTATGAGCTAATTTAACTGTCGGGCATTTTGTTAATTTTACAACAATATATTTTTAGTTTAAAACTATTTAATCACACTAGTTTATGTGAATGTGTATATATAAATAAAGTCTAGGGAATTAGCTCAAATGGTTATTGCTGGTGTACTCGACATTTGACTAGTTTTGTATTGATAAGTGCTTAGTTTTAATTCCCCTAAATGAAGCATAATATTCTACAAAATTTACCACGGATGTCATTTATTCGCAGGCAAGAGCATCTCATTATGAGCAAACTATCCATCTATATTGGATGATAAGAATCTCTTGGTGAAAGCGTTGGCATATATTCCTTCTGGCTCAACTTCGACTTCTCAAAGGCGCGTGTATTACAACAAATATCTACCGTATATACAATTTCAGCTCCAAAGATAGAATCGACGCGTATATACAATTTCAGCTCCAAAGGTAGAATGGACGCCTTAGCCGGATTCAACTTCATATCCTGTGTATTCCACACTCTGAGCTTCAAAGCTCCAGTGGTAAGGGTCATGCTCCTATGGATTCAGCTGATCATGAATATTTGGATGATTACTATTTAGTTTTATATGCAACAGTTTTATATTTTTTATTCTTATGTTTATTGTTATCTAGAATCAAGGAAATTTCAGGACATACAGGCTTATCTAGCCTGGATAGACAAACTCATACTATTTTGTTTTTGGATGGCTTATCATGATGTTAGGTGGCCAACAAACTGGTTTCCCTCTCTGTAGGTTGAGGCCACCTAACCTCATAGTTTATGGATGTAACCTACTTGTTTTTTGAATGATAATGAAAAAAAAGTCGGAAAAAAATTTGGGAAAAATGTATAAATTCATGCTCAACATGGAGTTGGTGTGTCCTTTATTATATATATATATATATATATATATATATATATATATATATATACACTATAGAAAAACAATGTCCACTATAATATAAGGAAAAAATAAAAACAAACAAAATTAAATATATATGTTTGGTTAGTTTTAGTTAAAATCATTATAAAACATCAATAATGTGAGTGTCATTGAATCTCTTAGTAGTTGATATTACAAACCAAAATGAAAGAAATGTGTAATTACTTATGAATATCTATATTTAGTTAGTTTTAAATAGGAATTAGTATCACTCTTGTTATTTATATGGATATGAGGTTTGGTGTTACACTATATTCACATAGTCATGGAGGAAGATGAACATATTGAAAATAATTTTATAACCTACAAGCTCATGATTAAAGGAAATACTCTCTAGCCTATCCTTCTTACTAAAGCTAGTATTTTCCCTATTCAAAGCATGAGTTTGACTAGGTATCTCGGGTATAAGGAGAAGTTATAGAAAATGGATGCCAATAGGTTCCTAAAATTGCTTCTAGCTCTTGTCAAAACCCACACCCACTCAAGTTAGAGTAACAAAAGGGAATAAAGAAGGAAAACATCTCTCAGAATTCAAATAATACCAAAAGTATTATTCTTTCCAAATTTAAAGAGAAATTGTGGGGAAATAAAGATCTCAAGGGAAAAATGAAACTATAATATTATATAGAAGTGAGTCAACCCCAATATATAAAACCAAAATTATCTTTTTTCTTGACTAGAGTTAAGAAGAAAATAAACATTATGAAGATAAGAAATAATTCTCATGAGGTTCATAGTGAAATTGAGCATCAATTAATTCCCAAAATGCCATAGGATAAAATATCCTAAGAGGGTTGAAGATGAAAAATACTTTCTCTTAAATTTTCCATCTTATTCAAATACATATGGCACTACCAACATTCTTGACTTTTAACATAGAAATAAAATGTTAAAACATTCTAGTTAATCTCTTATCTATTTAAGTTAGACCAGGTCTTAATGTATTTAAGTTAGACCAGGTCTTAATGTATGTTAATCATCATTAAGATGCAACTTTTACTTTGAACTCGTAGAATTTGAATTTTCCAATTACAATGCATTAAAGTCAGTCATGAAATTCCCCGTAAACAGATATTGAGTTCAAATGAAATTTCGTAGTTGTTTCAAGTTGAAAATGCGAGCTCGACCTGAGTTGCGAAAGCGGTTCTGCAGCCACATTTACTTTGGAGTTTAAACGATATTTTGTAGTGGGTTCGATTGTTTGACGAGATGAACATTCAAATTAGAAAAGATTCAGCTGAGTTTGTTTTAGAATTTTATTTACGGAAAAAGAATCATGGAATCCTTATGCCTAACCTCATTAATGAGAACAAATGCGTTAGCTTATTATGATCGTAAAGCTTCTCATTATTGTAAAAGAAGGCCTAATGTGGTAGGGTTAGAATCAATATTGAAGTAATTTGTTTAAAGAAATTTAAGATTACAAACAAGTTAAAATGGCATTTCCATAAAAGAAAAGAATTTCCAATTATAAACCAGCTAAAACACATTTCCAGTTAAAATGTTATGAGGGGATTCCAAAATCTTTTCATTGGCTTTTGGAAAGTAAAATACAAAGTAAGGATAATAAAAAGAAAATCTTTATAATAAGTATAACTCTATGTATTTCTCATGGCTCTTTTATTTAATCTTCTATTTCATATTAATGGTTTTTGGAAAAACAATTTAATCATTTCTTATACAAACATTATCAAATGTTTTATAATACCAAATAAAAAGTGGTTATCAAATATTTTGATTCAAAATTACATTTTTTTTATGGACATAATATTTTCTTAAAAATAATATCTCCCTCAATTAAAACTTAAATTTTCAATTTAATGATACCTTCCTTATAAAATAAAACATGTCTGACAATAGTGGGAGATTTTTCCACCCTCTACAGACAAGTTGGATTGGTCCAGGTGGCATTTCAGTAGGATTGAAGAGGTTCAATAATACAGGCAGTCTTGAGGAAATGCGGAGAAGCTTGTGATCGTTATCGCGTGAAAGCAGAAACCCATGTTGTGATTGGCAAGGATAATGAGAGGATTTGTGAAGTCACAGTCTAATTTGGAGCACATTTTCTTGGTTGTGGGTATAGCCACGGACATGGCACTTTAACCATAGCAATTAGAGATCCGTGTCAACAAGTTCAGTAGAAATAAGAGATCTGTGTCAACAAGAGTTCATTAGAAATAAGAGCAATTAGAGATTTGTGTCAACAAGTTCGGTAGAAATAAGTTCTCTAGAAATAAGGTTAGAGGGCTTTGAAACTATATTTCTCTAGATGTAATATTTTTATGAATTAATAGATTTTCTATATATAGAGTGAATGTGTATTATAGCTAAAGAAAATTTTAATGAATATTCGAAAGCGCTAAATGAAGTACATTCACTTTTCGAGGATATAAAGCGCCCCCACGTATCGACTTGAATATCATACATTGAACTCTACAGTCGAAGTCAAATGATCTTTGTACAAATTTCTGCAAAGAACCTCATCACAAAACTCTTTTGCAAGAAACTACCAAAGTCCACAATTTGATTATGTTTGTATATCAATATATCATTAAATACTAATTCATATTTATCTGAGGTGATCTAAAGGTTTCAACACTGAAGTAGATCTGATTTTACCATTCCTACAATCGCATTGATTAATACTAAGGAGATAAACAATAGTTATATGGTGAACACAAGTCTACAAAGCCTTCAACAATTATGATGTGCTCATACTAGCAGAACCTCCACCAAATTTATATGATACACATATAATAAAAGAACCACCAACCAACAGTATGATCAATAAAGAATGAGGGGTTCAAAAATGTTTAATCATATCAGGACCATGTTTACTCACCACATATCAAAGAAAAAACCAGGCAATGAAGAACTCTGCCCCAATTTCTTTTGGATCTATCATTAAGTAGTTAAATCTAGGCCTCCTCCTTACACCCTATGTTTCCAGATCATAACTCACGAAGAATGCACACATAGATTGATCGAACTCCTTTCCTTTTAATAGTCTTTCTTCCTTAAAATTACCATGGGAAAATCCAAGGATTCTGTTCTTGGTAATGTTGATCATATCAAATAGATGTTAGTCATACTTGTGAGCATGAATTCTTTGGGAAATTCAATAGTTTTTCCCTTGGGTTTTTTTTTTGGTCCCTTCCAAGCATTTTCACGCCCTTTATTCTCGAGAATTTATAACGCGTTGTGTTTACTTAGATAGTCGTGTTATCAAGATCCTCTATCTAAACCTCTATCAGATTGCTTCAACACTTCACCAAGCATCTCCAAAGCTTGTCTAACCTCTTCTACAAGCATCAAGACATCATCATAAGGCTCCAACTTGTCAAATTCCCCTGCATCCTCCTACAATTCCTCTGTAAGTATCACAATATTATTGACTTGACTTGTTGACATTCTCCTATAAGCATCACATCCTGATTGATTTGTTGACATAAATTCCAACCAGTTGTCAACATTCTCCCCCTTTGGCATTGATGTCAACTTCTTGCATCAAATCCTTTTCTCCCCCTTTGACATCAAAGGAAAAGGGAAACTCATAGCAATGCCAACGTTAGCATAATCCTCCTGAAATACTCAACACCATGCTAACTACATACTTAATACAAACTAATCTTCTGATAGAAGTTGATGTATCTCCTGCAAAATAAGTATGTTAAACAAAGAACTTGGTTGCAAAACATGTCTCTGATCAACACCATAACATCTCATGTTAACAATGCTCCCCCTAAGCATATAATGGGGGTGCAAGCATACTCTCTTTGTTATTGTACCAACGCTTATGCTTCTATATAATAAGCCTCCTAGCCAAGTGCAAGGGACTAACCAATTTGTCACTAATGGTGTACAATGATGTGTAATACAAGTACAAGGCTTCGTAGAGAAAATACATGGTTGTATATGACTAATATGTGACTCTTCTATAAGCACACCTATCACCAACCAATGACTCATGATTACATGGACCCAAAATATATCATTTCACCTGGTGACCCAATACAAAAATGAGACAATGGGCTACGTCAATAATATACAATACAAGACTTTGACATATAATAGCCCATACATAGTTGAACTTGACACACCTCTACAATACATGTTGGACACAATGTGTCTCTCTATGACCAATGCACCAAAAGATGAAATAATAATGATACATGGCTTATATAAATGCACACACATGTGCTCTCCTCTATGCATGCTCATCATAATGATATGAGGCAAATACATGGCATCCATGAGCAATAATATGTGCTCTATGTAGCAACAGTGAAAGTACAATACCATAGCACATGCTAACACATGGCTACTTTCAACACCTCAACCATAATCTGAAATCTCAGCAGCAACATAAATGTGTTGTCAATGAAGTCTCTCTACAACATCTAAAGTCCACACAAGCCATTAAATATAGCAGTAAATAAAATTGTTTAGTAGCATATCAAATACAAATCAACACAAACAATAATCTCTTGGTAGCAAAGTCATGGAAAGAGCACAAGACACCCACCATTTTCCGCATAGATATCAGTAACATGATAATTTGAACTAGTAGTAGAAACTCAAATATCATGACATAGTGGCAACGACATATAAGTCCTCATCAATAACAGAGTTATATCATCATGAGTCTCATAGAAGCGTGCTTATATAGCACCAACTCTAGCTCCAAGAAGCAAATAAACAAGTCACAAAAGCATCACAACAACAATCTCTCAAACATCATCAATGCATAGCAAAATAAGTAACACATCAAAGATGAAATCTAAGAAACAACAATAGTAACATAATATTTTGAAACAAATCATTGTAATGCACTCATGACCACATCATAATCAAGATCAACATACTCTCTCCATGTAAAGGCCACAACCCCAAGCAGCAAAAGAACATCACAAGCAGCATACGCACTCTTTAATCCAACTCGCTTTGGCTCATAAGCCATCTAAATGTACAACATACCAAAGTAGAATACACCAAACATATAAATATATACAGCATGAGCAACAGTATGCACACCAAACTTTTCCATGCAAGCATATTAATACAACAATATATGAATTTGAATAATCATGTTGCGAAAACAACAAATCCTTACTCAACAATATAGAGAAAGTGAATTTAAGCAAATAAATACATGATTAACTCCTACATCATGAACATAATGCCAACAATCTACTGGTCCACTAGAAGCAAGAATTATCCCCCTAAATATGTGATCTTCTTTCACTCCCTCACATTCCTCTCTTTGAAGGGTTCGTGCTCTAAGAATTGATCACGATGTTCTGGACAAACTCACCATTAGCAACATAAATCTTTAAATATATGATCAACAATAAAAATTAGTCATCGTCGAGCCATATTGTCGTAAACTACAGTAAACCAACAATCTCCCACAATTTGATCACAATCCCTTGCTGCATATATCTACCAGTAAAGTCTACAAAATAAATTGTCTTCAAACAAACATGAAGAAACACATCATAATTACATCAAATAAGCTCATTTTCCATGTGCATAAGAACAAATATTTGGTTGACATGTCTTAAAAAATATCACTGGAAACTCAACATGTAGTTGCTCCAATGCTATCAATAACAAATATGGTTGATCCAACAGATGTCAAACTGAAAATAATAATAGCTCATAAATAGAACCAATACTTCAAGCTCATGTAGCTCCCCTTATGCCCATGTATCACCTTTATAAAACATAAAGCTTTCCATATACAATATTTCCTATATGACTACACCTATGATGAGGCCATATGCTCCCCCAAAGACCATGCAGGCATCATTTTTTTGTAAGGGTCTCTTCCTGCTCATTTCTCCTCCAAAATTTGATAAGTTGATGTTTGACATGTGCAACACCTCTCTTCCTATGTGGTTGACCTAGCATGATTTTCTCACTTTAATTGGATTTCCTCTAACACATGGGTAGCTTGCAATCCTTGGCCTTGTGGCGAATGTTGCTACACATGTAGAAATTTATGTGACCATGGTACAAAGGAATAGGCTTATATCTCTGACCGATCTACCTTTGATTCTTTGCATGAGTCCTTCAGTCAATGGAAATGGCTCTATGGCCAAGAAAATTGCACGAGAAATGGTAGCCTCAAAAATAACAATTATACATCATTATTGATAATCATCATGATGAGGGCAATCTTCCTTGCATGATTAATTGAGGGCGCTTTTCACTTTGTTGTTTCTTTTACTAAGAGGACTTGACCTCTTTGTTTCTAAAATCTTCTGCAACATGTCCAAGTTTTTTACAATTGAAACACTTGACATCTTTCATTATGGGTACAAAGGATTTTCTTATTGAATGCACTTTTCTTGGCTCTTCTTTTGCTTGTTAATCTTGCTAATGGTTCTTCTTTTTCACGTTGCAACTATTTTATCCATTATTTTTTGATGTGCTTATAGTTTCTTGAGTGCTCAATGTGATCCTTTCTAATTCCTCTTGCAATTTTTTCTTCAACTCCCAAATTTTCACAATAATTGACTCTTTCTCTAAGATTCTTGCTCGTTGCATCCTTGATTCTTCTTAATTCTTCCAGTATAGTTTTGAAACCTATGATTTATTCTTTGTAACCACACTCCTTTTCATCAAAAAATTGTAATAAATTTTGTTGGTCTTCATTCTCAACTGTGAGCCTTTTATCTCGACTTATGGGGCCACTATCTTGCATTTATATTCACCTTTTGAATCTAATTTCTCTCCAAAAGGATTGCCTCCATTTTCTTTTGAAAGGTCAATCTCAGTCAATTGGTTATCATCTTCTAATCCATCAACCTCAAGAGTCTCATCATCACTACATGTGAAAGGAAATGGGAAATTAGACGTAAGATGGCCTTCACATCTACAATTAAAAAAGCTGCAGTACTTGGTAATTCTTGATGACTATCTTCACCATTTTTTATCAATGAAAACAAGGGCTATTTCGAATCTGTTTTTTTTTTCTTGTTTGTTGCTCTTCTTCTCTTAAGGCATCTAATGACTCATGAGCCTCAATATTACAACAACAATTCTACAACTCCCAAGGCTACCAACTTTAGTTATCAACCTAGGGTTTCGTACAAACTTGGAGGTGATAGTGTTATATAGACAGTAGATGCATCATTTTACCCATGCCACCCTCAACTAGGTCACTTGATCATTAGGGTTCCAGACCATTTATCTACCGAATTGAAAGGAGTCTAACTACTGCAAGCAAAATGTAAAGGCTAGTTCTAGTGTAGAGAAAGTAAATGCTTTTCAACTCAGAAAATGAAAGTTTCCAACTTGTAAATGTTATGAAATGACACAAATATTATGCTACTTTACAAAAAGGAAACTATGATAACTTGCACTCAATCATCTATCTATCAAGGTTTCTTGAAAACAAAATATTATTATACCATTTCATAATTCAAGAATGCATGCATTGACTATCTAATTCACACTTGCAAAGTAAATAAAGTTCTAATTGCTAAATTCAGAAATGAAAGAACTAATGCTATTTGATCTTGCAGGAAGGAAAAGGAGTGAAAGGATGGGTCTAGGTGGCACTTCTGGTCATGGAATCTAAGATGAGGCATTAAAATACTCCTAAAATAGGCTAGGTTATCATTATAGGTCAAAACAAGGTCAAAATAAGTTGTTATAAGTGTGCTACAGGATTCCCTGTACTACTATAGGATGTCTTGAATTGCTACAGGAAGTTGACTGAGAGGGTTTGGAGGGAAATAATGGTGAAATGAATTGTTTGAAGGGCTTATGAGAGTTGTGGAAAGCGTGGGTAAGGTGATCATCACCCTTAGCCAAGCCCAATACTCCAAGAAGGACAGATTTGACTAAGACGGCTTGCTCATGGTGATCGAAAAACAGAGGTTTAGAACATGGGTTGGCATGCATCAACAGACGGTGGAGAAGACCTAAATGGAGTTGGTGAAAGGAGTCCCTTCCTGCAGATCAACAACCCTACAATTACACATGTTTCTCTTTTCATTTGCAAATTATTACATGTCAATGTGGAAAAGATGAATTGAATTTGGAAAAGCTTATCTAACTACTGCTAAGAACTAGATCTATGAAATGAACTACCTTCTAAGCTACAACAATCTTGAGAATAAAAAATAACAATAGTAAATATTTCCAAGAAATCATAAACAACTATCTAACTAATGCTAAAACTTGATCTATGCAATGAGCAAGAAATCAAACTATGTTTTTAGGCTATGAGAGTGGGGTCCTCTAATGATGATCCCACGAGGGAGATGAGATAAGGGTCACTTCCACAAGATATTTGATGTATTTTACTCCCACTAAACTGCAACAACTAATTTACCCTCTAAGCTAATGGAAACATAAATGAACAACAACTTAATAAATCTCCTAAGCCAAAAGAAACATGCATAGATTTCAACAGTTGATCAACATTCTAGATTAAGAATATACATACAAGAGAGGAACTTATTCTGATAGGCTTGGGACCTAACGCAAGATCTTCAGCCCTATAGGTCAACTTAGTGCTAGATCAAAATAGAAATTCTCATTATCACTCAAAAAGTGTCAAATACATCATAAAATGACAGTCAAATGTGCTTCGACTAAATGGTCTCTTGGCTACAATAAAACTTTGAATCCTAATGAGTCCCTTAGCTTGCTTATTTATAAAAGTAATGGAGCTACCAATAGCTCCCTAGAAAATAGGGATACTTGGCTCCCTAACTCGAGAATAGGTCAATCTAAATCTTCCTTGACTTGCACTAGTTCGGCTGTCAATGAACTGAGCTTGCATAGTTGCGAATGACACCGAGATGATGAGATAGAGTGGGGGATCTTCTACTGATTAGAGGAGTTAAGGAGGGAGACCACCTCCTAGAATCTCTCTTTCTTGTCTACTCTGAGTTCCTGCACTCAAATCAACTCAAAATTGCTCCAATTCCTGCATTTAACACACATTAGGCCACATGACATAGTAACACATCTTTACTCCTCACACTAAGCATAATATAACAAAATTTGTAGATAAATGTGAGAAAAATATAATTTAATAAGTTGGAGGATGGAATTATGACCCATGTAGTAAACTTATTGATGACCCTCATCATCATCCCCTACTAAAATTGTTTCTCATCCTCTGAGAAACCTATTCATCTATGTCCATGGCCTTCATGGCCCTCGTGGTCTTTCTGACGTCCCAAGCTTCTGCAGATGGTGTCTCTTCCTGATGATAGAAGCCTATATTTTTCTCTATATCTTCCCACTGCTTCCTTTCCTCTTCTTCCTTCCTTCCTTCCCGGAAACCCAACAACAAAGGTGGACTGAGCATAAGTCCAATCTAGTTGATCTTCAATATTTTCATGTCCCTCTTGTACAACAGTGTTCTATCCAAGGCATTTTTCAATCTCTCAAGAGAGTGATACTCCTTGATATAGAGCTATGTGGTAGGCTATTACATCTTCTCTAACATGCTTGTTGGCTCTCTGTCCCCAACATCCTGAGAGTGTCATCAAAGTGAGAGATGACTTGTTCTTGGGTGGCAAGGTATTTAGGTTCCAACTTAGAATCATTTGAAATGATGTTGTGATTACTAATTACAACCATTGAAATTTTCTTCTCTTCCTTGATGTAGAGGGGTTCCTTTTGTTCTTTTACCAATGCTCTCTTCACCTCCTCATCCATGGCCTCCTCATGCCTCATCCAAGATACAAGAGCCATCAGCTGAACGTCTCCCAACTTTGCATTGGGATCCCAAACATTCATATCAGTTAAGGTGAGGTTGTGTAGGTAGAATTCAACTAATTTGGCTTTGTCTTCAATGCCACTCTTGTCACACAACTCAATGAACTGCTTGTAGTCCTGGAATGGCATGGACCTGTGTTTTTCTAATGTCTTGATCTGGAACTGCATCCATCGATCTTTTAGGAAAAGTGAATAGGATTTGGATGGCAGTCTGCATTGAAGTGCCTCCATGGAGAGGCTTTCCATTTTGGCCAATTGGGACTCCTCTTGTAATTTATTCCTCAACCATTTTTTTTCTTCTTGTAATTGTGTTCTCATTGTGTACTCTCTATCCATTAACTCACTCAACTCCTTGCCCATTTCTAGGATATTTTTTCGATAAGTCCCACATCTTCCACTTTCTTATCTTTGGCAATCTACATCCACCTATGTGGCCTTCCTCTCTTTTATTCAAGTTCAAAGAAGAGACAGACTGAAAATTTTTGTGGGATCACTTTGCCTCCTTCAATGAACTTGTAATAGGAGCTCAAATTGGGTTGTGAACTACGCTCCTGCAACTTTGGAAAATCTCTCTCAAATGTTCTTAGAGAAGTTTCCCCCTCCTATAACTGCTTTGTTGCCTCTTTGCCTTATTTCTACCCCTTATGATCTTCCTATAGCATTTTATGCTCTCCCTGTAGCACTATTTGTTTTTCTTGTAGCAGGCTTTGTGTTCCTTGTAGCAAGCCTTTTCCTTTTTGTTGGAGTGTGATGGGTGCTTTGGGCTTCCTAGAGGAGGTTGACCTGGTGACACGCTTTCTTACATAGGTTATGGGAGTCTTTGAGATGGCTCTAGGATATGTGGCTTTCTCAACCTTCCTTTCAATATGTTCTAGCTCCTCTCTTTTACTTGATGGTTCTTCAATCAGAATAGGGGTCCTTGTGGGATTATGAGGCTTTCCCTATTTAATCCTAGTCATTTTCCTTGTTTTGAATTAGAGAAGAGTTTTCATCTACCTTTTCTTCTTATATTTGATTGGTGTGCTCAAGGCAACCAAGGTAGCAACTGCCTCCTTTTCAGTGGGTCTAGGAAGCAAACGTTGATGCTATGGGGATATCTTTTCTTCTTCAGGTGCATAGGTTTTATCAGGGCTTGTTTCTTCCTGCTGCTCCTCCTCTTCTTCTTCCTTTTGTTCTTCCTCCAACTCTTCCTTTTTCTATGATTCTTCCTCTATTTTCTCTACCTCTGCCTCTTCTTCCTCTTCTACTTTAGCCTCTTCCTCTCCTGCTTCTTCTTCTCCTTCCTCTTATGCTTCTTCCTCTCCTGATTCTTCTTATCATTCCTATTCTGCCTCTACTTCTTCTCCTTCAACACTAGAGGTTGGGGTCTCACCAAGTGCAAGGACTTGAGTGTCAAGGAAGGATTCTCTATCCATATCTCTAAATGTGAACCAGATGATAGAAACTCTCAAGTCATTCAAAGAATATTCCACTATTATTTTGATTAGGCCATGATGTACTAAGTGTTGTTCCTTTCCCTCTTTCACCATCTGGCTCATGTCCATGATGGATTGTGGGACGAAATGAGGCACATTGAGTCTTTTGGCTATGGGAAATCTGGTTCAAAATGTTAGTTCATGGAGCAGTATGAACTGGTCGCCATAGACTACACTCAATCTTCCTTCAAAAGAAATGGCCTTAAGGATGTGGTAGGCCACCTCATTCCATGGATAGGGGAGGCTCTCCTTTCTGACTGCGTTTTTATCTTCAATTGGTTTCTCATCATCAGTGAAGAAATTCTTCTTAGCAAGGGCATTGTTGGACTTGTATTATTTTCTCCACTAGACCCCTAGGGGAAGTGTTTCCACCCTTCTAATCATCTCAAGAGTGATGGTAATGGATAATTCCCTCACCACATTAGTAGCATTTTCTCTTTCCTGAGGGTTTAAGGCCATGGAAAACTCATAAGGGATATCATCATTGTATCCTTTTAGTAGCTCAAAGAAACCTAACCATTGATGCCTCTTGAAAATGTCTACTATAGGGGGATGAAAGTGAATTCTCTTAGCATTTGTAGGCTCTCTCCTATTGAATCCCCCTTTGATCTTCTTCTCTGTTTTCAACTAGATGTAGGATGGTTTCTTCCTATGATGGCTCCAATATGAATTCAAAGGTAACAGAGGGTTGGAACCTCTTGTCGATGACAATTATGTATATCCTTTGTATTTTATAGCCACAAAGCACTTTTTAATCCACAAGATGATTGCAATTACTAAGAGAGTTCAAGGTGCACTAACATGTGAATTATGGACAAAAGGAAGAGAGGAGCAACTTACTTTTCACTATAAGGTCTAGTATAATGATAATCAAATACCAAATCGACCATATGCACCATTCTTGCACCCTTAGAGGCTTCCTGTAGAACTTTTGTGCTTCATGTAGCTTCGTCCGCTTGTTGTAGCTGGTTTCTATAACCGCATGCACTTTCTGTAGGAATGATAGAGTAGGGTTTGATTATCTCGATAGATTCCCAAGCTCGTTCCTACCTTAACTAACTTCGAAATGAGCGAATATGCAAGAAAGTTTGAGATTTGGTACGTTATATGCTATTTGTGGTTAGGGTTCGGAGCGTTGTGATGGCTGGCAATAGTACGAGTAGTCTACAATAAATACAATTCTCTAACTAAATGTAATGTGGATCATCAAATTCAAACTATGATAAAACAACACAAGATAGAAATCATTCACATTTTCATAAATACATTCATAAATCAAATAAGAAAAATGAGGGAATTTTTTTGAAGATGGAATGTCGAAAACCCACTCTACAAGTGGAAACATAAAAAATGAAGTAAATCATTTTGTGGATACATGAAATTAGAAATATCAGAACCTTCATTTGCTAAATTGACTAGATCAAAGATAATTTGAACTAATTAGGAACAACCAAAGAAAAGTAATAGTTCAATTGATTTAAAAATTTACAAGTGAACATTCCTAACTATTATATCAAATATCTCTCCATTGAGCCCCAATATAATTAAAGGTACAAATATTCATGCTAGCTACACTATCATAGAGATTAATACTATAACCTATTGTGTCAACTATTTTTCTTATTTATGTCCTTTCCATTCATCCACCAAGAATGACGTTGATTTATGTTAATATGTGCATCATCTTGGTCATATATGATTGGCTAGTTATTGAAATAGAACAGGAAGGATAAATTCAAATAAATCCTACTTTCGTCCTTGAAATGAAGATACCTAATTACTTGCAATAAAGTCATTTCCCAAGAAATGAATATTTAAGGGGTTAAATTTCTCCATGGAGCTAATTTTCTATTTTTTCCAAAAAGTGATATGCCAATTTACATTTTTTTCCAATGACAATTTGCTAGAATATGATAGGACAATTATTTTACTTTAAAAATTCATCAAAATTTGTCATATATATATAATCCTTAAAAATTTGAATATTTTTAAAAAATACAACCAAAAATTTAATAGTTTGCATATTAAGAATTATTAAGATTTGCCCATATTTATACCATTTAAGATACAAATTGATTTAAAAAAATCCTACTCCCGCATAAAGGTAACCAATATAGAGCTAATGAGTATTTTTTGCTAGCTAAAACCACCATGGCGATATCCACTAGTGCATATTGTGCTAATGAATTCTCGTAGCTCTAATCCTTTCCATTCATCCTCTATGAGAATCATCAAACAAATAAACCACAAACAACGACTAAATTATGAAAAACACATCCCTTGGAATGTGGTTATTTTTGGAAGCTAGGAAGAAATTCTCTAACCCAAAATTTGATTACACTTCAACCAACTTCAGGTAATTAAATAAAAGGAATTTTATTTTAATCCTCAATTGGACTTCAAATTGGAGGGAAAATTATTAACTTGAAAATTTGAAATTTGCCTAAGTCGGCCTCGAATCGTCTTGTCGCCAAGAGGCCTAAGTCGGCCTCATGTTAGCTTGCCTCCAAGTGGCATCTTTTCACATTGGAAAATAAGTATGAATACCCCTTTGGGGTGATCTCCAAAAGGAAGTTCGATGGATGTTATGGCTCTGATTCTTTGGGTCTCAATTTTGGGTTTCGCAAAGTTTTATGGTATGTTCTATGACAAGTCTCCTCTTGCTCTGTCGCATTTAAATTCTCTCATTCTGCCTCAGTCACATGTTCTCACTCTGCATTAATTACAGATCTATATTCTCTCTACCACATAGAGTTAGTGTATGCCTTCGCATTGGTTACAAGCCTCTCGTTACTAAATTCTCGCTGAAGATTATAATTTCACTGCTCTGTAACAACCCCTATCTCACAATAACTATATGCTCTTGATTTTGATGCTCTACCTCAAGATCATATATTATCGGTATCTATATGTTATTGTACTCTTGATTCCACAATGACATATGATCCCTATACAATGACATTCAATATATTTAACACAGTAACACTCTACTCTCACATAGGATACATAACTCGATCTACTAGACTATATTATGCTTCGCTTCAGGACTACACTTTCACACTACAAGATTTCACTTATGTTATAAGACTACTCTCATATTATCCTGTATTGGTCTCACTTCTAAAGATTAAACACCCTAAATAAGAATCTTTGGGATTCAAAACCCTAGAGATGAGAGAGTTAGTAATACAAAGCAAATTTCAAAAATGATCATAACTTTTAATGAAGAAGATTAGCTACAAATCTTGTGTTCTTAAACATACCTTGAGTTACTCCTTTTACAAACCTTGTAGGGTTTCCTTATTCAAGGACTCCCTCTGAATCATGACACAATATTTGTGATCCTTCTCCATAAGAGTCAACTTCTATTTACCAAGTCCCCATTCTTAATATATACCTGCAATATTTATTGACATGCACAACCAAAATATACAAGTACAATAGCATGATGATTATCTAGGGTTTCCATTACCTTTTAGAGAATGAATTCCTAGGGATTTGAGTTACAAAATCTAGACATCATTCAATTTCATTATTGTCAAGGATTGTCATATACCCTAGACATTATAAGATAGGTTTTCTAAGAGGGAACGAGTGAATGAGAGCAAGACATTCATATGTACTATATAGGGTTTTCAAACCCTAGTTATTAACAAGTTTCAACACAATGAGGACTTGACAACCCTATAATCATACAAGAAACTAACCCTAACATTTCATGATAGACTCTTAACAAATGAATATTCTATACATACCTCAATATTACATACCTTTGTCTTTCATGATGAAGGGTTGATATTTCATAGATCTTGTTATTTTTTCTAGAAAACTAAAAACATATTGTTAGATGACTAAAACATAAAGAGTAATGGAAATACTTACTTGATTCATAAGATAACTCCAAGTTGGTCTCAATACTAGATGATTTCTCTTTACTATAGTAAAAGATTTTCAAGGTGCTAAGTCAACTATTTTGACTGTTATAGGTTGCTTCCTTCCTTAAGGTCCTCCTTTCCTCAACAGTAGGTTACGAATTTTTATAGGAGATTGCTTAAGATAGGCCTAAAAATGCCTTGCACAACAAATATTGGCTTCTAACTTCCATATTTATGTATGCACGGGTCTCTTTAGACCTCATATACTTCATTCGTTGGTTTATGGAATTATACCCTTCCCTAAATGTACACATACCTATATTTGTAGTCCTTGTGATGATTGTATCTTCTAATCAAGCCTTCCAGTGAGCTTAAGAATTCCTTTATAAAATTCAGTCCTTAAATCTTTCAACAAGTGAACGGTTATAAAAGATATTCCAATTTGTGATTCAGTCACCCTTCTAGATTATACTCAGAACCTTATATTTCGGATTTTTGGAAAATTAAGATCCTAACTCTATACACAGACCTTTGCTCTATATTTTAGGGATCTCAGCTTGGTTAATGCTCATAGTTTGTCCTTCTTGAATCCTTAATTGATGCTTTGCATCTTCTTTGTTTTTATAACTTAGGTTTGTGGCCTAACTACTAAGATTTTGTCTTATAAAAAAGTTCAAGAATGAGCTTATTTAATTTGGTTCTCCTTCTAGGTAGCTTGATATTGAGACCTATATTTGAGACTCTTGTTTTTCCAACCAATAGGGATCTTCCAACTGCCAATGCTTCTTTACCTTAGCTCTAATACCATGTTGAGAAATCTAATAGGGCAGCATTAGGGCAACTTATTCTTGATTTTACTTATTTGACATTTACTTGTGATATTATATTTTTCTTATGTTGATTATGTTAGTGTTATTATCATCAAATAAATGCCAAAAAAATGAACATAAATAAAATATGTAGGCACTCAACCAAGGAAAAACCCATCTCTATGGGAAATCCCAAATAACTTCTTATCTTATTTAGTGTTGAAAATAGCAACAAGAAAAGTTAAAAATAACATCTAGAAATTCTAATTTAATTTGTCATTGAATTATAAATTGGGAATTGAATTGTGATTGTATTCTCATAACAGATTGCAGCAGTTAACTAAGTTAAGTTGACTTAGTTGGCTCCATAAATTCGATTTTGAAGTCTATCTAGAGTCATGTAGAGTGATTCCTAAATTTTAGGGGTACATGTTGAGTTCTTTTGAGTTGTAATTAACTAACTCAATCTAACTTAGTTATAGTTAGTTAAACTAGTTCAAATAGTTGGAGAAACTAGTAGGAGGTCTAGTAGTGGGGAGCAATGTTAGTGCAGTTTCACTGTTCCACCAGTTAACTGAATATTCACTCATAAATAACTCACGCATGTCAGTTCAAAGGAAAACCCAACTGATATTAGAGTTTAGGGACAATATAATATCAGTTGTATAATTTTCTGAGTTGTACAGATGGTGCATGCAATCAGTAGAAGGCATGTGATTGATTACATAGTTGTGGTGAGGGATTTTCCCAATTAAATATGGGCTAATTCTCTTAGGAATTGCGCAAGGAAGTAGGGTCATGGTAGGCATAAGAATTGGCTAAGTATTGGCTTGAGTTGTCTTATGAAGTAGAGAGATAGATCTGGATTCCTTGAGAAAAAATACCCAAATTCAAAAACAAAAATCGACGGAATCAATGTTTCGATGAGGGAGATATCGCTGATTTAAATTATTATTATTATTATTATTTATTTTTATTTTTTTCAAAAAAAATTGTGATGGGGGGACAATTACAGCGCGAATCTGAGTTTTCAAATTGGCCGTATGATGTGTTATTTATCAAAGAGAAGGTTTTCCTTAAACACATCGGCAAGGGACAGATGAAACTGATCGGTGTGCGAGTCAAGAACCTGTATTCTCTTGAGGTTGAAGATGCATACAAAGCCTTGAGGAGCAAGGAAAAGGTTAGAGACTTGGTGGTTAAGAGGGAGCATGAATTACCTATCAACATGTAGCATTAGAAGCAACCTTAAAAGAAGCCTCAACAAGTTGCGTAGCAGCCACCATTCGAGAAGTAGAGAGGATACTGAGTGGAGACATCCACTCAAGCAAAGACCTCTAATAGGGCGAAATTTCAAGCCAAGTGGGAAAAGGATGCACATGCATCCATACCTTCTGATGTGAGGTGGGGCGATGTGAAGTAATAGTTCCAAGAGAGTAGAAATTTGGGCAAGGTCCATTGAGGTGTTTTTTGTCTCATGGATCATTACCTTGCTACATGAGCTGACAATACACAGTAGCAGTATGGATCAGCGGTAATTGATGCAGTCATATGTTAGAGTGATAGAGGCAAAGGCTAGTAGCAGTCAAATACCAAGGAGCGCAAAGACGAGTTGACAATAGTGTAGATTCAATAGTAGTGCAAAATTTTCAGTAGATAGTGCTATAGCTAGTAGCAGTCAGAGACTCTGGTGACAGATGCATCATACTGATTCAGTTTGGATTCTTTTTTAGATTCAGGGGTTGGAGCTCCCTTCCAATGGGTGTTGGTAAACGAGATTAGGGATTTGGAGTTCCCTTCCAATGGGTACTGGAGAATGAGAGAACGTTGTAGCCTTCTGAAGGTGAGTGCCTGTGTTCTGGTATGAGTCTGCACCAATACAAGATTGTAATATGTTTTTGTTATAATAAAAGATAAATATAGAGACGACATCAGAGGTGGTTTTTTCCCACGTTGGGTTTCCACCTAAAAATCCTAGTGTTTATGTGTGTTGATGTGTTACTAATATGTTATGTTTTATTTTGTGATTACTGCACATGGGTACTATTTAATTAATGTATAATGAAGTACTGATATGTTGGTTCAAGTTAAACAGATGATGGATTAACTAAAACGTTAGTTAACTGGATATACGCTAGTTGTCTGCATAACAACCGCATACACACACATATTTGCTTCATTATAGTTGAATACAGAAATTTGGATAAGAAAAGAAAAGTTTAAGTAAGTTATAAAATATTGATTCCCCTCCTCCCCCCCCCCCCCCCCCCCCAGTATTTTTCCCAACATGAGTATGTGTAATCATATGAAATGAATGGCATGAGAAATAACCATGTGTTAGTGTCTTTGGGAAGGCTACAACACTAAATAAGTATACAAAAATCTCCCTACTTGTAGTAGCATATTAAACTATAACATTTCGACAACACTAAGAATACCATAATAGGAGAAGGTTTCTTGAGGTATTATTATGCAAAAGAGGAAAATAATTATAGTTTGTTTAAGGTACTATTTAGTAGATAAATTGTATATTTATGGTATTGTATTGGGGTTGAAGACAAAACGGTTTAGATGAGTAAACAAGTGTTGGGGACATAGATGGGTGAAATGTCAATGTGTTTGTTTAACTCTCCAACTTCTCAAGGTAAATCATGAGTTGGAATTATGGTATTCTTGAATCAATAGAAGGATGCATTTAGTAAATGTAGTTAGGTACATTATGTAAGTGTGCAAGTTATGACTGTGCATCCATGAATATTGGCACATATGTTTGATTGCATTGTATAAAAGTTTATCATATTGATAATGCATATATAAGGAATGATATTTCATTGCATTTAATACATTAATATCTAAAAATGATTAAATTATTCGCATGTTATAATTTTGAGATTAATTCATGGGTTTTTGTAAACCTTTCACTGAAAAGATTATATGCATGAATACTCACAATTTGTTTGGTTGACTAAAAGTTTCTTTTTGACATATGGCAATGATTGTAAGTCCATGGCAAAGACTAGTTAATACAACATGTAAGCGATATACATCATGAGAAGGATCATAGAGTTGTGAAATATTGTTTTCATACCAAACAAGTTTAAAATTTATGGTTCAAATATTTATGATGGCGTTCCTTGGTAATTGTCTTTTATGATATAGATGAAATAATGGAGTTTTCTGATAAGGACATATGATGGATGTTGGAGCTATAAAGCATTAGGGAGGATGAAACTATGATGGCACTAGAACCTTATGATGTGCCTTCACTTCCTTAAGCCATTTTCATCTAGAGGTTGCTAGTGAGATGCCTTAGTAGTAAGACACTTTAGGTTTATATTATTCTTATCCATAAAATCCTTAGTAATATGGAACTCTTAAGGGGCTATTTAGTAGAGAAGATGATGCTTATATCTTGAAGGGTAAGTGTGGAAAGGAAGATGTGACTTGAATGAATCTCTTACGAGAGACTCATGGTATGTGTTGGTTGGGATCAATACGGAATTATATATGCTAGAGCATGTTAGAGAAGATAGTAATTTTAATATCACCCATGGTAACCATGAGTAGGCACATTTTCATAAGGATAAGTATTTTGTTGAATCATATAGCTATCTTTTGTGTGTGTCTATGTGTGTCTATGTTTGTCTGTGTGTATACTCTTCAATCATGAATTTGAAATTCATATGGAAGGACTACCTAGTACTCTTGCAAAATTGTTATAGTCTATAGTGTAACTAAATGTGAAGTAGAATGTACCACAATAATAAGATCCACCACAAGTGCTTAACATTATTAGCTTGTAAATGATAAAATATAGAAAATAATCATATACCAAAAAGAATATGATAAGTTAAAGGATCAATGGTACAATAATAGATTTTAAGAGCGAACACTAAATTCAAATTTGAAAACAATGTTTCACAATCAAAAATTTAAAATTATAAATACATTAGAAAGTACATGTTACAATAATTATATTTCCATATGTCAAGCTCAAAGACCATAATAAATAATTTATACCTCAAATTCCAATTCAATTTTCAAATGGATACATTTTTTTTACTCGTACAATTTCCAAAATCTACAATTGATAAAATATTATTTAAATAACTTAGAGCGATTAAACACAATATTGCTATAAAATAACTTTATAAATTACATTTTTTCTAGTAATAACTAAAAAATCATATTAATATCAACCATAAATAAAATACTTCAATTTCCATTTTAATTTTAGATCAAATTTTTATAGAAATATAAAGTAATTGAAAGTTTAAAAAAAAAATTGTCATTTTTAGTATGAGAGAGAAATGCAATTTCTGACTACTGAATATAAAAAAAATTTGTAAGTTGCCATTGGTGAGGCTACATCATGGTCATGTTCAAAAATAACACCCTACTAGGGCCGGTGACTTAACATCTATGAGTGTCTTAAGAGCACGACTTAACATTTATGAGTGTCTTAACAGCACACCGGTCTATCCAAAACCCCACGAACAACTGAAAATAATATTATTGATATTACATGATGTGTGACTTTTAAATGTTTAGTTTACATGTAATATTTAAAACAAAAATATATTAATAAAAAAAATTATTTTACTATTAGCAACAAGTAGTTCAATGTCCATATTAAATAACATAATTTGATATCAAATTTAGATTAAAAAATAAATAAAAATAAAAATAAAAATAAAATAAAATAAATAAAAATAAATAAATAAAAAATAAAAATTCTTATATTTTCACTATAGAGATGTCTAATTTATTTCATTTTTAATATGAAGTTGATATAGATTTTAAATTTATTAATAAAAACAAATATCTTAACTTATTAGGATTATTATGATATTAAATTTTCTCATTACTGTATGGTAGGTTTACTATGGTAGTTGCTGATTTGCTATAAAAAAAAGCTTTGCTTCTTAATATGGAGTTTGGATGATGAGTATAACAATGGGAGATAAATCTCACCATATTCAAGAATTCACTATACCAGGGACATAACTCTCTCACTCCTTTCCAACAATCTGGTATGTATTATGTCCCCTATTCTATGATTTTATCTATCCTGTTTTGGTACTTCAATTTTCTGGTCCTATTTCATCTGTTGATGCGGCATATTTTGCGTCTTTTATTCCGGAACATTTGATGGAGATTGTAGTCATTGACTATAATCTCGTCCTTCCTCATTTCTGTCTTATTTTGTCAAAGATCTGCATAACTATGTGTTTATCATAATAGTATTATGATGTACTGTTTCTTTATCATAATGAAAATACAACTATCTAGCTTTTTTCGTGCTGAAAAAAAAGATTAAAATCAATACTAAAATAATTTATTTTAAAAAAATTTTAATTTCAAACCAGCTAAAATGACATTTCCATAAAAAAAAAATTACAATTATAAACGAGCTAAAAAAACGTTTCCAGTTAAAATGTTACATTCCAAAACCTTCTCAATGGTTTGTGGAAAGTAAAATACAAAGTAGAGATAATTAAAGAAAATCTTTATGATAAATATAACTCTAACTATTTCTCATGGCCACTTTATTTAGTCTTCTATTTCATGTTAATGGTTTTTTGAAAATCATTTTCATCATTTCTTATACCAATATTATCAATAATTTTATAATACCAAGTAAAAATGATTATCAAATATTTTGATTCAAAATTACATTTTTTTTATGGACATAATAACCTCTTAAAATTAGTATCTCCCTTAATTAAGGCTTAAATTTTCAATTTAATGATACCTTCGTCATAAATAATACTAGGCGATTTTTCCACCACCTACAGACAAGTTGGATTGTTCCAGGTGAAAATAGAACCACAATGTCTGACAATACCGGGCAATTTTTCCACCTTCTACAGACAAGTTGGATTGGTAGGATTGAAAAGGTTCAATAATACAGGCAGTCTTGAGGAAATACAGACAAGTTGGATTGGTAGGATTGAAAAGGTTCAATAATACAGGCAGTCTTGAGGAAATGCAGAGAAGCTTGTGATCGTTATCGCGTGAAAGCAGAAACCCATGTTGTGATTGGCAAGGATTTGTGAAGTCACAGTGTAATTTGGAGCACATTTTCTTGGTTGTGGGTAGCCACAGACATGGCACTTTAACCGGAGCAATTAGAGATCTGTGTCAACAAGCAGCTCAGTAGAAATAATAGCAATTAGAGATCTGTCTCAACAAATTCAGTAGAAATAAAACTAGAGTGCTTTGAAACTATATTTATGTGGATGTAATATTTTTATGAATTAATAGATTTTGTGTGTATGTAGAGCTACTGTGTATTATAGTTAAGAAAATTTTAATGAAAAATTATATATTTAAAATTTTAATATAATTTACAAATAAATATATTTTTTTATTCATACTATTTTCAAAATCTGCAAATCTTAAAATATTATTTAAATAAATTATAATAATTTTGAAAAGTAAAGAAACACAATATTGTTGTAAAATAATAATAATTTCATAAATTAGGATTTTTTTCTTAAAATTATTATTAAAAACAAAGATAAATTTAACTTTAAATAGAAAGATATTAAAAATATATATATATATAGTCTAATATTAGAAAAGAATATATATATATATATATATATATATGTGCTAACAAAGGTCATTTTATTAATGAAGCTTTTTCTCAACCACGGTTGTGTTCCTCAGATTTGATCATCATAATGATATGATTAAAAAATAAGTTTTATATATATATATATATATATTCATAATTTAAAAAATAATTGTGATAAGAGGTGCATTTAAAAATTCAGATTAAAATATACATGTTTGGTTAACTTTAAGCATTATAGAACATCAATAATTTATGTCTCAGAAAATATCTTCCTAGTTGATATTACAAACAAAAAAGAAAGATATTTGCAATGATTTAGAGTATCCATATTTGGCTCATTTTAATTAAAATATTCTTATCACTCTTGTTATTTTATACTTTATATGGATATAGGATATCTTGTTGCAATAAATCCAGAGTCATGGAGGAAGATTGAAAAGATCGAAAACTAGTTTATGACCTACCAACTCAAAATTAAAAGATTTGAATGTCCACTTTAAATAAAATATTTGAATGTTAACCATAAATAGAATATTAAGATTAACCATAAATAAAATATTTGAATGGTAGCCATAAATAAAATATTTGAATGTCCAATTTAAATAAAATAATTTTCTCACTCTATATATAAAAAGAGATTGTAAAAATATCAATTATTTAATAGGGAGATATGTAACTCATTCCATTCTTATTATAAAATTGATATATGGCAATTACAAAATATTAACCACCAAAACTTTTAATGTGTGCAATAAACAAAATATTTCAATATACGAGGTTGATGTCATGTCCCTTCTCAAACACATTTGTAACAAAGTGCTACTACACAATTTTGGCTAAGGAAGAGAACCCATCATTTTCGACTTAGGGGCTTAGGAGGCAATTCGATTGAATTTGGTTGCTAGTGGAATGTGGGGACCACCCACATAGGAATTCGAATTGGCCCATTTGAATAACTTGAAGGGAAAGTCAAATAGGTGGATGGAGGGGCCCACATGAAGCAATGAAGGCCCAAGGAGTTATAAGGAGAGAGCAGATCTCATTTTGAGATTCATTCATACATCTTGCAAACAAAATCACTTGACTGTTCACTGTGTTGTTTAGCTAAGTCAACCGACTGTTTACCCACAAATCTCTCAAGCAAGAGATTCAACCTCTACATCGGGGGACCGTTCGTGCCCGCCCTAGAAAGACAGTTCTACAAGGATTTTAGTAGTTTTGGGGTAGTGACATAGCACCAAAAACAAGCGCAGAGCAAGGAGTGTGTATTTCTGGGCAGCGAGGAAACACGCAAAGGGAGATTGAGGCAAGTAGAGATCTGGTTACTTCTCCGGGAGTTGGAGAGTTGAGGTAGCAGCATTATACCAGCGTTCTTGTTGGGTTTTACAGCCAGCTGAGCTAGCATTCTAGCAATTCAAACTGCTAGGTTGGGGGACAGCGCAAAGGCCACACAGCGGATTTTCGTGGTACTTGGGAGTAGCTGAGTTGGGCCAAGAGATCATCCGGGGAGTCAGAGATTGGATAGCATGGGTGAACTTAGTATTTTGGAGAAGTTTTCAAATGGATTTACAGGGAGTTTCCAGCAAGTCGAAATTGGCAGCTAGAGTTGGGGTGAGGCTCCAAGGGGGTCGAAAATCAGAAGTTTAAACGAGTCAAAATCCTTTCTGAGTTTTTCTAGGTTTTTTACAAGGATCCCATATATAAAGTTTCATAATTTTCTGAGCACCGGAGGTGGGGTTTTAAGTCGTATCTTTGCAACAGATAGTGTAGAATTGCTGGGGATTAAATAGTGCCTTTGGGTGTCGATTTTGGGAAGTCCAAATCGGGCCAAACTATTTTTGTGTTTTTGTGGGCTTTTTCCAAGGAATCCGGAGTTAAAAGCATATAAATTTCTAGGCAATTTCAGTGCACCTACCAGTCATTCGAACTTCAGAAGAGCAGTGGTTTTTGCACAGTGCAGTGCAAATTAGTGCAGTAGCTAGGTAGCCTTCAATTCAGCCATTTTACTACCTCGGTTGGTCCTACTTGTCCTTTCAAACAAGCCTAGGTGCACCATTCCATCATCTATTGTATTTGACTTACAAAAATATAATAAAATGGCTCAAAAGTTCTCCATTTGCAGCTTTTATACGGGTGTTTGTTGAATATTTCGTTTTTGTAATTTGTTGCATGTATTATTTGTTTATTATCACTTGTATTCCTATTAAGGATCATTATAGTGGTATCAAAGCGTGATCTTGGTCTAGCTGTGGGAAATTAGGCAGAAAATCATGGAAGCTTTGGGTATGAATGCACAGTGATGGGTGAAACCGAAGACAAACCCATGGCTCAAGGGAAATCCAGTATGCAAAAATTCTGAGGTAGAATTCATTGGAACGATGAGAGGTTGGCCCAATTGAGGAGGGTGACAGACCAAACCGATCCTCACCCTTACAACAAAGACGTTAGAGGTGAGCAGGCCATGGGGGTGCAACCATCTACATCGTGTGGGGAAATTCGACCATCGGATCTCCTAAAAAGGAGCAGACATGACAAAGACGATTAGAGGGTGAGACCACGGGGTGCTTTTGCTGGTGGAGACTTGGATTTAGATATCATGGGCCTGAGGAGGAGGTTGAGCATGATGTTGAGATCCCACAGGATGGTGAGGAGCACATTGATATACTTGGTGTGATGCAGGAATCACCTTTATTAGAGACCTCTTTGATAGCCCTAGTTGACACCCTGGTGGAGAGGATAGAGCCTACTCACATAGAGCCATTTGCTGAGGGGGTGTCATCCCTAGACGAGATGCCAACAGTTGCTGAGGTATCTGGAGCCGTGACCGAGTTTACAGGTGATAGATGCCCACGACAGTTCCATAGTTTTAGGCCGACCTTCTAGCATTAAAAAGGAAGGTCGCGTTAGTGCGAGAGGCGATTCTGCAGCAGAACGAGGAGTTGGAGGGCATGAAAGCAGTTTGTGTCGAGTCCATGACCAAATTGACTCACCTTGGGGAGCAGTTGGATTCCCTACTGGTGCAGCTAGAGTGCATGTTGGAGCGTGAGAGAAGCCCTCTTCGAACATACATAGACAGGGCTGGTAGCACTGTGAGGTTACCATGGCCCATTAGACAGAGGGAGACAGAGCTACCTAGTCAAGTTGTATGTATTGACCAGGATAGCAAGATGAGACGACCTGAATTGCACAAAGTACAACACCCTCATGGTGGGGTTGTTTTATATGCGGGAGTTCATGCATTTGATCCCTCAATACAATGTCAATATCAATTATATATATGTTATATATAGTGATCCAACAATACACATTATATTGAGTTGTAGAATGAGTCTCTTGGCTCAATCATATAAAGCAATTGAAAATAAAATATTTCAATGTTTATGTTGATTAAAATATTTCAATGTCAATTATATATATGTTATATACAATATTTCTGACAATACACATCATATTGGGTTGTAGAATGAGCCTCTTGGCTCAAACATATAAAGCAATTGAAAATAAAATATTTTAATGTTTATGTTGATTAAAATATTTCAATGTCAATTATATATAGGTTATATACAGTAATTCCGACAATACACATCATATTGGGTTGTAAAATGAGCCTTTGTGCTCAATTATATAAAGCAATTGAAAATAAAATATTCCAATGTGTATGTTGATTAAAATATTTCAATGCCAACTATGTATATGTTATATACAATCATTCTTACCCAAAAAAAAAATTATGGCTAAAGTATTTAGTGCAATCTGACATTTTAACATTTACATTTTTTAAGTTTTATTTTTAAATCTAAGATCTGGTAAAAAATTGTTAGATTTGCAAATTTAAACTATGTAGTTTACATAATTTGAATGTCCAATAAATTTTTCAAATCTCTGAATTCATTTATATATTCAAAAATACAATTTAAACAATAAAAAATTACAATTTCACAAATCATAACCAAAACATTTTATTAAAGTCAAAGAAATTATATAATATTTTTTTTTACTCATAAAATTAATACATACCTAATAATTTGGATAAATTCATCTGTTAAACTTCAAATGAAATCTTATAGGGTAAAACTTTAATTCAAATTTTACTTTTTAAGTCGTACAATTTGAATTTTCCAATTGCAGTGGATTAAAGTCAGTCATGAGATTTCCCGTAAAGAGATATTGAGTTCAAATGAAATTTACTAGTTGGTTCCAGTTTTCACAAGTTGAAGATGCGAGCTCGACCTGAGTTGCGAACGCGGTTGCGCAGACACATTTACTTTGAAATGATATTTCCTAGAGGATTCCATCTGACAAGATGCAGAGCTGGACTTTGAGTTGCGAAAGCGATTTCGGAACCACCTTTCCTCTGTGTTAAGGATACGGTTGAGGATATTTTGCCTACATTTAAGGCTTGTAATTCTAGGAGAATCAAGGATCAGCAACCGTATCCTCTAATCGATATTCTAGGAGAATCAAGGAGTTTAAACGATATTTCCTAGTGGGTTCGATTATTTGACCAGATGAAGATTCAAATTACAAAAAGATTCAATTGAATTTGTTTTAGAATTGGATGTGATCGCTAAGAATCAGTAGTATCCAAATATACCAAATACATTTACTTGAAATGTTCCATCTGACAAGATCCAGAGCTAGACTTTGAGTTGCGAAAGCGATTTCGGAACCACCTTTCCTATGTGTTAAGGATACGGTTGAGGATATGTGTTTTTTAATTCAAGGTATAAAAGAACAGAAATAATCAAATATATGTATAGAGAGAAAGATATTAATAACAAAAATAATTTAATATGTGTGTGCATATTTAGAAAGAGAGAGAATGACATTTTTAAAAATATCAATAATATTATATAAAAACAAGTAAAAGTAAAAAATTCTTATAGTTAAAACATTTTATTAGTGTGTTCCTTAAAACTAGCATAGATCAATTTTAACTTTGGATCTATGAGCTAATCAAATCTCTCAAAGTATAAACCCTTAATCAAGATTTTCATTCACAAAGAGGTTTTCATTTTGAGAGATTTGATCTCTCTAGGTGCTTGGCAAATGTGGAGTTAAAATTAATCTATGTTGTTTTTTATTTTAAAAGGACATATCAACTCCATGTTGAGCACCAAATTACACATCTCTCTCAATTGTAAAATGCGCCTCTTAAGACAATTAATTTTTTAATAATACATATTACTTATTTTTTAATAATATTATTATGATGATTAATGCAAAACCAAATAAATTTATTTGGTTTTGCATTAATCATCATAATAGTATTATTAAAAAATTCCCGGATGCAGGTGGAAATAGCGGACGCTGGGTGGCTGCCAACTGGGTTGGCGCGTGGAGAGAGCACATGGCCTCCCATAAGGCGGCACAGAGATCCAAATATGGCATTAACCATCGCCATAAATGCACCTTGAATGAACACTGCCACCACTCTGATAACCAACTTCAACCTCGGCTCAAAGCAACGATGGGCTCTTGGGAAAATACCACTTCTGCTCCTGCCATTCCTCCTCTGCAACCTCAGCCCCTGCAATGCCTCTGCCCTCATGCAGTGGTGGCGCCCAGTTCCCGCACAACCATTGGGAGACGCTGTAATCTTTATTGTTGCATCGATTTTGGCTCGGGCATCCATTTCACCCACAACTTGAATTTGCAAATTCTCATCCCCTCAGCACTAGTGGCTCATCCCTCTGCAAAATTGCCTGTTATCTCCGCTGCAACATTGTAGCCCACTGCATCTAATTCAGACCAAAACTCGCCTCCAATTGCAAAAAACATGGTGTGCCATAGGATGCGCAACCGCAGAGGTGGGAACCGAGGGAGCCTGAGTCGCTCCAGGCACTCTTCTGCTTCAAAGACCACCTCCTCTCTGGCTGAGCAGAACACTGGCCGCTACCCAATACACGTAGTGGCAGAGGTTGTTTCCACTCGAGGGCCTCTGCCATACCTCCCTCCACTTCCGGCCCTTCTCCCAGAAGCACTCCACTAGCTCCTCAGCCACACTCCTAGAATGCTCAATTTACCTTTCGCTCTACCCTGAACCAGCCCCTCATCATTGCCACCATTACCATTAGTTTTCATGAGGAGAAGCAAAATTCGGAGGCACAAGACTCTGAGGTTGGCGATCGAATCACAACAATTGAGGAACACAGAGAAATGGGTGATGGCCGCACTGAAGCAATGAGGCTCTCAGGCATTGCTGTGGGATGATGCACCGCTGCGGGGAGCAGCCAACCCAAGGCCAAAACAGAACTGGCACAGTCGAGTCTTCAGGGTGCAGGGGAGCAAAGCATAGAGCTACCAACTAGACACACATGGAAGGAAATGGAAACAATTTCGCAGATGAATTAGGTCATCGATGAATATTGTTGCCTCATCGAGGAAGAGCAATCGGAGCTGCAGACGAGCAACACGGAGACTATGCCACTGGCAAGTGGCACCATGGATGAGTACAGATGCTTCGTTGTGGAGGAGCATCCTATGTCGCCGCCACATCCCTAGCCACCACCTCGATGCCGTGTGTTCGCCACTTGGTCTGCCACCTTGTTGCCATTCAACGTGCCACGCGCCTGCCTAGTAGACTGCCACTCAGCTGCCACGTGTCTCAGGTTCATTGGGACTTTGTTCTTCAGTTTCTATTTTTTAATGGTTTTTTTCTTGGTGAACACTAAAATTTTAGGCTCTTTAGTTGGGTTTACCTCTTTAGTCTCCTCAGATAGAATGATGCAAAAGTTGTTAATTTGCTAGTTTCCCCTGTGTGGGCAACAAGATCATATTTTTGAGAAACTTCGGTTAAGAACTGGTTTCCCTTATGGGCAGTCCAACTCTAGCGTTTTTGCTGGTTGATGTCTTTCCTCTGGCATAGCTAAGTACAGGCTTCGGCCTCTGTGTATGATATTTTTCTTACCTTAATAGAATTAGCATAACTTAGAAAAAAAAAAAAAAAAAAAAAAATATATATATATATATATATATATATATATATGTTATTAAAAAATAAGTAATATGTATTATTAAAAAAATAATTGTGGTAAGAGGTACATTTTATAGTTGAGAGAGATGTGTAATTTTGTGCTCAACATGGAGTTGATGTGTCTTTTCAAAATAAAAATAAATAAATGACTATAAAGAAATAATGTTCACAGTAATAAAAGGAAAAAATGAAAACAAACAAAATTAAATATATATGTTTTGTTAGTTTTAGTTAAAAGCATTATAAAACATCAATAATTTCCAGTATTGTTGAATCTCTTAGTAGTTGATATCGCAAATCAAAATGAAAAAAAATGTGTAATTACTTATGAGTATCTATATTTAGTTAGTTTTAAATAGGAAATTATTATCACTCTTGTTATTTATATGGATATGAGGTTTGGCATTACACTATATTCATGGAGTCGTGGAGGAAGATGAACATATTGAAAAGAAGTTTATAACCTACAAGCTCAAGATTAAAGGAAATACCCCCTTCCCTATCCTCCTTAATGTAGCTAGTCTTTTCCCTATTTAAGGCATGACTTTGACTAGGTATCTTATCTATAAGAATTTATCGAAGAGGTTTCCAAAAATTGCTTATAACTCTTGTCAAAACCCACACTTTCACTCAATTTAGGATAGCATAGGGGAATAAAGAAGGAGAACATCTTTGAGAACTCAAACAATACTAAAAGTATTATTATTTCCAAATTTAAATAGAAATTGTGGGGAAATAAAGAGCTCAAGAGAAAAATGAAACTATAATATTATAAGGAGGTGAGCCAACCCCAATGTCTAAAACAAAAATTATCTTTTGTCTTGACTAGAGTTAAAAGAAAATGAACATTATGAAGATAAGAACTAGTTCCCTTGAGGTGTGAAATTGAGCATCAGTTAATTCCCAAAATGTCATAGGATAAAATATCTTAATAGGGTTGAGGATGAAAAATACTTTCTCTTAAATTTTCCATCTTATTCAAATACTATGGCACAACCAACCTTCTTGACTTTTTAACTTAGCAAAACCATGGTGACAGAGAACACTTCTCTCACTTCCTTTTTAGCATAGAAATAAAATGTTAAAGCATTCTAATTAATCTCCTACATTTTTAAGTTAGACCATATAAGTCTTAGTGTCTATTAGTCATCATTAAAACATAAATCATTTCCATTTCATTGTATTTGTTCATAATTGATATTACAAAATAATATGAAAAAAATATACAATTAGTTCCATGTTTAACATAAAGTTAGTTAAAATATTTCAACATTCATATTAAATCATTTCATTTAATATTTAATTTACTCTTTTTATATATATATATATAATAATTTCATAGACTGATTTGTGTCAACAAGTTCAATAGAAAATAAGCCTGGGCTATTTTGAAACTATATCTCTTTAGATGTAATATTTTTATGAATTAATAGATTTTGTGTTTATATATTGAGTGAATGTGTATTATAGTTTAAAAAAAATTAATGAAAAATTATATATTTAAAATTCTAATTTAATTCGTGAATATATTTATATATTGAGCGAATATACATTATAACTTTGAAAAATTATATATTTAAAATTTGAATTTAATTTACAAATAAATATTTTTTTTTACATATACCATTTCAAAATCTGCAAATCCCAAAATATTATTTAAATAAATTATAATAATTTTGAAAAGCAAAGAAACACAATATTGTTATATAATAACTTTATAAATTAAGACATTTTTTCTGAAAATTATTATTTAAAAGAAAATAGATAGAAAGATATTAAAAAGGAAAATATATACTTATATTATTTTAATAAAGTTTATTTTACTAATGAAGCCTTTTCTCAACCATGGTTATGTCGGTCATCATAATAATATTATTAAAAATTAGTTATATATATATATATAAGAAGTGCATTTTACAATTCAAATGAAAATATAAATGTTTAGTTAACTTTAACCATTATATAACAATAATTTATGTTTCATAAAATATTTTCGTGGGTGATATTACAAACAAAAAAGAAAGATCCATATTTGACTAGTTTTAATTAAAATATTCTTATCACTCTTGTTATTTTATATTTTATATAGATATGAAGTTTGGTGTTGCAATAAATCCATAGAGTCATGGAGGAAGATTGAAAAGATCCAAAACTAGTTTATAACCTACAAGTTCAAAATTAAAAGAAATACTCTCTACCCTATCCTCCTTATCGAAGCAAGTCTTTGCCCCATTGAAAGCATGGCTATGACTAGATATCTTATGCATAAGAAGAAGTTATACAACATGGATTCCAAGAGCTTTCCTAAAATTTATTCTAACTCTAGCCAAAACCCTCACCTTCCACTCAAGCTAGAGTGGCATTGGGGAATAAAGAAAAAGATTATCTTGCACAATCCAAATAATATTTAAAATATTATTACTTACAAATTTAAGGGGAAACTATGGTGAAATAAAGAGCTAGAGGACAAAAGGAGACTATAATAATATAAGGAGGTTATCAACCCCAATAATGAAAACCAAAATTATCTTGTTGTCTTGAGTAGTGTTACTAAAAGCATGAACATTATCAAGATAAAAATTGATCCTCATGAACTTCATAGTGAAATTGAGCATCAATTAATTCCCAAAAAGCTATGGGATAAAATAGTTTTTCGCCTATGCGATCTTAAGAGGGTTGAAGATGATTAGTACTTTCTCATAAATTGCTAAAATAGTTTGTCCCCTATGTGATCTTAAGAGGGTTAAAGATGATTAGTACTTTCTCTTAAATTGCTAAAATAGTTTGTCACGTGTTTGGAGATGAAAAGTACATTCTCTTAAATTTTTCATCTTCTTCGATCTAATTTTCAAAATATGTGTTATAATACCAACATACTTGGCCTCATAACTCATCAAAACTATACCTTCTTAAGGTAGACCATATAGGTCTTAGCTGGTGTTAATCATGATAAAAACATCAATAATTTCAGAATCATTTTATTTGTTCATGGCTGATATTACAAACCGCTATGGAAGAGATGTGCAATTACTTTTGTGTTTAACAAAAAAATTAATAAAATATTTCAATATCCATATTAAGTATTTTAATTTTATATTAAGTTTATATAAAGAGATAAATTAATTGAAAGTTAAGGAAAAAATTATATTTTGACTTTGAAATTGCAAAAGTTAAATAAAATATTTGAATATCTATGTTAAAATAAGGAAAATAAAAATGTTAACCATAAATAAAATATTTGAATGTCCACTTTAAATAAAATAATTTTCTTGCTCTATATATATATAAAGAGATTGTAAAAATATCAATTATTTAATAGAGAGATATGTAACTCATTCCATTCATATTATAAAATTGATATGTGGCAATTGCAAAATAAGGACCAAAACTTTTAATGTGTGCAATAAATAAAATATTTCAATATACAAGGTTAAATTGAAATATTTCAATATGATATGCATAAAGAGATATTTTACAATATTAGATAGAAGTTTATTTTGAAATATATTAACAAGGAAATAAAATATTAAAACATTTCAATGTCAACTATGTATATACCAGGTTAGATCTATCATCTTAAATATGGATATAACAGTTGAGAGGGATCCAATTTCTTCACTTGTAAATTTTTTTATGAGTAGACATTATTTAAATGTTTTGTATAGTTATTTTATTTTCGTTTTATTTTTAGATTTTTTTTTAATTTTTATTTTGGTCGACATGAGTAAAATTTTAACTTTGATGATGGACGGATAGGGTAACACATCATACTTGGGTGTAAAATGAGTCTCTTAGCTCAATCATATAAAGCAATTGAAAATAAAATATTTCAATGCTTATGTTGATTAAAATATTTCAATGTCAAATATATATATGTTATATACAATAATTCCAACAATAAACATCATACTGGGCTGCCCCTCAATCATGTAAAATAGATTATAAATTTAGGCTATGTAATTTACAATTTAAATGTCCAATAAAATTTTCAAAACTCTAAATTTATTTATATATTTAAAAATACAATTTAAAAATAAAAAATTACAATTTCATAAATCATAACCAATTAAAATCAAAAAAATTATGTAATTTTCCTCTACTCAAAAAAATTGATATACATAATAATTAAAATAAATTCATCTATTAAACTTCAAATGAAATCTTTTATGGTACGACTCTGATTACAATTTGAATTTTCCAATTATAATGGATTAATGTCCGTCATGAAATTTGCACTAAACAGATATTGAGTTCAAATGAAATTCTTAGTTGGTTCCACTTTCACAAGTTGAAAATGCGAGCTCGACCTGCGTTGAGACACATTTGTTTGACAAGATGCAGAAGCGAGCTCGACTTTGAGTTGCGAAAGCGATTCGGAACCACCTTTCACTTTTGGAGGATATAAAGCGCCCCCAGACTTGAATATCATACATTGAACTCTGCAGTCAAATTCAACTCACCTTTGTTTTCCAGAATACATTACTTTTCAACCGTCTCTTGATGAGTTGAATATAAAGAAGGGAGTAGCGCAGATTCAAAATAACTTCAGTTACAGAATGGCCCCTTCCAGAGTCTGGCAATGCAACATCATTTTAATCACTGCAACATCCAAATTATTTGTCTGTGTTTTTTAACTATCAACGTTAGCATTAGCCGCAGTAGATAACTTCACCGGTGCCAGCAAATGCAATCGCAAACTTCACGTCATCGCCGATAGTGATGCTCGGGAACAGAACTTGTACGAGGTTCTATTTGTGGGGCATGTGTTGCGGAGGCTGCAAATATTCTTGGAGTCTGTAACAAATATTCTGGGAGCATTTATCTGATGAAAGGATGTTTTTTCAGATATGAAACTTACAGCTTCTATTCAAAATTATCAGATATATCACTCGACCTTTTAAACTGCTCTCAGATTAGCACAAACAGCACAGATCCAAAGAGTTGGCGGATTGCCAATCTTTTGACGACGGCCATTAATGATCCTGTGAACAGTAATGTTGGATACGGTACGAAAATCGATGTTGGGAATTATGCTCTGGCTCAGTGTTGGAGAGACCTGCGTATGGATGACTGTAAAAAGTGCCTCCAAACGGCGTACAATAATTTCCAAAATTGCCTACAAGGATCTACCCAAAGAGTCGCCTTGTTTCAGAACTGCATGGTTCGTTACGAGACGTACAAGTTTTTCGGTGATGCTGTCCTCTTACCCTCACCCCCAAGTGGAAGAGCTCCTTCTCTACCGCCTTCACCCTCGAATGGAAGAGCTCCTTCTCTACCCTCAAATGCAAGTGGTCCTTATATACTGCCATCAAGAAAGACAGAAGGTATTGCCATTTAAATTATGAGGGAAATCTCAAGTGCATTTGCAATCCAATTCAGTAAGGCAGATTGTTATTTTCTGCAGGGAAAAGCCATTTGGGATCGGTCGTTGCTGGTGTCGTTGTTGCGATGGTGGTAGTGTTACCGTTGGTGTTGGTTGCAGCTTGGAAAAGAAAGATCATTCAGCGTCGGTACAAGCAACAACCCCCGGGTGAGTTAATCTTCTCTCTGGCTCCCTTCCATAAGGGAGCACTCTAGACGACTTTAAGTTTATTTAAACAGTTTCTGGAGCAGTAATCTAGATTTGTAGTAATTTTGGTAATAGGTCTTAAGGATACAGAGTATCAAAGGGTATTAAATTATTTCTAAATTATAAAATCGAAGGAAAATTTTGCATTTTTAAGTAAGATATTGTGATTTGAAATTATGAAGCGTATGAGCTAATTTAACTGTCGAGCATTTTTCTATTTTTACAACAATATATTTTTTGTTTAAAACTATTTAATCACACTAGTGTATGTGAATGTGTATATATAAATAAAGTCTAAGGAATTAGCTCAAATGGTTATTGCTAGTGTACTAGGCATTTCACTAGTTTTGTATCGATAAATGCTTGGTTTTAATTCCCCTAAATGAAGCATAATATTTTACAAATTCACTAGAGATGTCATCTATGATTAAGAGGAAGCATCTCTTGGATTTCCTACCAAGGTTTTTTTTGGAAAAAATATCCTTGGGTTTCCAAGAAATACTTCCCCACATTCATGGATGTCTTCCCTAATAAACCTATTCATGTATACTAGTGCACATTGTGAAAATTACTAGATCTAACAATCTCAGGAATCTTATTGCAACCAACTGAATCTACTTCACCTAGATTGTAAATACATTACAAGCTTATCTCAGATTTCTTCAAGAAACATTGAAGTAAATTACTGAAGTAGCCTACACCAATTTAATTATGATTCTGAAACATAGAAATTGGGCAAGGAAAATAGAAACACATAAGACAATTATTTTTGGACAATAGTCCTCGGAAAAACCCAATGCAGGAAAACTGGTGCAACAACTCTGATGGTTTAGTATTATTAAGCAGTAGCAAATTCTAAATACATCACTGAATACCTCACAAGGTTATTCAGTTACAGAGAGAAATATTAGAAGAAGTTTTGTGAGTTTTACCTCACACAATCACTGAAATCCTGGTTGATCCAGCCCCAAACTCTCTGCCCCCCCACACCCCCCCCCGGCTTTTCTAGCTACCTTTGCACTACCTCTGTGTAGTGTCTGCTTCAACCTAGCATCTAGCTCTCTAGGTTCTACGTCACTTCTCTGGCTGGTCAATCTACTGCCCAAGAAATTCGATTTTTGCCTCCCTGTCTCACAACCTATCCCCCAACTTCTGAAAATCGAATTCCTCTACAGATTTCAGACTCCTCACTCTCCCTTTGTGTTGGTTCTGCGTGGCCCTACTAGCCCTGTGTTAGCCTCTGCGTCAAGGCTTCTGCATCACTCACTGCCTCTCTCTACTGATGTATCTCCAGCTGAGAATCTATTTCTCAAGAAGTTGCTATCCTTGCCCCTCAAGTGCAAGAGATCTCCTCAATTGATTTTTCCTCCTAAAAACTTCTCACTTCAGAAAATCGATTTTCTCTATCTCTCTGTGTGTTTTCCAAATGACCCTCAAGCCCCTTCTTATATCTTCATGTTGGACAACCAACAACGTAGATTAAATCATAATGAAAGGCTCAGATCATTTTGGCTTGATCCATGTCTTTTTCTAGAAGTTTCACCCCTAATTAGATTAATAGCAATTAATATTTTAATTTTCTTAAGTTTAGACTTAGGACCCCCATTAAAAATATTAACTATTTTAATAAAATCGCTTCTGGGTGGAATTTCCCAAAACACTTTATGGGTTCTTTGAAATACATGTGCCCAAGCCTCCCTACAAAATTTGAGGATTAGAGCACATCCGATGTTACCCCAAATCAACACTGCCTCCCAGCGAAAAATGTGCTCTAGCAATTCACTGCTACTGCATACTGCTCTGACTCTGAAGCATCCTCCTCTGCACTGCTGATGTCTGACATGTTGTCCACCAAACACTGTGTTGTTGTTTCCACTGTAATGCTGCCTTTGACACTGTCACTGCCAATGCTACATCTATACTACACCTCACTCTCAAGTGTTGCATCTGCTATGTTGCTATATCTGCCACTGCTAACACTGTATCCATACTATAACTCAATTTTTTAGAGAAGCAACTTAAAACACCCAAAACTGGACAAGTATCCAGTGGATACACCTCAGTGCTAAAATCCTGACTGCTGTTAGTCTCACGTTGTCTTTTGAAGCCATTGCGTTGCTGAAGCTCTGCACTGTGCCTCCATGCACTGCTACCTCTCTGCTCTGCGTTGCTCACGTTCTGGCGCTACTAGCTATTGCATTTGTTGAATCATCACTCCATCGTACCAATTGAACACTCCACCATCCCGCTACTACTGATCATGGGCTCCTGCAGCAAGGTGATGATCCAAGAGGTGGGCTACTAAGGATCATGCCCATCTGTAGCTCTATCGAACTACAGTTTTATACCATCCCACCTCCCTCCTGCAGGTATCTCAGCTGTCATGGCGAACTCCTCCTCCTGTTCGATCTTTGCGGTTGTAACCTTAGGATCATGCTTCTCATCCTTGTCCTTTTTCTTCTAAGGACACTGGGATACATTGTGGCCCATCTCGCCACATCTAAAACATTTCACCTTGGAGGCGTCCTTCATTCATCTCTGTTGTCCCTGTTGTCCCTTTGATGCACGGGTTGCGTTATCCTCTTCCTCTACTTTAGGCTTCGACCCACTGCTATTGTTGTTGCTGCTTTCTTCAAGTTTAACCTTGAGTTGGTCTCTCCTCAGCTCTTCTTGTTTCAGAGTTGCCCACATCTCATCCCAATTTGGCAATGCTGCTTTCCACAAGATACTTTGGACAAAGACTTGCCATTCATCTGAGATGGAATTTAGAGTCAGTCTCACTAACTCTGAATCCTGAAGTGTGTGCCCAACAGCAAACAACTCATCACGGGTCTCCTTCAATTTCGTAAGGAATGGATCCACACGTTCTCCCCTCTACAACTACACAGACCTCAACTTTTGTTCTAAGTACATCTTCCGCTGCTCGGAAGATCCCTGAACAATGTGGCCAAGGCATCCCACATCTCCTTAGTGGTCCCTTTGCTAGCAACGTGGCAAACCACGTGATCCTTGACTCCATCCAGGATCATCATTTTTGCCTTAGCCATCTCAGCTTTGTACTTTTTCAATGAATCTGCATTCGCAGGGACAGTTATCACACTATCAACATATGTATTGAGGCATGCTCTTCTAGAAGGAAAGAAGTTCGAACCTTCCAAATGACATAGTTGGAAGCCCCGTCCAACCTGTCACGATCCCTCAAGCCACTGGTTGACATATTTTCTGAAAAAGGTCGAACAACTCCATCTTTCTCCCTACTGCATAGCTCCTAGGCTGACTTATACATTCCCTGATGGAGCTAGTAAGTCTGCTTCTCCTCTGCTGCTCAGCAAATGAGAAATATTGATTTCCTCGACAAGAAATCAATGAGGAAGTATTCCCTCACTATGCAATCTGCTTCCTCCTTCTGACGACTTTTCTGCCCAGTACTCAGCTTGAAAAAAACTACGTCCCTCTAGCTCTGTGTAGCTCCCTCTGCCTCGACGAATTCTCGATCCTACAGTCTTACCTCTATGTCGGCTCACTCAGACAGAAAAACCCACGAAAATGCGGCCCTCTTGGCTAGAACTGCACAATCCCTTAGGAGATTTGAATTGTTGCTTGTTGCAACAAGTTAGCCCTTACTTCAGTGTTATATCTACTCTTCCCTGTTTCACATCAACTTGGCTCTGATACCATGTGAAAATTGCTAGATCTAACAATTTCAAGAACACTACTGCAACCAACTAAATCTACTTCACCTAGATTGTAAATACATTACAAGCTTATTTCAGATTTCTTCAAGAAATATTGAAGTAAATTACTGAAGCAGCCTACACCAATTTAATTATGATTCTGAAACATATAAACTAAGCAAGGAAAATAGAAACACATAGGACACAGTTATTTTTGGACAATAGTCCCCAGAAAACCCCAATGCAGGAAAACCGGTGCAGCAACTCTAAATACATCACAGAATACCTCACAAGGTTATGCAGTTATAAAGAGAAATATTGGCAGAAGTTTTGTGAGTTTTACCTCACAATCATTGAGAAATCCTGGTTGATCCAACCATAAACTGACTGCCCCCCCTGGCTTTTCTGGCTGCCTTTGGGCTACCTCTGCGTAGTGTCTGCTTTAGCCCAGTGTCTAGCTCTCTGGGTTCTGCGTCACTTCTCTGGCTGGTTAATCTGCTACCCAAGAATATTGATTTTTGCCTCCCAGTCTCACACCCCATCTCCCGACTTCTGAAAATCAAATTCCTCTACAGATTTCAGACTCCTCACTCTCCCTTTGTGCTGGTTCTGTGTGGCCCTACTGGCCCTACGTTAACCTCTGCGTCAAGGCTTATGGATCACTCACTGCCTCTATCTACTGATGTATCTCCAGCTAAGAATCTATCTCTTGAGAAGCTGTTATCCTTGCCCCTCAAGTGCAAGAGATCTCCTCAATAAATTTTTCCTCCTGAGAACTTCTCACTTCAAAAAATCAATTTTCTTTATCTCTTTGTGTATTTTCCAAATGACCCTCAAGCTCCTTCTTATATCTTCATGTTGGACAACCAACAACCTAAATTAAATCATAATGAAAGGCTCAGATCATTTTAGCTTGATCGGTGTCTTTTTCTAGAAGTTTCACCTCTAATTAGATTAATACCAATTAATATTTTAATTTTCCTAAGTTTGAAATAGTGCCTGAACTTCTGCAATGCATATACCATAGCTAATCCCTCTCTTTCTGTTGTGCTATAGTTTTTTTCTGCCTTGGACAGTTTTCTGCTTGCAAATGTTATGGGGTGATAAATTTTTCCTACTCCTAGCTGCACTAGTACTATACCCAACACTATGCAAGATGCATCAACATGTACATGAAACTCCCTATTCCAGTCCGAGAAAACCAGAATAGGTGCAGTTGCTATCTTTTCTTTTAATAAATCCAAAATTTTCTAGCACACTTCGGTCCATTGCAAGGTCATGTCTTTGTTTAGCAATTTCTCCATCGACGTAGTTATCTGCGAATACCCCTTTATAAACTTTATACAATAGCCAGTGTGTCCCAGTGTCTTGCGCAGTTGTATCACTGTTTTCGGTGCTGGAAAATTCACAATACCTGTGATCTTTGCGAGATCCATTATTAATCCTTGCTTACAAACTACATGTCCCAACAATATACCAAATGGTGCACAAAAGATACACTTTTTCAAGTTCAATGATATCTGGTATTGTCTACATGTATCCAACATCAACCTCAAGCTCGCCACATGCTTCTTCAACATCCCAAAGACTGTCCAATCATCGAAGTAAACTTCCAAAAAATTGTGTATATATTCTTTGAAGGCTACAACTACAACTCTGGAAAATATGGCAGGAGCATTATTCAAACCAAAAGGCATCACTGTGTACTAGTAAGAGCCCCATTCTATAACAAAAATTGTCTTATGTCTATCCTCTGGTGCAATTCTGATCTGATGGTACCCCAAAAATTCATCTCTGAAAAAATAGACCTCCTATCCTCCTACATTGTCCAATACTTCGTCTGTAAATGGTGTAGGAAAGGGATCATGCAAACATGCATCATTCAATTTCCTCAAGTCCACACAAATTTTGATTTCCCCTTTTGCCTTCTTTTCTTGAACCACCTTGGGACTCACCCATTCAGGGTCTTTGACAGGTTCGATGATCCTAGCTACTATCATCTTATCTAATTCTTCCTTCACCTTTTCCTTATATTTTGGATTCAGTCTATAAGGTCTTTGCTTGACAGGTTTCACATCAGGCTTCAAAGGAATCTTCACAACTCTCAAGTCTCTCTTATTATTCCCTTCATATATGAGAACTTAGTGGGAAACAACTCTTGGTACTCATGCAAAAGATCTGTTATCTTGATGATTGTTTCTTCATCCCAGTAATCTCCTATTGTTGCAAACTTCGGCTCATGTTCTGACCCTATATTCACCTTCTTCGTTTTTAATGGATGCATTATATTAGGCATCTCTATTTCAGGTCCATTCACTTCGTGATGACCTTCAGATTCTGCAATGTCAATGTTGCGAGGATCTTCCTCCTCTTTCACAGTGATATTGTAGCATTCTATTACATTATGTAACTGCGCAGCCCAATTAGGTTGCCAAATAATTAGAACTTTGTTCTCAAAAAACTTGTTCTTAACTATCTGAAGGGTTGCATCTATATGTGGACAATCATCTTCAAAACCAAATGTCATTATAAATCCATCAACTATCTCTACCCAGCTTGCAGTACCATGTCGCAATTGTATTTCCAAATACCAATTCTGAGGAATTGTCTCCAAGGTAAGTATGAAGCCATGCACGCATTCTTCTCACGGAATTTCTTTCCATGTTGTCATATAGAGTTTTATGTGTTCTCTAGGATCAATTTGACCATCATACTTCTCTGTCAGTTCTGCTTCTACTTGACCAAACCTTACCCACATCAATCTTTGACATTATTTCCAATCTCCTATATTATTTTTGTGTACCCCACCATCTAGCAGGAGTAGCTCTTAAGGCTAGATCCAGAGCTAACAACCTCTAACATTCTGGCACCTGTCTTTCATAATCTCTAAAGAAAGTATCAACATTACCCAAACCATCATAAAAAGGTAAATCACATACCTTTGTTGCCATACAACGCACTTCTTTAGTGATCATTGCACATCGCCTTGTAGACACTTCATGTAACCTATTTTGCCAGTTTTCTAATTCTTCTTCTAAATCTAAAGTGCAGGAATTTTCTTGCTCACAACTCAATTTTCCATCTGCAATAGGGTTGATCCATTCTTCTCATTTTGTTGTTATCTAGTAAATGTTGTCAATGTCGTCATCTGCATTGTACTACTCTTTAACAAGTTCGGTATACCTCGCTCCTTCTAATGGATCTAATGGAACAATGACTCACATTTTTGCTTTCAAATATAATTTGCCTTTTCTTCAAGTTAATTATAATCATGTTAGCAAATGCCCAATCTAATCCAAGCAACACAAGATAGGGACTACTATCATCCACAATTTCGATCACTTCAAAGTCAATCATAGTGTGCACTCCTTCAATGTCTGCCATGATACCTGACAACCTTCCTAGAGGAACAACCTTATGTTGGTTTGCCATATTAAGTTGGATCAGTGACCATTACAACTTCGACTTACCCATCAATTCCCAAGTCTGCTTCGGCAAGACGTTAGCATCAGATCCTAGATCTAAGATAGCTTGATCCATGTCATATTCTCCAATATGTGTAGTAAGCCTCATTTCTTTTCCAATCCTCTTCTTGTGTCGATGTAGGTTGTTTACTGCACACATCTCACTCTGTGGTACTTCCTTAGAAGCACAAGAGTCTATTAATTCCTACAATCCCTCCATAGCTTTATGGTTTCTTAACAACTTCATGCAAGACTGTAGAAAAGACTTCAAAATGTCTAGATCCACATCTTGTGTCGCAACTGGTACTACCTTGCAGTTATTCTTTTGTGTTGGTTGTGCAGCAGAGGTCAAAGCCCCTCATCCGAAAAAGCTTCGCCTCGCTTCCATGAATACTTGCTTTTCCTTCTGAATATTAAATGCAGGGACTTTTTAATAGTTTTTCTTACCCATGTTGCTTCAACTTCCTTTTTCCCATCGGCTTTATCATTTCTAGTCACAGCTTCCCTTCTAGTTACAATGTCGATGCGCGGATGATCCTCCCTTGGCTTGGCGGTCATCATTTGAAGATTATTCTATCACATGATCAAAAGACTTACTGTAGATGCAGGTTGTTGTAGGGTTCTGACAATCTCCTGTGAAGTGTCATGCATGTCCATAGTTATAACAGATAATATGGTCGTGTCCTCGACCAGCTCCTCCTCGACCAACATGTTGGCCTAGCTCTTCATGTGTATGTCATTCAGCTTGCAGTCTATAAGCATCGACAATGCGCTCCATCATCAAGTCATAACTTCGACAATTTCTCTCATCATGCCCTACTGATTTACATAATTTTCAAAATAGTTACTTTGGGGTCTGTATGTACTTCTATAATAAATAACAATCTTCAGAGCGATGTTGGCCTCTTGTTCTACAAATCTCACACCACAAACTTGATCTTGGGTTCACTAGATTGGGTGCTCCACTTGCCAAATAATCTCTGAACACAGGCATTGATCCTTATAATGGGCCTCTGCTTTGCAACTTGTACACCATACTTCTAATCTGGTTTATTCACCTCTCTTGAGATCCTGCAATTCCAAGGTCAAATTTGCTAGTTGACTCTGAATTTGTTGTACCCCTCCATGAGTATCTCTGATCGGCGAAGCTTCCAGCTTCATCGCAACCTCCAATGCTTCAACTTAAGTCGCAATCTTCTGTTACATCAAGGGTAGCCTGATATTTGGCAGTAGCACAGCTATAAACCACTCCTTATGTTGTTCTGGGGTTATGTTAAAGCTTACCTATCCCATTAACACCTTGAATCGTTGATCCAACTCCCACACAGACTCAATAGCCGACTATTTGATTTCCTTCAACTCCGTAATACACTGTGATTCTGACTTTGGCTTCTTGAATTTTGATACCAACGCTTTCTTAATATCATCCAGCGAAGGAGTCGGATTAGTCACAGAGTACTTCATGTACCATTTCAGGGTTCTTTCTGGCAGCATTGTGACGAGTTGCACCTTCTTTACATCATCGTCAGTGATATGTTTTTCTTTCAATACTACATTAGCTACAAACTAGAACTGGTCAGGGTCCTGTGATCCAAGTCCTTTAAAGATAGGTAGCTTAATTTCATTGACCATTTTTCTTCTCGGGGGGTTAGGTGAAGGGGAGGGGGATGTGGTATAGGGGAATTATGGGGAGGGAAATGGGGGGTAAGGGGAGTAGATGGATGGGGAATCCCAAAGACGCCTTGATTTTTCTCAACTGCTAATTTCGACGTGATTTTAGGATGGGAGGGGAGATAACGCGGGCTTGCGGGGTTACTTCCTTCTTCTTCACTCTCAAACCCACCTAACAAGGGACAATAGTCAGTCTCAATGAAGTTCTTTGGTATGCGCTCTACTCTATATCGCTTACCACTTCGCGTAGATCCTGGTTCAGACGTGTTCCCTCTTTCCCCAAACATTAATCTTACTACATTCGTAAAATCCCATTTTCACATAACAACATCTTAATCCACAGCTTCAAAGATTTTAGGTACTTACCTCGCAGACCCTTGAAAAAATTTCACTCAACTTCACTATAAGATAAAATCATGTCTATTGCAAATTCAGCAATAAATCCTCCCAAATTGCTATCATTCCAGAAGTCAACAGCTGTTGAGATCCTGTTATTGATGTTCTTGAGTCATTGTATCAATCTAGGATTCCACTCCTTAGGTTTATCTCCTTTAAAACAAGTCTTATGCTCGGTCAACTTTGAAACGCATTCATATAGTTCAATGTGGAATGAACCAAAGAAGATTTTGTATTGTTCTTCAAAGAGATACTTCTGCAACCAGCTTTCAGTCGACAATCACAGATTTCTATTTCCCTGAATTGTAAATTCTGGCTCTTTTTGTTCAACCCACTCCTAGATTTCCTTCTTTGACAGTCACCAAAACATATCCCTCAAACAGATCCATGTCCCAACAATGGAACCATTTGTTGGCTTAAGGGGCTTGAATCCAGGTTCAAAGTGTGCTTTGCACCAACAAAACCCTCAACCACTGACCCTTTTGGCAACGACCTGCAAGAAAATTGCAGTCTCACCCGAAGTGGTTATGGGAGGTTGCAGAACCAGGTTTCTGTAACCAGAGGGATATGTGCACTGTGGCACCCATGTGTTTACTTATGTTTTATACCTATCTACGACTTCGCATACATAAATAACTTCGCACTGATGATTTAATTCACAGATTTGTACTTATCACATAAACACATCAGAGAATAGTATAAGACGTATTGTTTCGCATAATTCAATAAAAAACATGCATAATAATAAGTATAAACATAGATACACAAGACTTGCAAAATCCTCTTCTTCTTTATTAAGATAGATCTTCAATACATGCAGCTTCTTCAACTTGCACACCAAGTTGCAGGTGGTTTGTGCACTCAGCTGCGGAGTCTTCCCCAAAATACAGACTAAAGACAGAAGATATGATCAATGATTCATCTGTCTTTTTTACTACTACTCGACAAAGTATTACATCTCATATAGGTTTCATTACTACAAGACCATGGTTCACATGCCATGGATCTAACAAAACAATAAACTAACACTATATACTTGTTACAAAATGAGGGGCTTTAACCCACCCCAAAGCCCCTAAACATCGTGCGATGACTATAACTCTGCACATTCCGCTCCTCAAAATTCGAAGTCTTTGACCAAAACTGGACCAAATTGCATTGCGCCCAACACACATCTTAATTGACTTGTTGACATCAATGCCAACAATGCCCAAGCTCATTCATGAAAATAGATGCCCTAGCTTATTATGATGGTAGAGCTTCGTATTAGTGTAAAAGGAGGTGTAATATGGTAGTGTTATAATCAATATTGAAGTATTGTTTATAAAGAAATTTAGAATTACAAGTTAAATAAACGTCTTCATTTAAAATGTTGTAGGGATTCCAAAACCTTCTAAATGGTGTGAGAAAAGTGAAATACAAAATAAGGATAATTAAAGCAAATCTTCATAATCAATGGAATCTTTCCTCCATGGGTTTCTCATGGCTCCTCTATTTAATCTTCTATCTCATGTTGATGGTTTTCTCAAAAACATTTTAATCATTTCTAATACAAACATTACCTATAGTTTTATAATACCAAGTGGAAGTGGTGGTTAAATATTTTGATTCAAAGTTACATTATTTATGGGAATAATAACCTCTTGAAAATAGTATCTCTCGTGACCTAGATTAAACGCCTAAATTTCCAATTTGATGATACCTCCTTCATAAAATAAAACAATGCCCCACTACTAAACAAGTGAAATTACTAACAAAGTTGCTTATACCTACCTATCAATGTAATAAGTGTATGTAATCCAAAGCAATAGGGTTATCTATTTCAAGGAAAACACACAATATTTAATAAATACCCACATTCTCTCAAACAATCGCCTTCGGAAAATTTTGTATAGTTATGGCGTAATATAAGCATGGCAAATGTAGAAAATGTAACTCCCCGTATGATTTGATTTTGACAATTAAACACACATAGATTTATTGAATGCAAATCAACTTTTTACAACAACATTATAACATGTATCACTATAAGTATATTTATTTAATTTTTTAGTCTTAATGAGATATTATCATTAAAATTGTGCAATATTCTCCAATACTCGACCTTGATGCTCCTTGGGATAGTTTCTCCCCCCCCCACAAATCATCTATACCCTTAACCTTCCCCATGAGGTTTGAACTTGAAATCCAATAAAAACTAAATTCCACACAAACCAAACTTCAACTCATGGATTAAATACATTTAATATTGTGTATAGAAAACATCTCAAAAGAAAGCAACCTCATAAATTATACACATTTAACATTATATATAAAGAATATCTTAGAAAGAAATGAACTTTGTTCTTAATCTTCTCTACATTATATATAATAAAAAAATTGGAATATATATATATATAGGAATATATATATATAACAATTGTAAACCTATTTTTTAATATTTAATTATCATTTTGCTAATTTATATATAATATTTATTTCATAATTTTGATATTAGTGAAATAGTATATTTAATTAAATTAGTACAAAACTAATTATCAAGAAAATTTTAATTATTAGAATTTTATTGATGTGAAAAAAACACTATCTTATCAAAAGATAATTGCATGAATTTGAAATATATATATATATATATATACTATCTTATCAAAAGATAAAAGATAATTGCATGAATGAGAAATATATATATATATATAAAAACAAAAACAAAAACAAATACTTAATTATAAAATAAATGCAAAATAAATGCAGAATGTGTAAAGTTAAAAAAAAAACAAAACAAAAAGAAAAAGAAAGAGACACAATAACATGCTCCTTTTTGGTGCATATTCCGTAAACAGACTCTTTTAGCTATGTCAATGCCTATCTATTACACAAACTTGCTTTAAATACAATTTGTTAGCTCACGGTTATGATGTTCATGGTTTCACCAAAGGTACATCAAAGTTTCATGAGCATGAGAATTGCAAATGGAGCCTTGACATATTTCTGGCAAAACTATGTGCATGAGGAATCATACTTGGTAGCTCACATTTAAGGCGACTCTATATAATGGATAGGTGTTGCCTTTATTCCAAGTCTTGGATGGCCTACTTAAATTCTATATTTTGTTAAGATCACTGAATCTAGGTGCATAAATTTTAGCCTAAGTACAATAGCAGCACAACTCACTTGTCTAGGTTGGTATGTACCAAACTACTAGAAATTATAGCGAACAATTAGTTCTGAGAAATTGTATCCATTGTGGGTACCCAGCTTTGAAACAACTTATAGAGGAATGTCAACAAGTCGAAACCCCATCAGATAGTAGCTTCGAAGCCCCCAATGGCATCTATAGTTATGTTGGAACTTGGAATGGAATAAGGAATGGCGAGGGGTAGAGCTCCCTTGAATAGTAATCCAATTGTGAAGTAATTAATAGGTTTGTGTTTGGGAGAAATACCCAAAGTTCTCATAAGGTAAGGCAACATCTATCTTTCATACAGACTTGCCTTAAATGCGTGTTGTCAAGTACAATCCCTCATGCTCATAGTTCCACCAAAGGTACATCAAAGTTTCATATGTAATGTGTGTGCTCATGGAACCTTGACGTACCTTTGGTGGAACCATGAGCTAACAACATGCATTTAAAGCGAGTATATATGGAGAATGGACATTGCCCAAAATGTAGTGGTTGTGCAGCTTCTTCAACTCCCATAACTAAGACGCAACTGCTTTTCCTTCCTTCATGTACTGATTGATATCATTAGAAGTTGGGCCTTCCATAAATTTCGTCGAGTTGAAGAGACCTTTCAACTATCCACGCCTTACCTTGTTTCGCCTCAATTTCCATGTCCAATCATTTAAAGGAGGGCAAAGGTTGTTCAATAGAAACTAGATTGATTTTGCAGGTCCTTCCCCCGTGCACACAATAATGTAAGATTGTTTTAAATCTTCACATTTAATACTGTGAATAGCAACCTTGAATTAAAGTTGTCGCATGTCTAGTTGTTCTTCCACCCCTATTAACTAGGTTAAGTTTACAAGTCCTCCACTAGACCATGTACACATTAATGTGAAATTTGCAATTTCAAATAGAATAATAATGTCATATAATATAATATATAATATAAAATGAAAAATAATATAAGATAAGATAAGATAAGAATTAATTAGTGTGATATAAGTAAAAAGTGCAATTGCAAGTGTTATCACCAATTACAATATAATTTTTATTTTTTTTTATATTTTAACTTGAAAAATACATTTTAAAATAGATAAAATTAATCATTTAACATTAAGTAAATGAAAAAATATTTTTAAATGATTAAATATTTAATTTAATATTTATATGTTTAAAAATATTGTAAAACCATAATAAAATTGTTATATTTAAAATAATATCGAGCAATTTTTACAATATACTCCGCAATAAACAAGTATAATAATAAAAAAATCTACAATCACAATTCTCATCATGTTATAATCCTACAACAATATCAACATTTTATAATTGTGATCTAATTAATATTAATTGTTTATATTGCACTCCTTTACATATTATTGTGATATAATTAAACAATAACTATTTATGTTGCACTCATTTACATATGCTTTAAAACGAAACATCTAAAAATATAATAAACCAGAAAAATCATTACTTCAAAATAAAGCATCCGAACATATAATAAACCACAAAAAGTGCAAAGATTAAAGGACTTTTTGCGTGAAAATTATATTTCATGGACATCATAGTTATACAATATTTCTAAATCATGAATCCTTTATGTTTCTAAAATTTTTAATTTTTTTATGTGACAGGTTACTCTAATATTTCTAAATTGTTAACCCCTTTTGTTTCTCAAACTATTCCACTTTTTTATTTTGCAGGTTCATGCACGCCATCAAATGAGTTTTCAACAGCTATATCTAAATCGAAACTAAATTATAAATTTCTAATTTTACAAACTGCTACTAAAAATTTCCACGTGTCAAACAAAATTGGACAAGGAGGCTTTGGTACGGTCTATAAGGTAATGTCCACATTCATCTTATACTATTGATTTTTTAAGTTTTTAATTCTTATCGATAAATTTACATTATGGTTGAACAATGTAAGTTGGAAATGTTGGTAGGGAGTTTATAAGATAATGTCCACATTCATCTTATACTATCTATTTTTTAAAGTTCTTAATTCTTATGGATAAATTTACATGATTATTGAACAATATAAGTTGGAAATGTTGGCAATGTTGGTAGGGAGTTCTACCAGACCGTAGAGAGATTACTGTGAAGAGACTATCTACTGATAGAGAACAAAGTGTGAGAGACTTTTTCAATGAAGTGAATTTGATAAGTCATGTGCAACATAAAAATCTTGTCAAACTACTTGGGTGTAGTGTGGATGGACCAGATAGACTCTTGGTCTATGAATATCTTGTGAACAAAAGCCTTGATAACTTCTTATTTGGTAATATTTCTTAACTCTATAAATTTACTTTAATTACAATCAATGTGCATGTCTAGCATTATTTTACCAAAGTATATTTAAGTTACTTATGAAAGAGATTCATTTTTGAACAGATCAAAACATGGGCAAGTTGTTGGATTGGCAAAGGAGGTTTGAAATTATACTAGGAACTGCTAGTGGGTTGGCTTATCTTCACCAAGAATCAGATATACGCATCATCCATAGAGACATAAAAGCCAGCAATATTCTACTAGACCAACATTTCAAGCCTAAAATTGCAGATTTTGGGTTGGTTAGATATTTTGCTGAAGATCAAACTCACCTTAGCACAACAATTGTTGGAACTAGGTGAGAATAAACTAAATTAATAACCCAAAAATAAAGCTTTTAATAAAAAATGTGGCTAATTCTTATTGTTGTTTTGGCAGAGGTTATATGGCTCCAGAATATCTTGTGCATGGGCATTTGACAGAGAAAGTAGACATTTATGCCTTTGGGGTGCTAATTCTTGAGATTATTAGTGGAAAAAGGAATTCAACCCCTATGCACACCAATGATATGCCATCTCTCTTGACTGTGGTAATGACCTAACCTCATCATGCATGATATTGGTTTCATCTTAATAAAATGTAGTGATAATATTCAATGCTATAATATATTTATGATGCAGGTGTGGAACCATTATTTATCTGCCACCATTTCAAACATAATAGATCCCAAGATCGAAGAAAACTTGATGGAGGAGGTAGTACGAGTTGTTCATATAGCTCTCCTTTGCACACAGGCTTCTGCAACACTACGTCCTTCTATGTCTAAAGTTATCACATTCATCACTAGCAAAGACATTAATATTCCAGCGGCTACTGAACCCCCATTTATAAATGTCATCCATTCAGAGTCAAGTACATATGATACATCAAACCATTCAGAATCAAATAATTATGATCCCCTATCAAAGATTGGTTCCCCCCCTACCACTACAATATCATTGAACACCATTTCAACAAGCTCTTTTGGACCAAGATAAGGGGGGGAAGTTTTCAAAGTTTGGAAATTAGCTAGTCCCACATGGTTGTGGGGACTGATTAACCTTCATTAGATAAAATATGTACATTTGATTTTGTTTTTACAATTTCTAATAAACTTCTATTAAAATGGAATCAAGAAATTTTGAGAATGCATTAAAAGGTAATGATTTTTAAATGCAATCTATGGATCTAATGTGGTCACAATGAGCACAACAACTCTTATATTATTGTCATGAAATTGCCAATTCTCTTATAAGAATGGACTTGAAGAACCATGATTTTTATGTCTAGTCTATGGATCTAATGTGATGAATTCAAATCACAATAAACACAAGAATAATTTCACTTATGTCATAGTGGAATTTGTTACTCTTTTATGAAAATGGATTGCAAAACACAATTCTACATTCAATCTATGGATGTAACATTATCAATTTAAGCCATAACAATTAGAACATTTCTAGAATATGAGAATGTCGTTGAATAAGAATATTTATATTTTTCTGTAGTGTACAATAAATACATTCTCTGACTTGATCTAATGTGGATCATCAAATTCAAACTATGATAAACTAGCACAAGATAGAAATCATTCACATTGCATAAATACATTCATAAATCAAATAAGAAACACTATATGAAATGAGGGAAAAAAATTGAAGACGGAATGTCTAAAACCCGCTCTACAAGTGGAAACATAAAAAGTGAAGTAAATCATTTGGTAGATACATGAAATTAGAAATAACAAAACCTTTGTTTGCTAAATTGACTAAATCAAATATAATTTGAACTAATTAGGACCAGCAAAAGAAAAGTAATAATTCAATTGATTTAAAAATTTACAAGTGAACATTCCTAACTATTATATCAAGGCACTCACCATTGAGCATGAATGTAATTAAAGCTACAAATCTTCATGCTAGCTACACTATCATAGAGATTAATACTATAACCTATTGTGTGTACTAATTTTCTTATTTATGTTCTTTCATTCATCCACCAAGAATGCCTCTGATTTATGTTAATATGTGCATCATCTTGGTCATATGTGATTGGCCAATTGTTCAAATAAAATAGAAAGGATAAATTCAAATAAATCCTACATTCATCCTTGAAATGAAGATCACTAATTCTTTGCAATCAAACCATTTCCCAAGCAATGAAGATTTTGTTGTACATTGGATAAACCAACGCTCCCATGTGTTTCGCGATGTGTTCTTAACTGACTTTCATGAATCCATTAACTTTGGCGATGCGACTGTATACTAACACCTGTGGGTTTTGGTGTAATGACAATCGTGACACCAACAAGTGGTACCAGAGCCAAAGGTCTTGAGTTTGAATCGCACCCAGCTCACCCTGGAGGGATATTGTTGGACATTGGATAAACCAACGCTCCCATGTGTTTCGCAACATGTGCTTAACCGCCTCTCGTGGACCTGTTAACTCTAGTGATGTGTTCATTTACTAACACCTGCAGGTTTTGGAGTAACGGCAATCGTGACTCCAACAAATTTAAGGGGTTAAATTTCACCATGGAGCTAATTTTGTATTTTTTTCCAAATATGATATGCCAAGTTACATTTTTTTCCAATGACAATTTGCTAGAATTTTGTAGGACAATTATTTTACTTAAAAAAATCATCAAAATTTGTCAATATATCTATATATATATATATATATATCTATATATATATAATATCCTTAAAATTTTGAATATTTTTTAAAAATATAACTAAAAATTTTGTAGTTGGCATATTAAGAATTATTAAGATTCACCCAAATTTCTACCATTTAAGATACGAATGGATTTTAAAAAATCCTACTTCCACAAGGTAAGCAATATAGACCTAATGAATCTTTTGTGCTAGTTAAAACGACCATGGGGATCTCCACTAGTGCATATTGCAGCTCTATTTGTTTCCATTCATCCTTTATGAGGAAAGCCAAACAAATAAACCGCAAACAATGGCTAAATTATGAAAAACATATGCCCTCAAATGTTTTAATTTTTGGCAACTAGGAAGAAATTCCCTAGCCCACAATTTCATTAAACTTCAAGTAAATTCTGTTAGTGTTCCGTAATTTCAAGGCTGAAGAAAAAACCATGAAGGCAACATCAAAACCACTTTCGAGTTTAGGATCTAGCCCTCCTAAACTCAAAGAGGGATCTCTCTGTGAGATTTAGCTTTGTTTATTCGGAATATCAAGCTAGTTATTGGGCTAAGAGTTTGGTTTTTGAATTGGTTTGGTTGGAAGATCAAGAGGAATCCATTGGGCAATGGAGTCAAATAAAGTTGGATGTTGCACCAAATGTTTAAAAGAGTAATCACAAGGAAAGCGAATTACATTTACTGGATATTTTAAATTGAATTATGAAATGGAGAAAAAGTGTGTTTCAGTAGTGATTGAAAAGCATTTAAGAATTTTTCAAGCATTTAAGGTGTTCAATAACATATCTTATTTTTCACACTCCTATTTTACAATTAGATTTTAGATGATAAACATACATAGAATAACAATGGAAGCAACAATTACAATAAGAAAAACATCACCAGTAAATCGCAACACAAGAATCATGTGAAAAGTCTTTGTATTATTGATCAGTCCATTTGAGCTCAATGAACAGCTTTACATTGGACAATACATTTCTGCATACAAACCCCAACATCTATTACTTCAAATAATGAAGAATTTATACAGATTCTAAACTAAAATATCTTGATAAAAATCTCAAGATCTTTTTACAAATATCCTAAACTATTTTACACAAATAGAAATGAAATGTAAAACATTCAAAAATAATGTATCTACTTGGCACTATCATTATGGATTTCTGTTGACAAAGAAAAGAAATTTGAATTTGATTGCAACTCTTAGTTGATGAGGTGGCTAATTGTCTTTGGGCATTTTCCTTCTGAAATTCTGCAAAATAGGGTTGAGTCATCCCTTTGTATATCTCAATCCGAGATAGCTCTATAAAAATTCAAAGAAGTTATTGTAGATAAATACGTTCTTGAGATAAACCTCTCCAAGATTCCCAAAATTCAACTCCAGTTGTTCCCAATATTCTTTGCAAAAAGGTGACTAAAACAAGACTTTGCACAGGCCAAAATATAGGTTGTAAAGATGTAAATGTATCTCTCATTCTGTAATAGATGTGTAAAATATGAAGTAGGTTATTGTACTTTGGCATCTCAAGAGTCATCTCTGATTGGACATAATATGTTATTCAAAATTATGGCTAAACAAGAAAATTTGGGAAAATATGTCTACAAAGCTTCATTTGTATATTCCAAACCATAATAGTTGTTAGAAAACTAAGAAAGGTTTTTGTACATGAGGATGTTGGCAGCAAAAACCTCTTTCAGTTTCTGAAAATTCATCCTCATTGGTTTGGAAACCATGTTTGAAGTCAATGTGGCGTATAGGAAAAAGCATAGTTTCAACTGATCATGAGACAGATGAATGACGTGGATGTGGGAGATGACATGGTAGTCGGGGAATGAAGGGTAACATAACCAAGGGTGTGCAGGAAATATGGTGGGAAAGGAGAGAGGTAAGTAGGAAGGTGGTAAGTAGTTTTCAAAGGGGGTCAGAGTGGTAGGCAGTATCGTGGAAGGGGGGGGTGCGAAACGCAGAGGGGAAGACATGTAGCATGGGACAAGCAGGGTAAAACCATCTTTGCGGGCCCTCCTGGCAATAAAGCTAGGATGGAGAAGGGGGGCCGAAAAGGATTGTGAGTCATTGATCTATGGAGCAAGAGGATCAAGGAATGGGAAAGTTGCAACTGTTTAACCCCATGTGACAAAATCCCTTTTTGTCATTTTCAACCTTATAATAAATTCAAACTATAGTACCAAGGCCTTTATTACAATTTTATTTAATCACATTTAAATGATGTGATTAATTTAATCTAAACATACTTAATTATCTTCTAATGTTGCATTTCATCTTGCAGGTTTTGACCTTTTTTGAAATAATTTACAACATGGAATATTATTTACAACATCCAAAATATAATAATGATCAACTATAATCAAGCAATCCTATAAAAATTATAGGACCCTAACAACTTCAAGTAATTAAATAAAAGGAATTTTATTTTGATGCTTAAGTCTGAACCTAGGTCAACCCAACCTAAGCTAACCTGGAATTTATCAATTCCTCAAGTCCTTCTACAACTCTTTGATCTTGCAACAATTTCATACAAGTTTGAAAAAAATATTTTAAAGTTTCCACCTTATACTTGTTGTGATGACCTTGATCCTTCCTGAAGTCCTTCTACAGCTCTTTGATATCGCAACAATTTCATACAAGTTTGAGAAAAGATTTTAAAGTATCTACCTTATATGTTTCACCATGTTCTTGTATTGTCATAGCTTGCCTTTGTGTCAAAGATGCTACATCGCATTTATTCTTCTGATTCTAATGCGTGCTAGATGTGGAAGCTCTTTCATCCATAAAGCTTCGCTTCGCTTCCAAAAAGACTTCTTTTTCCTTTTGAATATCAAACGCAAGGGATTTTTCAATAATTTTTCTAATTCATGTAGCTTCAACTTCCTTTTTTCCATCTGCTTTATCATTCCCAATCACAACTCCACTCCTAGTTACAATATTAATACAAGGTTCATTGGTCCTTGGTTCCGTAATAAATCATCTGAATGTTCTGTTGGCTGTTGATTTTTCTTTTCATACATTTTGTCCATAAGTACCAAACCCTCCTCAATTACATGATCAAACAATTTTCAATACTTACATGTAGTAGGATTCTGACAGTCTTTTACAAAGTGACCTGTCTAGCCATAGTTGTAACAAATAATTTGTCCAGGACCTCGACCAGCTCCACCACCTTGACCTCAGCCTTGATAACCACCTCAACCACTATATTGTCCATGCTCTTCAGCTTTCATTCTATAAGCATCAGTACTTCGCTCCATCATTAATTCATAAGCTCGAAAGTTGTTCTCATCATGCCCTACTGATTTGCAAAAATTCCAATATAAGTTTCTTGGAGTCTGGACATACTTCTGTAATATGTAGCAATATTTTGCGCGATGTTCACCTCTAGTTTTACATATCTCGCACCATAAGCTGGATCCGATATTCAAAGGAATTGGTGCTCCATTACCCACATAGTTCCTGAAGAGAGGACATTGTTCCTTAGAGTGGCCTTTTGATTTGCACTTTATACACCACACTTCTTCGTGAACTTCCTTACTTTTCTTCATATCTTGTATCTGCAAAGTCAAATTTTCCAGCTGACTCTAGATCTGTTGCATACCTGCATTGGTATCCCCTATAAGTGAAGCTTCTAATTTCATTACAAATTCTAAAGCTTCAGCTTGAGTTTCTATCTTATGTTGTGACAAAAGCAATCTTATATGAGGGAACAACGCGGCTATAAACCATTATTTATGTTGTTGCGGAGATATTTTGAAGCTCACCTGATCCAATAATATCTTAAATCGTTGGTCAAATTCCCACACAGACTCAGTAGGCTTTTGTTTGATTTCTTTTAGCTTTGTGATGCATGCAACGCGAACGTCGGTTTCTTAAATTCTTTTACCAGTGTTGTTTTGACATCTGCAAATGATCTAATCGGATTGCTCAAATACCTCATGTACCATGTTAGCATTCTATCTCGACATGTTGTGACAAGTTGCGCTTTCTTTATAGTTTCATCATGGACCTGTTTCACTATCCATATTGCTTTGCATAAAAAGTAGAACTGCTTTGGATCCTCTAATCCAATCCCTTTAAAGATAGGTAGCTTAACATCATCGGCCATAGTTCTTCTTAGAGGGGGAGGGAGATTCGTAAGGGGAGGGGGGTGGGGGATAGGGGGGTAGGGCAAAGGGAAAACCAAAAGCACCCTGATTACTACTTGATTCTAGCTTTGGCGAACTTTCAAACTGGAAGGGTGAATACTACAGAGTTCCTTCGGGGTTCTCAACGTGGTTTTCTTCAGTTTCAGACTCACTTAACAGGGAGCCATAGTCAATTTCTATAAAAGTCTTTGAATCTTGGCCACGGGATCTCTTCCTAGTGTTTATTCTATATCTTTTTCCACTTTACATTGTTCCAGTTTCTTCTTGGAATCTTCTCCCAAACATAAGTAACTTAATAATCTGACTACACTTGTAGAATTCTATTTTCGCACAAAATCATCTTAATCCAAAGTTTTAGAGATTTCAAGAACTTACCTCGCGGTCCTTTGCAAAATTTCCATTCATATTAGCTATAAGACACAATCGAATTGACCGTAGACTTAGTGATGAATCCTCCCAAGATGTTGTCAATCCAAAAGTCAACAACTCTTGAGATCCAATTGTCAGTGTTCTTGAGTTGTTGTATTAGTTCAAGAGTCCACTCCTTAGGTTTGTCTCCTTTAAAATAATCTTTTCTTTCAATCAACCTTGATATCCACTCGTATAGCTCCACATTAAACAAGTCAAAGAATATTTTGTATTGATCTTCAAAAATATACTTCTCTAACCACCTCCTAATTGACAAACAAGAGCTTCTATTTTCTTGTTCTGCAAATTCTCGTTCCTTCTATTCTACCCAATATTGAATTTCTTTCTTCAACGGATGCCACATAAACATCCCTCAAACAAATCCCCGTCCCGACAACGAAACCATTTGTTGGATTAGGTTGGGCAGACCCAAGTTCAAACTTTACTGCGCACCAACAAAACCCTCAATCATTGGCCCTCTTGACAATGGCCTACAAGCAAGTCGCAGTCTCATCCGAAGTGACTATGGGAGGTTGCAAAACCAAGTTTTTGTAGCCTGAGGGATGCTGCGATGTGGCACTTTTGTATTTTATTTATACTTTAATACTTATAAACTACTTCGCATTGATATATTACTTCACAGAATTACATTCATCACTTAAACATAACATAAACATCCATAAACTTCATAGTACTGAAATAAAGTGCAGATAATAAGCAAATCAACATATGAGACACAAATTTTACCGTGGTTCATCCCAATGTGGGGCTACATCCACAAGAACTGTTACTTATAATAGAGAATTGGTACAACAATAGTTCTTTCTTGCGCACACAATTGCAAGTTGTCTACGCACTAAGTTGTAGACTCAGGCCTCCGCGCACTTAGCTGCAACTACGGATCCTTGCCCTTTATTCAAAGTACATATCACAAAAATATCACCATAAACACAGATATGGATCACCATAATGGAGTTGCTTTGCAACAAGCATCTACTCCAAGAAATATTCAACTGCCTTTGATGCGTTGTGAGCTCAATGCATATTGGAAGAATTAAGGATCAAAGTAAAAGATGATTTGGATCAGGCGAGCAATCTCAAGCCTCTCTAGCCCAAATCAATAAGTTGAAGAAGGGAAGGTTTGGCAAGTCCAAGAAGAAATACATGTCCAAGGTTCAATGCTTGAAGTGCAATGAGTTTGGACATTTTAAGAGGGATTGTCCAAACCAACAAAACAACAAGAGAAAAGAAAGGTGTGAAGCTCATGTAGTTGAAGCAGTGGGAGAACCTGAGAAGAAGGCAAACAAGGAAGAAGTGAAGGATCTTTACTACTAAAGAAGGTTCACTGACTGTCAGGTTATTTATGAAGATTAAACTTTTTTTTAGGATGATATGTTTTGCATAACCATCATAGGATAGAAGCTTATGATAGTAGCATATTTGGAATTTACATGATTAAGTTTCTTTGTAGAAATCATCTAGGATAGAATGTTAGACCATTTTTCATATTGTTCATCCAAATATTATCTAACATTATGTTAGAGGTTGTCATCTTGCTTAAGTGGATCATCATGATCCTAGAATAACCATCATCTTGAATGGTTCTTAGGAGAAGCACTATGACAAGGATAGTATGCATTCCATGTAATGTGGAAACAATATTAGTAAAGGGATGAAGGAATGCAATGGGTCAAGTTGCAGGGTCACTTTAGGGCATATAGCTAGATGATTGGATGGAAGCACAAGAATGCATGTTGAAAGTAAACTTTGGATAAGATTCATATGTATTGAATCTTGAAGAAAGTTGGTCATAAAAATATGCTTAAGTATATGGATATATGATGCTAGAAAAGAATAGGATTTTACTTACTTTAAGATATATAAATATTTTGAGATTTACTCTAGAATATATAATAATAATTAACATCCAACATATCCTTTGAAAGAAAGTTGTAACTTGGTAATCAAGTTCGATCCTTGGGCACTCTAATGCATGAAGGAAATTTCAAGTGGAGATGGTTGATGAGGGTGATGAGAAAGGCATCATGATGAGGTAAGCCTAATTTGTTTATGATTTGGTTAGTTGGTTAAGATATTAGTTTGCTACCTAGAAGAATGTTGCAAGAATACATGATGACAGTTGAGGCAAGTTCAATTGCATGGATAGAAATGTATGAAGAATGTTGAGGAAAGCTCAATATCTGGTATCTAGCAACTATGAAGTCAAGATTAGTCCATCTTGGGATTGAAAGGGTAGTTGTGTGAGAAGATAAATTGAAGGTCAAAGGAGATCACTTTCATGAAGAAGCTATGATCAACTTGAAGTTTGGGAAGGCTCGATATAATGCCTTCATAATGACGTAGACGAAAGTGATGAGTAAGAGAGATGACCTTGATCTTGTAATGAGAACGAAGAGTGCAAATGGCTCCATGATACCTTGAAACAAAGTAAGCTCGATGCAAGAGATGCAAAGGAAGGAGGGAGCCAGGCAGCTGTGAAGAATTGGTAGTTGATACTCTGAAAAAGACAAGTTATGAGGCTTGTGGTGTTGACTTCTCAAATAGAAAAGCAGTCAGAATTCTCCTCTAGCTTTAAGAAGCAAAGGAGTATCCTTAAATAGGAGCAACGTTCTATCCTCAAGATTAAAGGATAATAAGGATGTCCTCTCGATTTGAGAAAGAGTGATGTTGGAAATCACATGTGCATTCTCTTCTTCAGGTGATGAAGAGAGAATGGTGGAGGATTAGATAAGCAGTTGTGGTTTTCTTGAAGATATAACATCCAAGAAAGGAAAGATATCGACACTCTTTGAGAATGCGACAAGCATTCGAGAGAAGAGTGACCGAATGATCTGAACTTATGCAGGAACACAACAAAATATAGATAAAACATAAACATAGAGATGAAACAGGTATAAAACTTCATTTCATTAATATCAAAGAACTGAAATATACTTACATAAAAAATGGAAATAAACTAGCACGGGCGATGGTATCTGATCTCTGAGAAGAGATGTGGCGGTTACATGCCTCTGAACCGTGTTACAATGAAGCTCGAAGGCCTATTTGTTATTAAGAAACAATGGAAAACCCTAAACATCCAAAAACCTAACCCTAGAAGATGAAGCACCAAAACTATGGGCCCTGTTTGGGTAAATTGGTACATCAAATTCCTGGGGTGGTAACTTTGGCATATGATCTCCATTTGATGCTAACAATACCTACTCACAACCTGCTCCTAAAACCTAGAGCACTTGTGCCTCCCATTTCTTAGGACACAATTCCTACGCTCCACAACCAAGGCTCTCTCTCACAAACTCGTGAGCTTTGTCTTGTCACAAACCTTTGCGCACAAAACAATTGAATTTACTTGTGCCTTTGTCCTTCCTTTATAGATTTGATCCATGCTAAATTGGGCTAGTTCAAATTTAGAACTCGAGTTGTGATAGCAAGTTAACTTGAGAGTGTTACTCGATCTCCTTCCAATCATAATTGTGGTTGTTAACTCATGGTCTCTCCAATCAACACTTGAGCTTTAACTCGCTCTAATTGAATTGCTAAGTACCATCTCATTTTGTATTCAAATTGATGAAGACTTCCATTTAACTGATATGCTAACTCGATGATTATTCCAATAAACTAGAAATAAATCATCCTAACTGAAGTCTAACTCATAAGGACAATTCAAGGTCTTCATTGGCTAAGGCACAACCCAGAATACCTTGCTCATTTCATTTTCAACACTCCCTCTTAGCGAGGAAGGTAATTTTAGAAGAACCTTGGCCACTTAGATCTATCTTCAACACTACCACATTCATCGTTGTTACAACTACTCCCTCCAAACTAGAAGACTTCCCTACTGGTTGTTGTGGAATATGATCTAAAGACATGTTCCTTCCAACCATGCTTTGTGAGTCTATCACCTCAATCATAAGTTTCATGTATCTTGTGTGTCTTGATGGTTGCTTATTCTGGATGAAGGTGGTACTAGGAGGTCCAACTGTCTTCCGATCCTCCCTAAAAAAAATTCCACCCACTTGGCTTGAATTCTCCCTATACTAGGAGTCGTTCACTGAGTGGTTGCCTCCACTTGCCCTAGGCTCTCCTTATCATCCTGTTGGTTAGCCTAACTGCCAACGAGCCCAGGCTCAAACTAAGATACTGGTTGAGGCTCCATCTTGAGTAACTTCTTCTCAGGTACTCTAACTTGCTCTTGCTCTAAGGACTCCCTTAGAGCTCTGCTCGCCTCAACCGTCACTTCTCTACTCTGCACACTTCCTGCCTTACTGCTTAAGGTTGTGCCTATCTCTACCTTGAACTTGTAGAGATTCTTCATCCTTGCACCTATTTTCTTCTTACATCCAGAAGCTAAGTGCTACAGGTAAGCCTCACCTCTGCTAAATATGACATCATAACCCTTGTCCTCAAGGGTGGCTACTAAAACAAGGTTCTACATCAAGCCTGGAACATAAAGGACATCTATAAAATGGAAGGGATTACCTAACTTCCTTTGAAAACTGACAGTGCCAACACCTCTAGTCGTATACATGCCATCATCTTCTAGCTCAATTTGAAATTGCATGCCCTTCTTCAAGTGGTTGAAATACTTCTTGTTCCCAGTCATTTGGAAGGATGCTCTTGAATCAATATGCCATACGTTGTTGTTTGTTGAGCTTTCCATGCAAGCTATCAGTGAGAAATCTTTCTCAAATTGGGTAGAAAATGCATCTACCTCCGCTGATACAGCTACATGATCCTTACTGGACTCCTTTCGTTTAGGACACTTAGTGGCATAGTGCTCAAATCCTTCTTCTTCTCGCCCTTTTGACTAGACTCGGCCTCTCTGTGGCCCTTCTTTCCCTTGGCTTTACCTTTGCTTGCCAAGGCAAAGTTCTCCTCGTCCTCTGTTAGAAATTCTCTACCAACTCTCATTCCTCTCCAGCTTTCTTCTTGAACACAATCACTCCATAACCTTTCGCAACTATTCTCTCTATCACTTACTACATCTTGGAAACTATACCAAGACTTATGGAGTTCCAAAAGCGCAAGACTCACAAGGTCTTTTTCTGCTACCATCACCACACCACCTAGCGCATCCCAAACCTGATTAAACTTTGAAAGATATGTGATGATGGTCTCTCCTTTGCTCATCGAGATACATCTTAGCTTCGCCTCGAGGGCAAGCTTCCTAACATCACTGAAACCTTGATACAAATTTAAGATGGTTATAAACATCTCATATGTTGTCTTCTTCTTATGGAGACGAGGGATAATATGGTCTATGAGCCCCTCAAGAATGATCTCCTTGCCTTGGTATCATTCTTGTTATGTTGGACCAACTATTAGGCATTTGTAAGTGGCACCATTTGCTGCTTCATAAACTCTAGCACCCATTTATCTTCCAACACCGCTGATATTTTCTCCTTCCATGCACAAAAATTCAAGGCTCCCTCTAAACTGTGATCTGACCTTAGTCATGAGAATGCCATACTACTATCCAAAGAACTATTTTTGCTCTCAAACTCTAGCGTAAACCTTTTACTTGATATGTGTTGTCCACTAACTGGTCAATCCAGTGCTAGTCTTTATACTAATCTTTACTCTAATACCATGTTCAGTTTCTCCAAAAAAATGCAACTACATAGATGAATAACTAAAAATTGGAAACTAATTAACTTTCACTAAGATACAAAGTCTCTTAACAACTTATAAGCAACAGAATAAAACACAGAGATAAAAACACATCATACAAATATCAACACACTTGTTTTCTCAGTAAACCCAACAAGGAAAACCTACTTGCTTAATGTATCTATTTTATTGATTGTTCTTGAGCACTAGGAACTATTACAAAGCAATATGTCTCTCTCTTGAGAAAGTGTTATACTTCTCACACAAATCTCAACTTCATACAATTGATCTTGGCCTTGATCACTACTTGTTCTCGATTCCTGTAAACAATTCTTCCTTTTGTTGCCTCCTTGACTTTCTCTACAAAACCTGCTCTCTTCTGCAAACTAGAAGCCTCCACAATCCTTGCACAAATCCCCTATTTCCTAGCACCTATTTTTTAGGATACAATTTCTACTTGGCAGCCCTATTTTTTAGGACCCTAGCTCCTCAAAACCTGTGCACAACCAGCTCATAAATCTTAGCACACTTGGGCCTCCTATTTCTTAGGATACAATTTCTACACTCCACAACCAAGGCCCTCTCTCTCACAAACTTGTGAGCTTTGTCTTGTCACAAACCTTTGTGCACAAAACAATTGAATTTACTTGTGCCTTCATCCTTCTTTTATAGATTTGGTCCATGCTAAATTGGGTTAGTTCAAATTTAGAACTCAAGTTGTGATAGAAAGTTAACTGAGAGTGTCACTCACTCTCCTTCCAATCATCATGGGAGTTGTTAACTCCTACTCTCTCCAATAAACACTAGAGATCTAATTCCCTCTTCCTTCAATCAAGACTAAAAACTAATTTTCTCTAACTAAACTTCTAATTGCCACCCGGTTCTATAGTGAAACTGATGAAGGCTTCCACTTAACTAAAGCTCCAAATCTAAGCACGCTAACTTTATAATTATACAAATAAATTAGAAATAACTCATCCTAAATGAAGTCTAACTCATGAGAACAATTCAAGGTCTTCATTGGCTAAGGCACAAGCCAGAGGACCTTGCTCGCTACATTTTCAACCAAAGCAAGCAGTTGTGATGGTTTCTATTAGGATCCCACGTTTAGTTTGCAAAATCCATACCAAAAGGAAATACTTGGAAGTTTTACCTGCAAATCTAAATAGACTTTGTTATAGGTTGGTAGACAATATTGTTTTTTGTTCTGGTTTAAAAACTGACACAGAACTTGCATGTAATTTCTCTAGGAGCTCTACTGCAGTTTTTATAATATAAAATTCAAATTCTCCCAATTACAGTTTAAAAAATAGATTGCACTTAATGACCAATCCAAAACAAAGTAGACACAAAATTAATGGATATTTTCATGCCCATAGAACAGTGCAAACTTTAAAAATATCAGCAGCTACTTTTGGCTTAAATTTACGATGGAAAGAACTCCAATGTTGCCTACCTACACTTTCCCACATCGCTAATAGTCAATTTCCAGTCAAATTCCTTTTGTCCAATATCAACATCCAGCTCATAGAGTTCATAAAAATTACCCTGTGCAGCAACACGTTGAAGAAATAAAGTAAGCAGAATTAGGATGTTTACGTAAGTGCACTTGCAGATTGATCAATGGAAGTAGCAAAGACTACGTGTACCACTTTCTTAAATGCAATTTACTTGACAATATGAAAGACCGTAAACTAAATCTACAGTGACCGATAAAATATCGAATATTTATTGTAAGCTGTGAGTTCAAAGTATTTTGCTGCTCAATTAATTTCCCTTGCTTCAATTATCAATAGTAGACCTGACTTCCACCAAGACGAGTTAAACAGTCTAATATATATTGAAAGCACATCTAAGTATCATCAGCCCACAATATTCATGGCAAATATGATATGTCGCCAGGAAACGTGGGTTCGAGGGACTGGTAGGGGTGCGGGCACGGACGGCTACCCTATGTTTTTTTTTTGAAGTAGGGTTCCCCTATTTTTTGAAGTAGGGTGCGTGGGTTGATCGGATATTATAATTTATATATATAAATATTATATTGTAAAATTATAATATATATGAATTTATATATTTTTCAACTTTAAAAAAAAAAAAAAAAAAAAAAAATATTTATGATTTAAATTTTAAATATTTAAATATGGATATCATTGAACAATTCATAACATGAACATCATTGAACATTCAACATGCACAATGAAATTTGAGAATTTCTAATTTGATATCAACTGCAAATTGGAGTTTACATATTAATAAGAATCATGATATATGTCCATTATCATACTACATTCAAAATTTGTCTTAACGCATCTCCAAACAAAAATTAGGAAATTTTAAAATACTAAAATAAAAATAGCTAATAGTGAACAATGGCTTCCTCAAGCCATGTCATCAGCGTGACTCAGATCTTCAATTAGCATGCTCTCATCTTGAGGATCTTGCTCATCCATAGCAACTGGAGGTAGCTCAATAAGGCCATCTGGTTGTATCTCGTCCACACACATAAAATCGTTTGTGTATTGGTCCCATCTCTTGAAAGGACCCTCCTTGATACGAAGTGTGCTAAGAACGTAAACTAAGTTCTCTACCTTCTTTGAGCCCAACATATTTCTCTTTACCCATTAGTAGGGTTCTCCGTACACGTCAAGACAAAAGAATCCAAATTTTTTTAATGAAGAACCCGGTTCTAATGAGTTCTTCTCAGAAACACTCGAACCCGAATCCGGTACTTGGGGATGAGAACCCCACCCTGGGTTCGGGAACCGTGCAACATAAATATCGCAATTTCTTATACAGCTCACATCAAACCTTTAAAGCAAGCAAACATAAGGAAGTGATGATGGATGAGCATCAACAGATGAATAGAACAACTGCTGCAGAACCTGGAGATTGCGCTGGAAGATTAAATTATCACATTTTTTTAGATAACTCACACCCAAACCTTTTAATGCAAGCAAACATAAGGAAGTGATGATGCATGAGCATCAACAGATGAATAAAACAATTCCTGCAGAGCCTGGAGATTGCGCTGGAAGAATAAACTAATTGACCTAGATGAGGGAATTGGATATAGTCAACTTTGGTCGAGCAAGAAAAGAAAAGAAAACAAAACCTGATCAAGGAAAGTTCTACCAGTCAGACTTCATGCAATTGATATCCTAAGCTATCTATTGAGTCCTGTGAAAAGCAGACACGCTTGCTAATCCTCAGAATTTCTCATAGTACTTTTCAGTTATGGTGAAGGAACGGAAGCTACAAGTGAACACTGTTACACGTTAACTGAGAGAATCATAACAGTGGTGGGACTCGGGCCTTTCTAAATGATTGAGATCTAGAAATTTTGAACTCTGGTCAAGTCATGATTCAAGGAATTTGGAGATTGCATTCATTCACACTAACTTAACATGACACGTGAAAGTAATCCTCACAAGCTCTCGCAGTACTTTTCAGTTAGAAGAGAAGCTATAAGTGAACACTCTTACAGGTCACCTGACAAAATCATAACATTCGTGGGGCTCGGGCTTTTCTGAATGATTGAGATACATAAATCATCAAATTCAGTTAAGTAATGATTCGGGGATTTTTAAAATTCCGTCCAGTCACACTAAATGAGCATCACATATGAAAGGTAATCAGTGAAAATTGACATAGTCAATTATGATCACCAGATTCACAGGGAAGCAAAAATTCTATAGAAAATATGATGGCTAAGACAAGCAAGGATCACGAGGGAGTCACACAGAGAAAGAGCTCGTGAGGCAGCTCAATAGTTTAGCTCGGGAAAAGGGAGCTCATAAGAGGGATAGAGAGGACTCAGGAGCACACTCTCAGAGAGGGAAGAGCTTAGAGGAAAGCTCAATAGAAAAAAAGAGGGGATTCAAGAAAAAGAATCTCGAAGAGAGATCAAATCAGGAAGACCAGCAGACAGCAAAAAGGAGCCAGAGATTCAAGCAAAAGAATAAACCTGGACAACAAATCTGAGAAGAAGAATTCAGAACAGAAGATGATGAACTATTAGGATGATTACCAAGTGCAATAACTCTGTGCTGATGTCCATGAATGTACTGATTTGATGATTAATGAAAAACTTTTTTGAAAGTAGTTTTTATAACTTGAGTGAAATTCCCACTGTAAAATCTGGTCTTGGAAGATGCAATTGGTTATTGTTGCTCTCATTGTGGTGACCATCCGTTAGTTTTTTGATGATGAGTTTGTTTGCTTCCTAGAAATAGTATGCATCCTAAATAGGCAGCCCATAGCTGCATTGATCTAAATGAAATCAGAGCATCTATTGTGATCTCTGGAAAGCATGGGGTAAAGGTAAGCAACCTTCTACAGCAAATGATAAGCCATAATTCCTTGGTAGGAATAACAAACAGAACTTCTGATGAAATATGATGCACTCTATGAAGGCTACAAACTTTGGAAGGTCTTATGAGAACCTCAAACTTACCACTTTAAAAAATAGTATTGTGTACAGATACAGACTTTTTGTTTTCCAGTACAGATTCTTAGATGCAGACATTTTGTCTAAGACATCGTTGGGAACATGCAAAGTCCTCTTATCATACAAAGGATCGCTTGGCTTCCTTAAATTAACATCTCGTATAACTAAAGGATCGTGAAATTCAAACTTTGATCTTGCTTTTTCCCAAGCTTCTCCCTGCTCCAGTCCATCATCACCTAAAGCCTCAATTAGTTTTCTTCTTTTGTTTGGGCATGAATCAGATGAAACATTATGTTCCAAACCTTCTTCGTGAATCCTCTTTATTCGAGGTACCAAGCATTGTGTAGCGGGTCTAATTGGGTTAAAATGATCTGCTGCAGCACCATTTTGAAGTGCATTTAATTTATCTTCTAATTGTTTCCACAAGGATCTGAAACATGCTGTCTGCATAAGAACGAAACATATATAACTGTGAGAAGACCTGAGATAATATTTTATAAGCAGTTACATACCGTTGGTGATCAAGTTCCCTGGAGTTCACACTCAGTTACAAGCATCATAAGCATTGGTTCCCGTATTAAGCATGCCCAAACATCTTATCTCAAGTTTTTTACGATATTGTTTTCTAGCGGATCAAGTTTTAATATCAGCCATAAGATCTAATAAACTAACCCATAAATCAGTTTAACCATTTTTGGAAAAGAAAATGGAAAACTGGTACTTATATTTCAATAAACCAATTTACCAGTGTGAAAACAGCATTAAAGATAAAGCCAATCAGAATAAATCAAATTTGTGGTGCTTGAATAACCTTCAAACATATTGCAAGGCAAATTAAGATTGCTCCTAATAAGGAACCTTATTTACAAGGAAATTCTTTATCTCAAAGAATGGGAGGCATCACTCTATATAGAGAAGACCTTAAACAAATTTACCCTTCACAGAATCCTCAGAAGAATTCATTTTGGAGGAAGACACAGCTCTGTGATGGTCTAAGAATGGTTGAAAAAATGCCACTCCTAATGCCAACATTGCCCATAACGGTGTGTGTTTCCTCAGGTGAGAGTTCCCTGTGATGAGGTTGGTAACTAATGGCCTGAAGTTGTGGAAGTGATGGCCAAAGTATAGGGAGAGCTGTGAGGGTCTGGATGCCAAACTTACCTTTCTAACCAAACAATGCCGAGGTTGAATCCACCGATGCACCCAAGCACTGCCCAACCTGGGCCTTGTGGACTTCCCCACTTTCAGGAGCACTAACCAGTGAATGGGATTCCCTGCTCCTCTATCAACATCCTCTATCAACATTCATGCACCACCATGAACAAAACAAAAAGAAAGGATTCAAAGTCTGTCACGTTGATACCTTTGCTACTTTGCTATTTTGCATAACAACATAAAATATTCCTTAAATTATTTACCTGTAGTTTGCATGACATTCTATTAAAGACTTATGTTAAGGTTAGAATCAAATGTTGCTAACCAATTGCCATTTCACAAATGATGCTTTATTAAAATAAATTTCAAATTATTTTTTACACTCAATAGTACTCAGGAGATCCTCATAGTCCTTCAGAAATGTATTTCCGGTGCTCCCTCTCAGTCTTTTCTAGTCTGAAACAATCTATTTTCCCATATGTCTAATATAGGCAACAACCTCAAGCTTGAGAAGGCATGAAGTTATGTCAGAAGCATTTAGCTCATAATAGATGTGCGAATCAATAACAGAGACAAAATGAATGGCAAATACACATAGCCAAGAAACAAGTCAATTGAATTTGAGCTAGTTTAGAATAAATCAATGCATGATTATCGTACATAACGAAAGATTTTAACATAATTTGTTTATAATGACCTAAAATTTTGCTGCGAAAACTATATTACAATATAATTCGACCATATAAGCCAGTGGGGAATGGCCCTAAAGTTGCAATGTTTGTAGGGATGTTAAAGTACGCTTCCCAGGTAATGAGGTAAACTATATTACAATATAATTCGACCATATAAGCCAGTGGGGAATGGCCCTAAAGTTGCAATGCAATGTTTGTAGGGATGTTAAAGTACGCTTCCCAGGTAACGAGGTAAGTGTTTTTTTTTTTTTTTCATTATGAATTATAATACATATTAGGATGAAGTTTTATAATAATTATTAGTATTAAAATTTAGGGTTATTTTAATAATAATAATAAAATTAACAAATCAATCATAATAATAATCATTTGAATAAAATATTTTTATGTTATTTTATTATATTTAAAAATAAATTAAAATATAATAAAATAATTATTATTCTTAATAAATTAATAATTATTATTATAAATTAACAATTTATCTATAAATAAGAATAATTTAATTAAAATTATTATTAATAAAAAAATTAAATAAATATTATTCTTAATAAATTAATAATTATTATTAGTAATTGTAAAAAAAAAAATTTAAACTAGTATTAGGTTTTATAATAATTATTAGTATTAAAATTTAGAGTTATTTTAATAATAGTAATAATAATATTAACAAATCAATCATAATAATAATCCGTTTCTAACTAAGAATAAAATCTACTTATATTATTTTATTATATTATAAAAATAGAATAAAATAATTATTAATATGAACTAATTTCATAATTAAGAACTAAATAAAAATTCCAAACTAGTATTATTTAACCATTAAATCTATAAATAAGAATAATTTAATTATGATAAAAATTATTATCATTTAAAAATAAAAAATTAAATAAATAGTATTTTTAATAAATTAATAATAATTATTATTAATAATAGAACAAAAAAAACTAGTATTATTTAACCATAAAATCTATAAATAATAATAATTTAATTATAATAATCATAAATTATAAATAATAATAATAATAATAATTTATTTACTATTTAGAATATTAATTATTAATAATAAAAATGATAAATTAAAACTAATATTAAAATTAAAATAAATTTATTAGCAGACTTTCAATAAAAAATATTTCTTTAACTATTTATCCTTTCACAATCTTTTTTTCTACCATCATTTAGATTGGTCTTGATGATGGATCCCTGTTAGGATTTGAAAAGTTAACAGAAATATGATTTCTATGGTGAATAATCAGAGTCTAAATTCAAAAAAATGAACCACAGATACCTAAAATCTTCTGATTTACATTATTATGTACTGCAAAAGACATTTTGGCTTAAATTATTTTCATGCATGTGATAATATATAAAGCCCTTAACCCTTAATCTCGACAGAAACGTGCAAAAATTCCAAAATGGATTGCAAAAGCAAACACAAAACAGTTTGTCTTTAGTTAAGCCACCTGTGCAATGTGGCCATAGTTCTGCTTGAAATCGTCAAGCCTTGTTAACGATATTTTATTTTAATTAATTTCCATGCATCGGGATCAACTTTAATCTTAGTGGAAAGCTGCAAAAATGCGATAGATAACTTTCAGATGCAAACACAGGCAAATTCGCCTTAATTAAGCTGCGTGCCTAGTGGGCCATAATTCTGCTTTAGAAAATCAATAATTACTGATTACAGAAAAGAGAGAGGAAGCCCGTCTGCATTTGACGAGTCACTTTTTATAAGACGTTGCAATTTTGGAAAAAATAAATGGCAGTTTAAGGGATAAATCTCTTTAATGAAAGCCCAGAGTAAACACAGAAGATGCCAGTCAAACTCCAAAAAACATATTTGAATTTAGAGGAAAAAAAAAATATATATATATATGTGCAAGAAATCAGGAAAATTATTTTCACAGAGCAATTTCCAGCACTATTAATTTAATAGTGCACAAATACAATCGTGAAATCTTGTTATTTTCCAGTAATTTTAAGTCGTTGTGCAAATGCGAGTTTTTGCCCTGTTGGGTCCTTTAGTGGCTAGTTCTACGGTTCACCAGCAAGACAAGCACACAAGCTCTTGAGATAAATAACATTTTATTTTTTTTTTGACATACCTTTGTTTGTCTTTGGATGTATTCAGTTCATTGTGCATGGGCGTCTGTTGCTGAAGATGACGGGGGTTTTTCCTTTGGAAAATAACTTCCAGCAAATGGGTACCGCTCCTTCTTCTCTGAAGGAGTCTTAGTCGCCTGGACTTCGGACAAAGTCTCTTCGATGACAGCGGAAGATGATTGTGCCTTGCGAAGGGCGAATTTGGACTTCAATTGGTCGAATAGAAGCTGTTTTTCTTCCAAACTCTTTGACATTTCTCCATAGAAACCGGGGTTAGGATTTGAATTGGGGTTTTGTTTGAGTTGCAGAGTAGGCCTCGATAGGAACGAACGCATAGAAGCCTGGCGCTTTATGGGGTTGATTATTAGTACAATGCTGCAATGGAATTGATTTGTTGGGAGCGTTCATATAGCGAATTGGGGTTTGAATATCAGTACAATGCTACAATGGAATTGATTTGTTGGGCGCATTCATATGGCGAATCAGAGATTTGATAGCATCCATAGAGTGATTTGACAGGGACAGAGAATGAACAAACGTACAGTAAAACATAGAGAAACAAATTGGAGAAGAATTTGAGCGATAATGATAAAATAGGAAATAAAAATACATCCCTGCGCCCCCTTTTATCTGAGAGTCATTTATGTGCGGATATTTATAATGTGGATTTTATTTATGCAGTTGTTTATAACGCGATTTTTTGAAAGTTTTTCTGGCAGGTTTTTCCGGTCCAAATCTGGCAGGAATATATTGGAATCGCAAGTTTGATAACTAGTTTCTGCACAATGAAAGCGTTCCAGGGGTTTTTCAGGGTGTTGAATCCAAATATGTAGTTAAAAAACCATTTTAACTGCAACAAATCAAGATTTAACTTCAATTTCTTCCGTCGGATTCCGTCACCCGAATCTCCAAAAAGTCGCATTATAGACAACTCCTTTTATTTATTTTGTAAAAATCTGACAAGAATTTGAGCGGGAATGATAAAATAAGAAATAAAAACACAAACAAATCGTAGAAGAATTTGAGCGGCAATGATAAATTAAGAAATAAAAACACATTCCTAGCGCCACCTTTTATGTTGGAGTCATGTATGTGCGGGGTTTCGGTTTGGGACGGTGGATTTTAGATTCTTTTGATCTACATTGTTGTTAGAAATGTATTTTGGAATAATCATATCTATTTTTTAGTCAATATTTCGAACTAATTATTGTGGTTCATCCTCAAGACATGGATAAGCTAGTTGTTTTTAGTGATAATTTTTTGAATTTTTTCTAGTTTAATTTCTCTAAAATTCGGCAGGAACTTATTGAAATCTCAAGTTTGATGGGTAACCCCTGCACAATCTAAGTGCCCTAGTGGTTTTTCAGGGTGTTGAATCTATATATACAGTAAAAAAAACAGTGTAAATAACACAAATCAAGATTTCAGCTCAAATTTTTCCGTCGGATTTCGACACCGGAAAGTCCAAAAATTCGCACTAAAGACAACTCATTTTATAAGTTTGGACTTTCGTTGCTATTATCGCGTTATGGGACCATTCTAATTTATGGTGTCACCCCAATATTTTTTATGAAATTTGAATCAACAAAATTAAACTTCATATAAAATAAATTATTTAATTTTATATGTAAAGGGTGTTTCAGAACTTGTTCTAATCATTCATGTATTGATTTTGCTATATAAAATTATTAAAGGTTAAATGTAACAGGTATTTATTCATGTTATTTTTATTTAACTTTTATATATTAATAATTTAAAATCTACTCCCAGATCCAGGTGTTATAATAGTGGTAGACTCCTATTAGAATGGGTAGGGCAATACTCAATCTTGAAATGCTCGAGCTCTCAAAGTGGCATCCATATGCCATAACTACCCTCAAGATGATAGTCATGAAATTCATTTATGTTCATCTGGCACACTCATTCGACATCAAATTTGTGATCTCCCTCACTTTCGCTCTGATGCATTAGTTAATGCATGCACCCCTCCTTTTGTCCCTTTTGTTTCATGGTCCTCCCATGCATCACTTCATGCCGCGATAAGTTGTTGATAGGCATTGTTACTCTCTCGCTCTCCTCATCACTACCATTAAAGACCATTGCACAACGCCTTCTAATCCTTAGTTTGCCACCATGGTTCATAAAAGAGGAAGAGCTAGATGAGGAGCATGTGGTCATGGGCATCATCCCCAAATTCCATGGACTAATGACCACATTAAGCTTTTCGACCCTGACATACCGGCTCATATCGGTAGCAAATTTGCTTCCCTGAAAGTTGAGGAACAAAGAAGGCTAGGAGATTGCCATTAGGCTGTTAGGAATTTGTTGGCTTGCCATTTGTGGACTCTATGGCTAGGAATAGAATGAGCAAAAAGAAGAATGGTAGAAACAAATGCCCATTTCGATCAAATTTGCCAATCACTTCCCCATCTCTCCAAAAGCATTGGTATAGATTTTTCGCCAACTCCTTTAATAGTTTTGAAGCTCGAACTTCCTCCCACCCGTCTCAATCCCCTCCTCTCTCGGCAGATAAAATGCATGACTAGGGCCATGTTGTCCATGGCTTGCTAATCCAGAAGCTTGAAGCAAAGGTGGACAGCCCAAGGCAACCTCCCCCACCCCCAACATCGTCCAAAATGCAGCTGCATAACCTTCTCAGCAAGACACAAGTTCGTATGGTTGCCCCCTTGTTGAGGAAAAGATGGATAATGAGTATGCTCAAGTAAAGGTCAACCAAGCTGGAATGAACAAAGCACAACAAGTTTCATTTAGCTCCAAGGGCAAGCAAGTGATTTGAACAGGTTCCTTGTTTAGTTTCTTATGCTATGTTTTTCCTTAACTCTCTACATGGCACAAGTTTTAATAGCCACACCTGTTGAATCCCTTCAAAAGATACTTTTGTAAACTCTTTTTTATTTTTGCATGGACTATGGCACTCTGTTAAACTTATACTCTCATTGGGGGACCATCTAGTTTCCTTTTGTCGGGCAAATAGTCTAGATTCAAATCCTCCCAAGTTGACATCAACCCCAGGTGTCTTAATGATTCTATGATTGTACTTTATGCATCATCCTTTTGCCAATATAAAGTTGCTTGCTTACAATAATAATAATAATAATAATTTCAAATCTACACATTAATGATGATATTTAACATAAGGCATTTAGATCGCTCCATTTATGGCAAACCTTGTTATTTTATGAGTCTTATTTTTAGTTTTACAAAAAATCAAGGATCTAAGTTGTTTTAAAATTAATCAAAAACCCCAGAGGCCGAGTTTCGTGACAATGCTCCCCTCGCAGAGGTGGAACTGAGACTTTTGACATAATTCCAACCAAATTTAGTGTCGAAATAGACTGGGAAAAACAGATTGCTTTAAATGTTTTTTATCCCACATTGTTAGCGATAACCTCTACTTAATTTTCAAAACCATCACATTGACAAGTGAGTTAAAATTTGCCCCCACATGCTTATGTGAGAGTGATTCAAAGCTCAATTTATTTAATTATTAGTGATTCAAATATCTATTTGTTTAATTATTTATTTGTGATTCAACGATCGATTTATTTATTTAATTTTCAAAGATCTAAGATAAGCAACGATCAATGTTTCCAAATTGAATGACAAAAATAAAAGAATCCAGTTATCCCACTAACTGAAATTCCAACTCTCCAAGAAAAGACTTTGAGATAAGCACAAACTGCACCCAGAGTGTTAAGACTCCAACATGAGATTCTAGTCTCTGACTCCTAATATAAGCACAAATTGCATTTGTAGTGCTAAGACACTGAGATGAGATTTCAAGGTACACATAAATTGTGTGGTCTTTAGGCATGCTAGAAAATAGCCCATCTCCATCACGCCTCACAACATGCAAATTCCAATCCCATATTATGTATTTTGAATCTTGAAGTTTGATGCCTAGAAGTTGAGAGTCACATCATGCAAATTGCAATCTAGCATTGTGCATGCTAAATCCTTAAGGTTGAGACTCATGTGACATGCCCACACAAATAACATTGTGACCCATGGGCCATTAGTATGCTATATAAAAATAGAAACCTATGGGGGAGAAGCAATAATATTAATTGTTGTCCACTTGAAATCATAGAAGTGGCTTTTCCTGTTTGTATGGGTGAAATAGAGATATTCTAGTTTTTTTTTTTGTTAGTCTTGGTAATAGAGAGTATTGAAACTTGAAGGTAAACCAAGCCATCATGAAAGGGTAAGACAAGAGTGATTGTATTAATCGAAACAATTAGGAGGATATTGAAGGTTTTAAATGGAATATGTTTGGAAACACATGGCCTACTGTAGAAGATCTGCCACACAAAAATGAAACAATCACGATGAACATATATACCACATGTGCTACTAGTCAATGATTTGAAATCTGGTAGCTTTGTTCCATTTTTTATTGTTATGAAAATTGGTCAAGCTACCATTGTACCATTAGCCATGTAGTTGCACAAAGGTACTTGAGAATTGGTATTATAATAAAAGCACGATCATGCGAGTATATTTTTGTGTTTTCCATTGTTGATGGCGACATTTTTTACAATGTTTGTTTTCATTAATTTATATTGCTTGTGGGTTTTGGAGTTTCTTCATGGTTTGGATTTGCCCTCTGCGCATATACCAATTCAATATAGGCAAAAGTGCTATGCATGCATTCTAGAACATCTTCCATAGTGAAATTCAAGTGACTTGTTGTGGTTATCTATCATGTCACTTCTTGAATAAATGGATGGTTGCCTTTGCCCAAATTCAATATCTTGGTGATGACTCTCCATTTTTACAAAATAAATCTATCTATCAAATTGATTCATAAAATGGGTGTACTTGTTACTTTGATTCGAAGTTTTGGTAGAGAAGTATATAGAGGAATGGAGAATTTTTTTATATTCATTAAAAAAAACTTGTGTTCAATGCGGAAATCTCAAACCCTCGTTACAATGTGAACAAAAAAATAACAAAAACAATGTTTAAATGATGCGCAAAATTAAATATAAAATATCATGCAAAGGGAAGTTTAAAAAATAAACATGTCTTTACAAAAAATACTTGGTGAGTATGAGTGCTAGTCATTTATTTGTTTATTAATTTTAACTATGATGAACCGATATTGCCTGTAAAATTTATACTCACGGCATTATCCAAAGTTATGGGCAATTTCATACCAATTTTTCCAAAGATACCACACAATATTTTTTGCCTCATCAAGGGATGGTGTATTCAAAAAAAATTATGATAAAAGTCGATGTTTTGAAGCAAGACCATCTTGAATTGCATGCAGCTTCAAGGAGGTAGAGACAATGTGTAGAGTCAAAGCACTAGGTAATGTCAGTAAGTAGCTGGCGACAATGATTAGATCTTAATGCATGCAAAAGTAGTTGGTAGACTTAAAGGACAACGCAATGTTAGGTCAAATGCTGATTGAATGCTTATTGGATGTTAACTGAAAACTCGACATTGAAACCAAGCATCTTGTCGCTATCACGAGAATATGAGATTGATTCAATGATGCCTATGAACTTTTGATAATCAAAGCACATGAAATAATAAATTTTATGAAGTTTAGTTAATATCCAATTATGATGTCTGGTCAACACAATCCAATAATCAATCATCACAAAATCAAATGTCATATACATTACGTGTCAACAATTGTAAAAATGTATTATTCTTTTTATAATTGTTGATCACTAGGTTGCATATCCTTCTTTTTTTTCAAAATCTCTTTTAAACTTAATGATTTTGGCTTTCACTTTTTGCTTTTCTTTCATCACAAATGACAAAAGGGAAATAATTTCCACAAATCTATGAATGTTTAATCATAAAGGTGTCACGTGATGAAAAAGAATGAATATCCTATGGAATGACATGGGATAAAATTTGACTAAGGGAAATAACGAGTACAACAAGATCGATGTGTAGCACCTACTCAAGTCACCAAGCATATACTCAAACCATCAAGTTGACACACTTCTCTGAGTAAAATTATGAAACACCACGAAACAACTTAGCTTAGAACTTATAGCCAAAGCATCAAGACTTACATAGAGTGCTTAAGTGATCACAATAAAAATAATACACATTAGAGATATTATATACACTTGGATCATGCATATCAAGCTGAATGTGATAGCTAAAGCAACCTCTTTCTACACCTAGTGTCTTAGATGGCTTAGGCAATGTGTCATAAAACCAATGATACATACATGAATTACATATAAATCCATATATCTCAGTTGGAAATGATTAATGTAACAAGAATCCCAGGGGTTGATGAAATGCTTAACAATAATGGTGGTGATGATAATGGTGGGTAATGTGTGAAAGTCCCACATTTGAGGAAATTTTTGCTAAGGATGTTATAGGAATGACAAACATGACCGTTGAAACTTTGTCGCAATATGATGACAATAAAAGTGATGTCCATGATGTTATAATAACATAATGCACCAAGAGTTGACAAGGGCAATGATCATGAGGACAACAAGCACATGATGAATTGACAATGGGAATAAGGATGGTATTAAGGGCTTAAGGATTAGGGATTAGCATACTTAAGTGTTAGGGGGTTGAGGCTTAAGGGTTTTAAGAGTTAAGGGGTTTACAGGCTTAGGAGCCAAGGGTTTAGGGTAAAGTGTAGAGGGTTAGGGCTTAGGGAGTAGAGGGCAAGGGGTTTAGGTGTAAGGGGTTTAGGGTCTTAGTGGTTAAGGGACTTAGGGTTATGGGTTAAGCCAAGGGATTAGGGGTAAGGGGATTTAATTGTAAATAGATTAAGGGGTTAAGGGGTTTAGGGGTTAGGGTTAAGGGTTAAGGGTCAAGGGCTAGGGTTTAAGAGGATAAGGGCTTAGGGATTACAGAATTCAAGGATTCTGGGTTAGGGGTTAGCAAGGGTTTTCTGGCTTAGTGATTAAGGGATTAAAAGTTTAATGGGTTATGTATTATGGGTGTAGGGGTTAAGGGATTATGGCTTGTGGGTTAAGGGGATAGGGAATTTAGCGGTTATGTTTTAAGGGCTTATGAGTTGTGATAAAGGGGCCCTTAATCCCATTATCACAACTATTAGGGGTTCCCCTATCAATTGTTATCGTTGCCTTCCCTCTAGACCCCTTAATCCCTATGACATTAGGTTATAAGCCCCCTTTTCATTCTTTAAACCTATGATTATAAATCTCATTAAACCATGCTTGGAATTCCCACTTCTATCCATCCATTCTACCCTTATGTCCCCTTTCCTCGTTCAATACACCAAAAGATCCCCGTCCCCAGGAAGTCATGAGAATTGAACATTTGGAGGCTATCATTTAACAACTGCCTCAAAAGTTCAATTCTCGTGAATTTTGGGGGAGGGGTTAAGGGTTGTCCAAAAATGCCTCTAAAGGCTACATTGTCGGTCATGATAATTGAACTTTTGGAGGTGGTTTTCAACAACTCCCCAACGACCTTAAAAGTCATTATATTGTAAATTGTAGAAGCGGCTTTGGACAACCTCCCCACTCAACCCCCTTAAAATTCACAATAATGTAACTTTTGGAGGTAGTTTTGGACAACTCCCTCCCAACCCCCCCAACAAAAGAAATTCATGAGAATTGAAATTTTAGAAGCGATTGTTAAATGGATGCCTCCAAAATTTCAATTCTCATGACTTTGTGGGGGAGGTATAAAATACCACCTCCAAAAGTTAAATTCTCGTGACTTTTGGGGGGGTTGTAAAAAAACCGCCATAAAAATTATATTTAGGGGTATTCATTTAAACCCCCACCTCAAAAAACAGTCATGAGAAAACACTTTTTATAGGTTGTGGGTTTTCTTTTTTAATTTGAGGCAAGCTAAGCTTGATTCAATTAAATTTGACTACGAGTTGACCAATTTTGAGTCACAATTAATCACAAACCAAATAATTTGGCTTATGATTAATCATGAATATATCCCGAGTTAACTAATTTTGACTTGGTTTAATTGAATCAAACTTATCAAAAATTCAATAAAATCCCTTATGTGTGTATTTCTTTATATTTTTAAACTTTGGTGGGTTTTTTAATGTCCAAGTCAAACTCTTGGCTCTTATGCCTTGCCAAGTTTTCCCCAATTTAGAGTCTGGTCACTGTCACTCACCCAAGTGGGTAAACCTTAGGATAATTTTTTTTATCCTATTGTCTCAATCTACTAACTAGCATCCCTATAATGATCCATAGACAACTAGCTTCATATGCTTCCCATCCATGCTCTCGTTAATGCTTTATTTCATCTACTTTGTTCATATCATGAAGGTGGGTCATCAAATATCAGGTAAATTAACCATTTTTGCATTCAATTGATTTTATTTAATGTTTAAGGGAATTCTAGTATGAACTATTGAAAATATGTAGTTGTGGTCAATATTTGAGGCCAATAAGTCAAAAGAAAAATGAATATTTTTATATGGTTCATGTAGGCTCCATGGTGGATAGGTCGGCCCCATCTCATGAAGGGGTATGACCCTTGAGTTTATTCTACTTGGTCAACCATATATAAATTGAGAAAATCAACCTTCTCATTTCGCATCATCATCACAACAAGTTTGATCTGTTGAAGAAGTATTTTGTCCACGTGTGTGAAGGAGAAGTTAACCAAAAAGTTTAACCAACTCTTCTATTTGTTTAACCAACTTTGACTATGTCCTTTCTGATGGTGTTTCATTGAATCTTTGATGGAGGAAGAAGGCTAAAGATTCTAGGGATCTTTGACTTGAACAAATTTTGGAGCAAAAATTTATGTATTGACCGAAATTTGACTGCAAGTCAAAGTTTGCAGTTTGATGGAAAATTATGAGGTGCAATAGGACCAAATTTCAACCCCCCTTTGACTGCAGCTAATCAAGACCAGCAATGCCAAAATTCGGCTCCTCTGACCAAATTTTACTATTGAGAAGAATTTTGACTTTTATCTCTCCTTTGACTTGGATTTTGTCATTGTCATTGGAATGATTATGTCGACTAGACTTCATATGTACAAATTGATTTGGATTGGACAATTTCTCATAAGAAAGGGTTGTTGGGTTTTTCCCATGGTTTGGGGTTTTCTCGGCGTAAATTTTGTGTCTCTTGTGCACATTTATTTTATTGTGATCTCTACTACCCTACTGGATTTATGATTGAAATTTGTTGAAGTGAAATTGCTTTATGATTTAAATGTGTTTAAAAAGTAATTGTATCATTGGAAGTAATTATCTTCAGAAAAAATGTTATTGTCTTAATTACACTATAAAAATCAACATGGTATAAGAGATTTGGTGAAGGAAACAACATTGAGATCACTCTTAATAGACCTTATTCTGCAATCCGATCATAGTCCAAACTTGAATTTTCTATGACAGTGGGTTCCTATACTAAGACAAAGAACAACTTGGAAGGTGCCTCTAACTTCAAGCCTTGGAAGAAAAGAATTGATCTTATTCTCACAGAAAATGATATTATAAAATATGTGAAGGGAAAAGAAATTGAACCTCAAGGCATTGATGGAAAGGAAAAATTCAATAAGAATGAGATCATTTCTGTGAGGATCATTGTTGAATCCATCAAAGATCACTTGATCTCATATATTTTAGATTTGGATACTCCAAAAGGTACGTATGATGCTCTAATAGGATTAAACTCTGTTAATAATGTTGGCTATAAAATGAGTTCTAGGAATCAAATTCGAAATGTTCAAATGTCAAAAGATGATATTGTGGCCTCTTATTTCATAAGGATCTCTCAAATAAGAGACCAACTTAAAGCTCTTTAAGAACCAGTTTCTGATGTAGAGGTCGTAACTACAACACTTAATGGGTTGCGTCTTTCATGGGGAGCATTTGCAGCTGGGATCAGTGCAAGAAAGGAAACTCCAATTTTTGATGAGTTATGGGCCTCTTACACTCGGGATAAATCTAAAATTGTTACGAGAGGGAGGATTCAAAAACCTCAATATGGTGATCAATAATTTGCAGCTCAATCTATGAATGGCAAAGGAAGGAGAAATTTTGGAAAATCTCAAAGGAATACATAAAGAAGGTCTGCTCTAGGAAATATACCTCCTCCCTCTCAAGGAATAAGAGATATTCCAAAATTTCAATTTTTTAATTATCAAAAGTATGGTCACTTTCAAGACAAGTGTCCTGAAGGGAACAATTATAATAGAAAAAGAAGGGACAAGCAACATGCGTGAACTGCAAATTTTGATGAAAGTCAAGCACATATGAAGAAGCCAAGGAATGATGATTATAAATTTTATTTTTTTATTTTTATCTTACATGTTCTATCACCAACAAAGATGTTTGGTTGATCGATAGTGGTGCTTCCAAGCATATTAAAGGATATCATGAAAGCCTCACTGAGTTGGTGGAAAACAAGACTGCACAAAGGGTGGAGCTTGGTGGCGAAGGCAAATACGCATTCAAATGATTTGGTTCAATATCCTTTCAACTAGAATAAGGAGGTAACATTTTCTTAAATGATATATTGTATGTACCTGGTTTGAAAAAGAATTTTATCTCAATTTCACACTTGGAAGATAAACGATAAAGAATGCTTTTATTGATGGTCAAGTATTAGTATGGAAGAAAGGCTCAAACATAGACTCTGCCAAAGTAATTGGTGTTTGAGAGGGAGACTTGTATAGACTATTGGGTCAATCAATTTAAGAATTCATACACAATGATACTAATCTTTGTGAATTATGGCACCGAAGATATGCAGACATTCACTACAAATCCTTATCTTGAATTAAAGAAAGTGTTATAGGTATACCATAAATCAAGGTTGAACATGGAGGAGTTTGCAAAGGATGTGCACTTGGGAAGAATATCAAGGGACCATTTCCTAGCATTAATATAGGTCTAAAGGACTTCTAGATCTTATACATTCTGATGTGTGTGGACCCATTCTGTGAAATCCTTGGGTGAATTTTTGTATTGTGTAACTTTCATTGATGTTTTCTCCTCAAAGACATGGATTTATTTCTTAAAGGCCAATGATGAATTCCTTGATAAGTTTTAGGAGTTCAAGACTCAAGTGGAAAATTTTATAACAAGAAGAACCAAAATTATGAGGTCTAATAATGGTGGAGAAAATACATCCAAAGAACTTTTTTCTTTTTGTAGGGATGTTGGAATTAAGAGGGAGTTGATATTATCCTACAACCCTCAACAAAATGGGATGGCGGAGAGGAAGAACAAAACTATGACGGAAGCCGCAAAAACCATGATTCATGATCAAGATGTCCTATGTTTTTGTGGGATAAGTTTCCAAGATTATTGTTTATATTCAAAAATAGAAGTCCTCATCGAATATTGGGGAATAAGACTCATAAAGAAGTCTTCACCGATAAGAAGTTGAAAGTTGGAAATTTGAGAATCATTGGTTGTCATGTCTATGTTCACATGCCTAAGGAAAAGAGGACCAAGATGGAACCTTATGGGAAGAAGGGAACTTTTGTTAGATACAATGAGACATAAAATGCCTACAAAATTTATATTTCAGAACATCAAACAATTGAGATTAGTGGAGATGCTACCTTTGATGAAGATGTTGCTTTCTAGAAAACCAAAGGACCACACTTGGATTCTAATGATGAGGAGCAAGTAGCTCCCAAGAATATGGATTAAGGACCTATGGATCATCCTCAAGATCATCAAGAATAGCCTAAAGGACCCATTGACTTTGTGGACCCTCCAAAATATATTGCCCCTGAAACTAGGAAAAGACTAGCATGGCTTGAAATAACATTGCAGGAAGTTGAGGGATATGCAACTCCATGTGGGAATTTAAAGGAATCCAAACGTGTCAAGGAATACTCAAGTTATGCAACCTTAATGAGCAAGATAATTGAGTATGAGCCATCCAACTATGAAGAAGTAGCAGTTCAACAAGTTTGGAAAGATGCTATGTCATGAGAGTATCAGTCTATTATGAAGAATGGTGTATGGAAAATTGTGTCGAAACCTGAAGGGAAGTCAATGGTGACTTCATAATGGATATAAAAAATAAATCATGTAGTTGATGGCAACATAGACAAGTACAAATCAAGATTCATGGCTAGAGGATTCTCCCAAAAAGAGGGACAAGATTATGAAGACACATTTTCTCCAATTGCCAGGCACACCTCCATTAGATCTATTATTGCTATTGCTTCTATTACAGGTTGGAAATTACATCAAATGGATGTCAAAACTACTTTCTTCAATGGATTGATTGAGGAGTAAGTGTACATAGAACAACCTCAAGGATTTGAGGTTCATGAGAGGGAGACTCATGTTTGAAAATTGAAGAAAGCTTTGTACGAACTTAAGTAAGCACCTCGGGTGTGGTACATTGTTAAAGGCGAGCCAATGATTTTGATATTATATGTTAATTCCTTGTTTTTTACTAAAGTAGAGAATCTCATAGTCCAGTGTAAGAGGGAGTTGATTTTTGAATTCGAAATGAAGGATGTTGGTTTAATGCATTATTATTTGGGATTGGAAGTATGGTGAAAGCTAGGTGAAATTTTCCCTGGTCAAGGAAAATATGTTGTTAATATCCTTCAAATATTTTGGATGATGGACTACAAATTCATGGATACTCCCGTGGTGAAAAATTTGAAGAATTTGTGATACTTTGATTCTAACTTGGTAGATACCTCTATGTACCACAAGCTAATTAGCTCACTAAACTATTTGGTTAACACCAAACCTGATATTTGTTGTGCAGTGAATACTTTGAGTAATTTTTTGGTTAAGATTGGGCATGTACATTGAATTACAATGAAATATATATTGAGATATTTGTGTGGGACTATTAATTATGGTTTGATATATGTATCAAATGGTGAACTACAACTGCATGCAGGATTCACTAACTTTGAATGGGCTAGAAGTTCTAAAGATAAGAAGAGCACGTTCAGATGTTGTTTCAGTTTGGGTTCTACTATGATATCTTGTATGAGTAGGAAACAAACATCGGTTGCACTTAGCATTGTTGAAGAAAAATATATTGTTGCTTTTTTGGTGAGTTGTGAAGTGGTGCGGATTTGGAAGTTACTCGCGGGATTTTATGATCTAGTGCTGGAACTGACTCTAATATATCACGATAACCAAAGTTGTGTGAAACTTTCTCAAAACCCAATTTTCCATGACAGGTCAAAGCACATCGAGATCAAGTATCATTACATTTGGAGCATTATTCAAAAGGGTGCGGTGAGGCTCCAACGTATCTCTATTGATGAACAAGTTATTGATACTCTCATAAAGCCCTTGCCTCAGATGAAGTTTGCTTACATTAGGGAAAGGCCTCATGTGGTTGAGAATCCTTCCCTCATGGAGAGGGAGCAAACAAGGGATTCACTAGGGGATAAATTGATCTAGGTGGATATTGGTGTCCGCCCACCTATTCCACCTAGACCTCTAACTAGTTTCATCATTTTCCTTGATTATAGCACAAATTACTATTTTTAGCAGTTTTTCGGGTCTTGAAATTCCAGAGTTGCTTTGACGCCCTAAACAATGTTTTTTTGAGGTTCGCAGCTAGCCCATTGTTGCCACAAATATTGTAGTACTTGGAAAGACCTTTCCAACAAGGTATCATACGCGCCAAACAAATGTCACATGACCAAGCTACAACCTCGGGAAGTTGGTTGTCCAACTAACCCTAATGGGGCCCACAAACTCTTGGTGTTCCATCTCCTAGGGTTAGGGTTTTGGTTGTTTATGGTTTTCCCTTTGTTGGTCAATAATAAAAGGGCCCTTGAGCCTCATTTTAACATAATTCAAAAGTAGCCACCACATATCTTCTTAGAGATAAACTACCATCGTTTGAGATAGTTTATTTCCATTCTACTTGTAAACAATTTTCAATACTTTGTTATTACTGAATTGAAGTTTTGTTTTCACTGTACTCTATGTTTCTGTTCTTATCTATATTTCATTTCATTCCTTAAAAAATCGGGATCACCGGTATCATAACAATCTGCTCTTTCTCATTTTTTTGTGCATGTCCCCGACGAGGTCAGGGTATAAGGAGTTAGAGCTTGAACTGGTTGAACCTTTGGAAAACTAGCCTCACTGAACCTGAAAACCTCTCATGACGAAAGAAAAGAAAGACGAGAGAGCAGGAGATCCTTTCAAAATATTTCTCGAAGAAGCCTTCGAGTGACAAAGGAACACAATGATGGACAATTTTGTCCATATCCTTTGGCGAATGCTCACCGATGACACATCTTCATCTAGTAGTCACTTTGGAGGCGTCACCCCCTTGAAGGTACAAGAAAACTTCGATATCCCTATATTCGAAGTTCAAATAGATGCACATGTTATAGATAACTGGTTGAATCTGTTAGAAGGTTACTTTTTGGTCCACAATTTATCCAATAGGGGGAAGATTATTTTTGCACTGCTTAAGGTTGTTTCCCATGTCGAGGATTGGTGGGAAACTTCCTGTGAGAAAAGGGCCAAGGAGCCCTCGATATTTACAGTCGCCCCCTATTGGAACTCTTTCCAACATGTCGGCAAGGAACACTATTATCCGGTGGGGAGATATTAGGACAAGTACATACATTGGACTACTTTGTGGCAACAAAGGGATCGAGATGTGCATGTGTTGATGAATCTTTTCCATACCCTATGCACAAAGTTGGATATCAAATATTTTGAGAAACATTTGGATATGCACAAAGTTGGCTGAACCTTTGACTGGATCTTGGGAAGTACATCAAATCTTGCATTGTATGTGCCATTTCCAAACCTACAATCAAGAAGTAAGGCTTGTATAATCCTTTGCCTACTCCTATCCAGCCTTAGGAATCCATCTCCATGGATTACATTGGGCCTCCCTTCTACCAAGCATGGCAACGATTGTGTCTTTGTGGTCACCAATAGATTCTCTAAGATGGCTATTCTGGTGGCATGCAAGAAGAGTATCCCAACAGAAGCCACTGCCAAACTATTCTTAAAATGAGTATGCGTACACTTTTGGATCCCACAACCCGTTATCTCAGATCAGGACATCAGGTTCCTAAGTACATTTTGGTTAAGGCTCTGGTCATTGTTGGATACCAAGCTCACTAAGTCCACGACCTTCCACCCCCAAACTGATGGCCAAATAGAGGTCATAAATAGGATGGTCCTACACATCCTCCATATTTACAGCTCTAAGCATCCACACACATGGGATGAAATCCTACCCTATGTCCAACACAACTATAACAGAGCTCTCCACAACTCAACTAGCCACAACCCCTTTTAGGTGGGGTTGGGATTCCAACCACTATGTCCCATTAATGTTGTCGTACCACTTGCAACTACTCAGGTAGACTCGGCTCATGTCCAGTCTGACGCTAACAAAGCTAGCAGCTTCATTGAATGCATTCAACACATCTGACAACAGGTCCATGATATATTGGATAGAGCAAATGCTAAGTACAAACAACATCATGATCGACATCGGGTGACACACAAGTTCTAGGTGGACAACAAAGTTTGGTTACATTTGTAGAAAGAGCGCCTCGTTGTGGCCTAACACAAGATTTGCCTGCTGTGATATGGGCCTTACGCTATCACTAGGCCTGAAAGAGATAATTATTTTGAGATCATCATTCCAACATTCCTTGGTATGTACCCCATATTCAATGTGGATCGACTACAACAATACTTTCCCCCATTGTTGGACACATCAGACATTACTTAGCAACTAACACCAACATAGCTCAACCCAAGTCGTATCAAACATGCCACGGTTGATAATATCATGGACGCATAGATCAAGAACACTCACCCATAGAGGATCCAACTATATCAAGTTGTCAAAGCGAGCTAACTCCTTCACCAGGGCAAATGGCTCACTAGGGACAAGGTTCAACGAAAATTTCCTCACCTCAAGGAGGCTCTACACACAATGGAGACCATTACTTCTTAAGAGGGGAGGACTAATCCAGGCGGATATTGGTGGCCACCCACTTGTTGTAACATGATTTATTTTTGATAAATTAGTTTTTGTTTTATAAAAGAGGGTATGAAAAAAATAAAAATAAAAATGGAAATATGAAAAGAAAAAAAAATGAAATAGAACCCCATCAAAAGAAAAAAAAATAAAAAAAATTGAATAAGTGTGCTTGTTTAAATGCCACTTCATGAAATAAATTGCTTTTGTAATAAATAAAGGTTTGTGTGCAGCTTGTTTTTATGCCACATCCTTTTCTTTTGATCTGAATCAAACTGTTTAATCTTGATCAGACCATTTAAAATTTTGTTTTAGATTAGAGAATAAGGTCAATCAAACAGTTTAATCTTGGTTGAACATTAGAAATTAGGATAGATTAGGACAAATTAAAGGCCTAAGATACTAAAAAATTGGCCTAAGTTATATTAGATTAGGTTGAAATTAGTAAAATGAGTTAAATAGGGTCTGCTAGCCTAAACACACCTAGAATAGATTAATTTGTAATTAGCGCTTAATGACTTTTTTAAAGGGGTGATTAATTATTTTGTAAATACTCATTTATAATGTTTACTGTCAAAGTCAAAAATGACAAAACATGTTTGTCGGCAAGTGATAAAGCTTGGGAAAGAATCAAAGGTGACCTGCCTCCCCACCCAGATCAACGGCGAGGAAGCCTCTTCGCACCCCCTCACCACGAAACAAGATAACGACTTGGGGGGGGTGGTTGCGAAAAGTGGTTTTGCCCGCTCGGGCTACTTTCATATGTTGAAAATAGCAACAAGAAATGCTAAAAATAGATTTGCTAATATCTAAACAAGCTCACCACCTGCATGGATGAGCTTGGAAGTGTAGGGATTATGACCGATGATGATGACATGGTGAGTCTTGCACTCCTTGGTCTTTCTAAGAGCTGGAATAGCTACCAAGACTCGGTTAATGGAAGAGAAAAACTACCAGATTGGGAACAACTTTGGTTGGATTTGATGCAGGAGGAAATAAGAAGAAGCACCAGAGAAGGATCCTCATCGAAGAAAGATGATGAGGAAAATATAGCCTTGGCGAGTAAGGCAAGGAAAGGGAAAGGGAAGGCATCCCATCCCAAATCCGGTTCTTCCCATGGTGGGAAGAAAATTGACAAATCGAAAGTGTGATGCTTTCATTGTCATGAAGTGGGCCATTATGCTACGAATTGTCCATAGAAGAAATCCAAGAAGGGTTCCTTGAAGGGATCTAATGGTGAGGCACTGGCCTCACAGTTTGAGCTGGATTTCTCACTTATCACATGCATGGTTTCATCCATGGTGGGATGTGTGTGGTATCTAGACAGTGGAGCTTCATTCCACATGTCAGGTGACAAGAATATTTTCGGTACCTTGGAGGAGAAGGATCTCCAGATGCGGATCGAGATGGGCGATGATGGAAAGTATCGTGTTTCAAGTGAAGGTACGGTTGTGTTTCAAAGGGAGCATGGATCTCCCCTCACCTTGATTGATGTAAAGTATGTACCAGGTCTGAAGAAGAATCTTGTGTTTGTCGCTATGCTAGAATATAAAGGCTATGATGTAGTCTTTAGTAAAGGAAATGTATTCCTGAGACATATCGATACTGGACAGACAAAGTGAATAGGGATTCGAGTCAAGAATCTCTACAAGATAAAGGTAGATGATTGTGATACTTTGAGTTCCAAAGCAGAGATGGTGCAGAGCCAAGATATTGGCGAGCTATGGCATAGAAGACTGGGCCACTTGCACCATGGAGCCCTGAAGATTATGCAACAGATTTCTATTGGATTACCCAAGGGAAAACTTGAGCATACGACTACATGCAAAGGTTGTACCTTGGGTAAGTATGCGAAATCTTCCTTTCTAGATCGAGACAATAGAGTTGGAGCAATCCTGGAGCGAGTTCACTCAGATGTTTGTGGACCATTCTCTACAACCTCCACCGCTAAACAAAGGTACTATGTTGTTTTTATTGATGATTTTTCTCGTAGATGTTGGATCTACTTTATGCAAAAGAAGGACTAGACCTTCTTGAGGTTTTGGGAGTTTAAAGCCTTGGTAGAGAAAGAATCTAGAAATAAAATAAAATCCTTGCGTAGCGACAATGGTGGAGAGTATGTCTCCCAACAGTTTAAAGACTTTTGCATTGCAGAAGGAATTAAACAGGAATTGACGGCACCCTGTTTGGTCAATTTAGTGATGTCTAAATTGCAACTTTTAAATGTCAACCCGAGGCTCGTAAGCTGATGAAGTGAGGTGTACTATATGTACTTAGATAACCTTTTCTTAATCTTTTGTCGTTTTTATCTTTTTAGTTTGTTTTTTATTTATCTTTCCTAATGTGATGTGATGGAGATGTAATCAAGCGAGTGAATGTGTGTGTTTGTGGCGACTTCTAAATGATTTCTTGAAACTTAAAGAGTATTCTAAAGAAATCTTGAACAATAACTGAAATGAAATCAAAGCTTTAAAGGAAAGTAAATGCATCAAATAAAAGACCAATGGCATCGGCCCAGTACCTCTACTGCTGATGAAAATGAAAATGAAAATGACATCTACTTAACTCAATTAAAAGCAAGAACAACTACTTTAACTCTTCAATTAAATCTTAAGCAATATAAAATCTAGGTGACAAATCACACTACTTAATTTTCCCTTAACCTTTCTGCCTTCAGCTGGATTGATCATGTAAGAAAGAGTTATGAGCAAGTTAGCAATGTGAGTCTTAAAACAAAATAAACCAAGTTGCACTAAGTGATATTTTGGCTCCACTAAAGTTAGTTGATTATGATAAAAAGAGCCATCAAAAGATGAACAACTTGATAAGCTATGAGCAGAAAGTAAAGTGCAAACTAAAGCAATGATACCAATGAAAATAAAAAATAAAGATCAGCAGTCTAGATAAGACGATCACAAATGCCACTAGTTGTAAAAAGAGAAGAAAGAAAACTGTCCCGGGCTCCTAAGAAATCTGCAAAAACACACTGATCAGTCATGAACAAAAGTGCAGAAATGTAAATCAGCATAATTCAAAGTTTATGTACACTAATATACATGTTGAAAAATAAAATGCAGCAATTCATAAAGGAAACTGTACATTAATATACATGAAATCAAAAAAAGAAATGCGAGAAAGTAAAAGTAAAACTACTGTACAGTGGCTGTAGCAGACAGGGGCCCTCCGCCTACTTCAGCCAATCCAAAAGATCAGTTACACGCTTAGAAACAGAACGGTCTTCTCATGTATTAACAACACATATAAAAAATACAGTGGGGAGCTTACAAAATGCTTATAAAAATAGGTCTCAACAGAGTTTACAACTGATTAAAAAGACTAAAAGACTAACTATCCAGCGTTTAGAGACGCTTTATTTATAGCAGAGAAAGCAAACTAACTTAACGCAAACTGGGCTATTCTATCAGCTGTGTAAAAACACGTAATCTGGCACCGTCCTCGGATTTAGGCAACGGTCGTTATGGGCTATCAATCTGCTGTTGGATTCTTGTTTCCCACGGTCCTCGTGGCTGAGGAAGAGGCCAGCTGTTCTTTACGTGCTCCAAACCGAACACGCAGAGCCGTGCCACCGCCAATGACTTCAGTTTGACCGTATTTGCCTCCTCGTTGACCACGGGTTTTGATGACCGGTTTGGATGAGCTGGAAGGACACACACCATGTCCTTGATCCCACAAACTTGCCCATGTGGCTCTTCTACCCGGAGGACACCTGGAACATAGCATTTAAGAAAACAGCTGCGGAATCCGGGGTTGGCTGCGGAAACCGGGATCAGCTGCGGAAACCCTGTGTGAGCTGCGGAAACGCAGCATTTTGAACCAAAAATCTAAACCAACAACAGTCATTAGCATAATTAGCAAATCATGTAAAAAGTCCTATAATACAATGATTTGAGCAATTTGATGAAGGAAATGAGTGGCAAAAGAAGGAAATGAGTAGGAAAAGGAGGCTGAGAGGATGTGTAAAGAAGTGCAGGTTTGAGGCTCAACATACCCCCACTGTGAAGGTGTTGCATGTCCTCATGCAACCAAAACTTTGTCATTGTTTTTTTTTTCAATCCATATGCTCAGATGCTTCTGCCAAAACATCCAGCCTTCTTCTCTTTCTTCTTGCTGCCAAAATTGTCCTTGGTTTTCTGACTAAACACCTGAATTTCAAATTGATCAAGGCCCTGCTCAGCTTCTTACATTTTCTCTTCAATTTTCTGTTCTTCTTCTGCCAGAGTCCTAAGTGAAGCATGGTATTGTCATGGACAATTTTGTCCACCTTGCTTTGTTCTTTCAATGCTTCGTTTTCTTGTTTAATATGTCGGTTCAGGACTTCTAGCTCAAACACCTCCTGTTTTAAAGATTTGACCTGTTCATCAAGGGGCAATATAGTGCTTGGACCTGCAACTGATTGCTCCAAGGTCTCTAAGTAGTTATAGGCTTCTTGCTGGGTGGAATCAATCTCAGGTGTTTTTCTCGGCCTGAACTCAAATTCTGATAAAGGAGGACTGTTTTCTCTTTCCTGTTGAAAAGGACTCTCCTCACGTGGAGGACTTGCCTCTATAACTTGCTGAGCTGGACCTTTTTCAGGTGTTCCTAAGTCAATGAAATGTGATTGTTTATTCACACTCGTTTTTCCTTTAAGTCTACTGCTTCTTCTCACTTGTGCACTAGTGCTCTTTTGCTGGGCACTTTGTTTTTCTTTTTGTTTCTTCTTTGAGAGGGCAGCAGCTTGAAGTTGTGCTAGTCTATCAGCCAAGGTTTGAGAGTCTTCTTCTACTGAAGGTTCAGGTGATGGATGTGATTCTTGAACAATTGTTTTCCCTTTATCCTTTTTCTGCTTCTTAGTTCTGGCTCCCTCCTCTTCTTCTTAAGAAATTTCTTGGGTTTCTACTATAGGAGGATCTTGGGTTGCAACATCTCTTTCTCTTCTCCTACTTCTTTTTGGGATTCTAGGGGAGCTGCTAGAGGCTTCAGTTACCTCTTGGAAATGGTTTCTGATTAGAAACTTTTCCCATGTATCCTTGTTATTTTTCAACTGCTCTTCAATCAAAATTCTAATGAACCCGTGATGATACAAGTGGGATTCAATATGGCCTACATGCTTTTGGACAGCGAAACTCATTTTCTTTAGGCTTGCTAATAGAAATTAGGGTAAGTTGAGGGCATGGCCTTCCATGAAATTCATCATAATTCTTGCATGGTACATATACATAGTGCCAAAGCGGCCCTCACATGTGATAAACTTTTGAACAAGCAATAACAATGCAGTCCATTCTTCCTTAATTACATGCACAGGAATCCCTTTAGTGAATATTGAAGTGTCCATACCTGGGTTCTTAAGCATGTTTTTCCATTCCTGATCTTCCACTCCTCTGTTCTTGAACCATCGTTCTCCTTGCTGAGGTAAACCGGTTGCTGTGGCTATGGTGGTCTCTGTTATTGTGAACTTCAGGTCCCCTACTTCCACGGTATTTCCATTGAAGGACCGGGCAAATGCCTTCGTTACCTCTTTATTATACCCTTTGAATTTTTGAATAAACTTTAACCATTTTGCTTTCTGTAGTGCCTCCTTCGTCTGTGGATACCCTTCTAAATACTTCGAACCCTCAGGTTTTGCTCTAAGTAGCTTCCCCATCTTCGGCTCTCAACTTCGGCTGAAGCTTTGACAGTGTATGGATGCTCAAGGAGGATGCTCACGGGAAAAAAAAACAGGTGGATTACGGCTGTAAGTGGTGTAGCTGATGCTTACGGGAAAAAATGGGTGGATTACGGTTGTAAGTGGAGTAGCCGTAACGCAATGCAAGGTGTAGTGCAGAACTGTAATCGGGGTTTGAACAGAGATGTGGAGTTTGCAGCGGAAACGAGAGTGGAAATGGTGTGAGTACGAGAGAGTAGAAGACAAACACGGGAAATGAGTTCATGCATGCGGTAAATGGAGTGATAAGTGGATGGAATAACGGCCGAATCCTTAAGAGTCGGGTGGCTTGCACACATCTTCAACGTTGTCTGCGGAGATGATGGTAAGTAGAGCTGTGCTACATTGGTTTACGTCACAGAGGTACGGCCAGAAATGGAGGAGCAGCCCCGTCTCAAGTTTTGAATAAATGATGATTAGGGGACCGTTAGAGAGGTATGAGGTGGATTAAGCATTACTTTGGAAGAGGAGTGGGGTGATCTTGCCAAATCATTGCATTTAGTGGCTCTTACCACGATTCAATAACTATGCATAAAACGACATTAAATTGTTGTTTGGAAAAGAATTGGATCATACCTTCATAAGTTTCCATTTGTTGATTAAGGTTGCTGATCCATTATTGCTTTCTGACCTTGCAGGTGTTTTATATCCTTGCTGCCCTTTGGTGATGATGATACCTCTGACTGTGATTTTTTTTTCTTTTGAAAACAGAGTGGTCCTGGTTGTAGAGACAGAGTGTGCTGGCTGCGGAAATCGTTTCGAGCTGCGGAAACTGGTGTTAGCTGCGGAAACGGTTCCCAGCTGCGGAAACTGAGACAACACTCCTTTCACTTCACAAAATAGTTAGAAAAAGAACTAACTGAATGAAATAGTCCTGAGAGGGACTTTTATTGATGGAATGGAGTGAGATGAATGAAATGGAATGAAAATGAAGTGGAATGGAGATGATGGGATGGATGAACTGAAATGGCGAATGAGATGGAAAGAGAGAGAGAGAGATTTTTTTTTTTGGAAAATACAAAGTGTCAGGTGCCCCTGATTTTCACCTTATATTTTCTGCATAAGACTGCCAATTCAAGATTGGTTTTCAGGCTTATACAAGAGACTTTTTTCTTCTTCTTTTCTTTTTTTTTCAACTAAAAGAAACAAAGACTAGGCTGATGGAGGAGAAGAATTCTTCTCCACCAGCCTCATTGCAGAATCTTCTTGGAACATTTTAACAAATTCCTCCTTTGAGAGTGGCTTGTGGTAGACTTTCAATCGGTGGCCATTCACAATGAGAGGATTCTGAAACTCATCAATGGTCTTTACTCGAACTGCTCCATTGCTAAAGACTTCATCAATCTCATATGGTCCAAGCCAATGAGTTTGAAATTTTCCTTTGAAGTCCTTAAACTTGGAATCAAACAATAGTGCCCAATCTCCCTTCTGAAACCTTTTCTCCTTGATATATCGATCATGCCACTTAGTTCTTTGGTGCTGAACTAGATCAGTCCTTAAAATTGCATCTTGTCTTATCTCGTCTAGCTCATTTAGCTGCTCCATTCTGTGTTTTTGGGCTTCTGATAGATTCATCCCCAACTGAACTGCCATCTTGAAGGTCTTGATTTGAAACTCAATGGGGAGCAAGACTTCTTTCCCATAAACAAGTTCATAGGGAGAATTTCCTGTTGTGTTCCTCCATGTAGTTCTATAGGCCCATAAGGCTTCAGGAAGCCTTTCTGCCCAATCTCTTCTATGGAGATGAACAATTTTGGTGATGATGCTCTCAAGAACTTTATTTGTGGATTCCACTTGACCATTTGCTTTCGGATGGTATGGAGTAGATTTTCTATGCTTAATTTTGTATTCTTCCATCAGCTTCTCCATCAAGTTAGATGTAAATTGGCTTCCCTGATCTGTTACAATTTCTCTTGGGACACCAAAACGAGTAAAAATATCCTCAAAAAGAAATTGAACAACTGAATTTTCAGTGGCAGAAGGCAATGCCTTGGCTTCTACCCATTTAGTAACATAATCAGTGCAAACCAATATATACTTCTTTTGTCTAGATGGTGGATTAATAGGTCCAATGAAATCTAAAGCCCATTTTTCAAAGGGTTCGATGAGTACCTGTGGTTGTAATGGCATTTCATTTGAAAGAGTTGGTCTTCCACCTCTTTGGCAGCTGTCACACCTTCTAACATATTGTTTTGCATCTTTGAAGAGATAAGGCCAATAATATCCCAAAGAAAGGATTTTATAGGCAGTCCTCTTGTCAGCGAAGTGTCCACCGCACGGTTCATCATGACATGCCTTAAGGATGTCAGGCATTTCATCTTCCTGAACACATCTTCTGATCACACAATCTAGCCCTGTTTTGAACAATTCATTAGAAATCCATGAATACTTTGAACTTTCCTGAATGATTTTCCTTTTCTCATTAGGAAATAAGTGTGGAGGTAGCTTCCCTGTAACCAAATAGTTAGCAATGTCTGCATACCAAGGGGTTTTAGTAGTTATTGCAAACAAATATTCATCTGGAAACTTATCCTCTACAGGAGAATCTTCATTAGTATTTTGGATTCTAGACAAGAAATCAGCGACTGTATTTTGTTTCCCTGGTCTATCTAACACAGTAATATTGAATTCTTGTAAAAGTAAAAGCCATCTTGTAACTCTGCCATTAGTAACAGGTTTATTCATGAGATATCTAATTGCAGAATGATCAGTATGGACAAAAGTTTCACAGCCGGTTATATAATGTCTAAACTTGTTGATTGCATGAACAACGGCTAAGAACTCTTTTTCAGTCACAATGTAATTTAACTCAGTGGGAGTCAAATTTTTACTGGTGTAGTAAATGGCATAAGGGACCAAATCCTTTTGTCCCAATACAGCTCCTAGAGCTGTATCTGAAGCATCTGTAGAAATATGGAAAGGAAGTTTCCAATTTGGCCCTCTCAGAATGGGTGCTTCAGATATCCTTGTTTTTAAAGCTTCAAATGCAGATTGGCATTCAGGATCCCATTTGAATTCACAGTCTTTTGTAAGTAATTTGAAGAGCGGAGATGCTATCTTGGTGAAGTTTTCAATAAATCTTCTATAATACCCAGTAAACCCAAGAAAACTTCTAACATCCCTTTGACAATTTGGAATAGGTAACTTGGAGATGACTTCAACTTTTGATCTATCAACCTTAATTCCATCTCCTGAAATATGATGTCCTAAAACAATCCCTTCAGTAAACATCATGAAGCATTTTTCATGACTTAATGAAAGATTTGTTTCTTTACATCTTATAAGGACTTTTTCCAAATTTTCTAATGCTTCTTCAAATGAGTTACCATAAACTGTAAAATCATCCATATAGACCTCTACACAATCATGAATTAGATCAGAAAAGATTCCTAATACTGCCCTTTGAAATGTTGCGGGTGCATTACATAATCCAAAAGGAAGTACTCGGTAAGCAAAAGTTCCCCATGGACAGGTAAATGTGGTTTTGTCCTGATCTTCAGGTGCTACCTGAATCTGATTGTAACCACTAAAACCATCCAGAAATGAGAAATACTTTTTACCTGCTAAAGTATCTAATACTTGATCAATAAAGGGTAAAGGAAAGTGATCCTTCAAAGTTGCTTTGTTTAATTCCCTATAATCAATGCAAACCCTCCATTTACCATTCTTTTTAGGTACTATAACCAAAGGAGAAACCCACCGGCTATCTGAAATGGGGTAAATGAAGTTTACATTAAGTAACTTTTGGAGCTCTTCTTTCACTATTTCCCTAAGGTTTGGATTCATCCTTCTTTGAGGTTGTCTGATTGGTCTACTATTTTCCTCAATATAGATGTGATGAATGCAAGTCTTCGGGTCAATACCTTTCATATCTGTATATTCCCATGCAAATGCAGTAGAATGCTTTTGCAAGACTTTGGTTAGCTCTTCCTGTTGTGATTTTTCCAAGTTTTTGTTGATATTCAGTGTTTTTCCTGGAAAAATCTCAATGGCAGAACTACCAAACTCTTCCATAGAGAAAAGAGACATCTGTCTAGATGATAGACACTCAATGTCAGAATCCAACTGAAATTGTGTGTGGTCATATTCTGAAGATGGTTCAAAATTTTCTAATGTGTTCAGAATTTGACTATCTTCACTAATCTCAGAAATGGTAAAGACAGGTTGTATAGTATCTTCATCATCAACCCACTCATTATCCCCTATTTCTGTAATTGCTTTTGCTGGAGGATACAGATTGAACTTCTTTGTCGAATTACCATTAGAAATATACATATCCCCAGACCTACAACTTATGAAAGCATCAGCTGTGGCTAGCCAAGGTCTTCCTAAAATAAGAGGATGTCCTCCTAGATTATTCTTGGGGGTTAAAATCATGAAATCCACTGGATATTCCAAAGAGTCTAGGGAGACTGAAATGTCTTCTAATACACCATCTGGTTTAATAACTGATCGATCTGCAAGTTGCAATAAAGTAGGTGTAAAAAGAAGATTAGGAAGTTTTATCTGGTCCATAGTCTGTCTACTCATGATGTTGATAGCAGCCCCTAAATCAATCAAAGTATTTGGTATTTCTACCCCATTGGTATGTGTTTTGACAATTGGACTACCGGGATCTACATATTTCTGCATAGTAATTTTTCCCATCATGATATCTGCAATTTTTCCTACCAGGTGGATCCTTCTGGTATCTCTTGGTTTCCTTCCTGGTCTTTTAAGACTCAACTCCTTTATTGTTTTTGCTAGAATAGGAATCTCTTTAATGGCTTGTAACAAGGGAATCTTGATACAGACATTTTTCAATTCATCTAGAAAATTATAGTCAGGCAACCAAATTTGTTTTTCCACTCCTTTATCAATTTGTAATCTTTCAGGGAAAGGAGGTGTGGATAAGGATGCAGGTTGCTCAACTATGGGAGTTGTGGGGGTTAATTCTTTTTCTTTTTCTTTTTGAGTGTTTGGGTTTTGAAGAGATGCTTCAGAACCCTTATTGGCTTCAAGAGACTCTTCCTCAAAAATGCTTTGCTTTTGATCATTTATAGAAGGTTTATCTAAGACTCTACCTGATCTGAGTTGTACTTCATTGAGAGGAACAATCATATAGGTAGGAAATTGCTGACCTTCCATCATGTAGGCATTTTGAGGGTTTTTATTATTGGGGTTTGGCAATGGCTGAGAAGGAAGTTGATTTGACTTCTGTTGGAATGGAAGCAAGAGTTGAGAATTTGGATTCTGTTGGGAAGGTTGTTGTTGTGGAAATGGCAATGATAGTTGTGGATTTTGATTTGGAAGTTGTGGAGCTTGTTGGTTTTGAAAAGATGGAGGATATTGGTAAAATTGAGCAAATCTCCCATAAGGATTTTGCATACCTTGTACCCATGATTGAAAAGAATTTTGAGGCTGGGACCAAGGTTGTTGCCAAGGATTCCAATTTGGTTGGGGTTGAAAATTCATAGAGTTGTTAAACCCTTGATTTTGTTTGCCCCTGCCAAGGTCTCCTTGCAACAAAATAGAGAGATTCTATTGTATTTGAATCTTCTTGAAAGACAGCTTTGAGCCCAGGAATTGAAGGACAATCCTTGGTCTCATGGTTCTCTGAACAGATTACACATGTTTCTACAACTTTTGCATCCAAGGGACATTCCCTTAGAGCATGTTTCTTCCTACACTTTGGGCAAAAGATGGCCAAAGCCTCAGCTTCTGCTTTCTGCTTATTGTGAATCTTAAGGGTGTCTAGTTGCTCACTAAGACTCCCTAAGATATCAGTTTTGAATTCATCAAGCATGTTGCCAATCTCAGCCCTACTTACCGATCCAGTTGCAGATTTATTTGCTCTGATGAGAGAAGGATCTCTAGACCCTTTTTGAGTTTTGGATTTCCCCCTTGAGAGATGGACACATAATTCTGCTATATCAGAAAGTGGAAGTTGAGATACATCTCCTTTTCCCATCATATTCAAAAGATCTATCCATTCATCTCTAATGGCTTTTAGTAAAAGGGCTTTCAAGGTCTCCTCATCCAAGTTACTCATTTTTGCTCTTTTCAGATTATATTGAAATCTTTCAAGTAATTCCTCCAAGTTTTCATCTTCTTTTTGCATCATTTTGAATACCTCATCCTTGTGATTGGTGGGCATACAATAGTCCAGGTACCTATCCAAAAATGCTTGTTTCATATCATTCCAAGACCTAATGGATTGAGTGAGTAATCCCATGAACCATTTCAAGGCTGCTCCTTTCAATGTTGAAGGAAACAGTTTGAGTTTTTGAGAGTCATCCAGATAATCATAAGTTCGACACACTACCTCAAACTCAAATAGAAATGTTTCAGGGTCCTCATTCCTAAACCCATGGAAGTTTGGGAGGACAGATGGTGAGATGTTTTTCATTGTGGCTCGGGAGTCCTCATCAACTATAGGAAACCCGAATGAGTTATCCCCATCCCTATTTCCTCCAATGTTACCTCTACCTCCTCCATTGTTTCCTCCTCCTCCTCTACCTCTACCTCTACCAAATCCAGTTGCTCCTTCCTCTGTCATGGTAGTTTCCCTGGAGACTTCAGAGTCTTCTGGTTCTTCTACTAAGGGTGTATGAGAAGGAATTTCTCCTCTTCTTCAGGTGATTCTACTTCTTCAATTACAATTTGTCTCTCTGGAGAAAGAAGGAAAGGATCTCTCTCTAATTCAGATTCGATGGAAGGTATGGGAGAGTCGACTCCTGCCTCTTGAATTCCAGGAATCCTAGGGCTAGGAGTGTAAGTTGGAGATGATGGAGGTGTCTCTTGTCTATTCCTTGAAGTAGATGGAGTTGTAAAAATCGAACTTTTGGCTCTAGCTAAAAACCTTCCCCTAGAATCTCTTGCCCTATGCATGTCATTTTTTTTTATTTTTCTTCAAGTCGGGCTAATAATTCTCTTTCTGATCTTCCAGGTCACTCTAGGTGCAAGAAGAGAGCATACTCAAGAAACTATTAAACCAATAACTCTCTCTTTTCTGATCCTCCAGATCACATTAAGTGCAAGAGGAGAGCATACTTTGAGATGTTATCAATTTCCTTCCTTGAAATTTTCTTATTGTTTTTTTTTCTTAAGAATCTGGCTACCTAATTTCACTTCCCCGGCAACGGCGCCAAAATGTTTGGTCAATTTAGTGATGTCTAAATTGCAACTTTTAAATGTCAACCCGGGGCTCGTAAGCTGATGAAGTGAGGTGTACTATATGTACTTAGATAACCTTTTCTTAATCTTTTGTCGTTTTTTATCTTTTTAGTTTGTTTTTTATTTATCTTTCCTAATGTGATGTGATGGAGATGTAATCAAGCGAGTGAATGTGTGTGTTTGTGGCGACTTCTAAATGATTTCTTGAAACTTAAAGAGTATTCTAAAGAAAGCTTGAACAATAACTGAAATGAAATCAAAGCTTTAAAGGAAAGTAAAGGCATCAAATAAAAGACCAATGGCATCGGCCCAGTACCTCTACTGCTGATGAAAATGAAAATGAAAATGAAAATGACATCTACATTAACTCAATTAAAAACAAGAACAACTACTTTAACTCTTCAATTAAATCTTAAGCAATGTAAAATCTAGGTGACAAATCACACCACTTAATTTTCCCTTAACCTTTCTGCCTTCAGCTGGATTGATCATGTAAGAAAGAGTTATGAGCAAGTTAGCAATGTGAGTCTTAAAACAAAATAAACCAAGTTGCACTAAGTGATATTTTGGCTCCACTAAAGTTAGTTGATTATGATAAAAGAGCCATCAAAAGATGAACAACTTGATAAGCTATGAGCAGAAAGTAAAGTGCAAACTAAAGCAATGATACCAATGAAAATCAAAAATAAAGATCAGCAGTCTAGATAAGACGATCACAAATGCCACTAGTTGTAAAAAGAGAAGAAAGAAAACTGTCCCGGGCTCCTAAGAAATCTGCAAAAACACACTGATCAGTCATGAACAAAAGTGCAGAAATGTAAATCAGCATAATTCAAAGTTTATGTACACTAATATACATGTTGAAAAATAAAACGCAGCAATTCATAAAGGAAACTGTACATTAATATACATGAAATCAGAAAAAGAAATGCGAGAAAGTAAAAGTAAAAATATTGTACAGTGGCTGTAGCAGACAGGGGCCCTCCGCCTACTTCAGCCAATCCAAAAGATCAGTTACACGCTTAGAAACAGAACGGTCTTCTCATGTATTAACAGCACATATAAAAAATACAGTGGGGAGCTTACAAAATGCTTATAAAAATAGGTCTCAACAGAGTTTACAACTGATTAAAAAGACTAAAAGACTAACTATCCAGTGTTTAGAGACGCTTTATTTATAGCAGAGAAAGCAAACTAACTTAACGCAAACTGGGCTATTCTATTAGCTGTGTAAAAACACGTAATCTGGCACCGTCCTCGGATTTAGGCAACGGTCGTTATGGGCTATCAATCTACTGTTGGATTCTTGTTTCCCCGGTCCTCGTGGCTGAGGAAGAGGCCAGTTGTTCTTTACGTGCTCCAAACCGAACACGTAGAGCCGTGCCACCGCCAATAACTTCAGTTTGACCGTGTTTGCCTCCTCGTTGACCACGGGTTTTGATGACCGGTTTGGATGAGCTGGAAGGACACACACCATGTCCTTGATCCACGAACTTGCCCATGTGGCTCTTCTACTGGAGGACACCTGGAACATAGCATTTAAGAAAACAGTTGCGGAATCCAGGGTTGGCTGCGGAAACCGGGATCAGCTGCGGAAACCTTGTGTGAGTTGCGGAAACGCAGCATTTTGAACCAAAAATCTAAACCAACAACAGTCGTTAGCATAATTAGAAAATCATGTAAAAAGTCCTATAATACAATGATTTGAGCAATTTGATGAAGGAAATGAGTGGCAAAAGAAGGAAATGAGTAGGAAAAGGAGGCTGAGAGGATGTGTAAAGAAGTGCAGGTTTGAGGCTCAACACACCCCATAGCCAACAACAGAATGGGGTGGTTGAAAGGAAGAACAAATCGATTGTGGAGTAGCTCTAGTGATGTTGCATGACCAAAGCCTACACTGCATTTGTGGGCTGAGGCATGCAATACAACAGTATACTTGCAGAACAGAAGCCTGCACCGTATATTGGGGATGAAGACACCTATGGAGGCCTATTTCGGGAAGCGACCTGATGTAAGTAACTTATGAATCTTTGGATCATCATTTACTGTCATGTGACCAAAGATGCCAGGAAGAAGCTAGACCCAACAGTTGAGTTGGGAATACTTGTGGGGTACACGAATACACCCACAACTATCGGGTGTACCTACCTTCCACTAAGAGGATAGTGGTACGCAGGGACTTGAAGTTTGACGAGTAGAGAAATCCATGTGCTTATCACTTGAGAGGGAGCTCGAGTTGCACGCAGATGAGGAACCTTTAGTTCCTAAGGAGGAGGAGCCTCAGTTTGATGTGGAGCAGCCGCATGCAGAGGATCCGGGAGTGGATACATCCACTCATGTTGAGACTTCTAGATATGGGTTGAAATGCTCAAGGGAAGCTAATAGGTTGATGTTAGATGTGTGATTCGAATTGGATCCATGAATATTATCAAAGTGCCATGACTGTATCAAAACAGGACAGACTTTGAATCTATGAACACAGAGCGATCACGAAGACCTCTAGATAGTGGCAGTTTGTAGCTAGCAAGGAATGACGAGGACGTCGGTCAAAGTGCGTTGACCGAGGCCCATGGAGACCACGCAGGAGGCAAAACTGGCAGTTAGGAAGCCCAAGTCAGTAAATGGAGGCCATTTCTGATGCGCGATTAGTGTTAATCGCATATTGTTGGGAAAAACCCCTCGAGAAGGAAAGGCCCCGAGCGCTCGGTCGCATGGGAAGCCAGGAAACTGTAGGGAAAGCGCTAAGGGGAAAGGCAGGTCCCGTGCTCCAAAACTGGCGGTATATCGAGGGCATCCTTCGGCGGTAAGTGGATTTGGTAGAAAACGAGTGATTCCATTCAGCACACGACGCGTGTCCGACGGATGAGAGAGAGAAAATCGCCTCTCATCGCGCACTAACGGTCGAGCAAGTCAATTGCGAAATGAGCGAACACTGTAGGATATGGGGGCTCCAGATCTGACGATAGAAATTGCACCCAATGGATAAACCTGATTTGATGAGGAATTAAGCCACGACACATAAAATTTTGAAGTCCGATTTGACCGCTGAGTTGGCGGATGAGTCATTCCACAGTGTAACTGAAATACCGAACCATTGAGGAAGAGCTGACACAGTTCGTGAGAGGGCAAGTGGTCACTTCCCTGTGAGTCGTTGGCAATGACGTAGAGGTAGGGAACTCCAAGTGAACAACAACAGGTGATCTGAGGGGCAGAAGAGGAAGCAAATGGTCAAAGATAGATTGGCTTTAAGCCATGAACAGACAGAGAACAGAACATGAAGATAGAGAGAGCGAGAGCGAAGAAGAGACAGTGAAGCAAGAAGCAGAAAACAGAGAGTTGAGTTGACCTAAGGCAACATCGAGCAGATAGAAAGCTTGAGGTTCAAGCAATCGCAGTGAGGATTTGTCGGGAATTGAGTACCACATTGGGCTCCTCCCATTAAATACTAGAGAGGTCAAGACTTGGAAAGGAAAAGAGTCTGTGCACTCTAGTGGCTTGGGGAATCCAAGAACCACCCTACCAAGCATTATTTGTTTCAGGAGACTCAAATTGAGCTCCTTGGTGGGCCCCAGTATTGTAGCAATAATGCTACAACTCCTGGAGCTCCCTTCTTTAGTTTTATCAACCTTGTAGTTCGTAACAAACTTGGAAGCGACGGTGTTGTATGCACAAGTACTAGCTCTTGCCGCAGCTGTCACTTGGTCAGCTGGCACAAGTCTGCTAGGGGCTCAAGCCAACTTCTATGAGCTCTTAGAAGAAGCTTTATACCTGATGGATGGAAGCTAACTCAGAAGAAGCTGATCTACTTGCAGAAAGAAACTGAAAGTCAAATAGTACCATAATCCTAGCAAACCCTAATTCTACCAGCTAGTCCTACTGATGCAAAGGAAAGGAGGCAAACTATTGAAGAAGATGCCATTACGTCTATGAAGGTAAAATACATGTATCTAGACTACCTCTATTTGAAGAAAACATATTTTTTGTATTTTTGACTAAGTTATTAGAATTATCATGCATATGCTTTTAACTGGCTTTTCACTGTGCAAGGGTGGATCAAGGAGGAGAAATGCTTGGAAAAGGTTGGGATGGTACAGAGAGGGCCTAAGGAGCCCCTAACACTCTTCCAGAGGGTTTCACAAAGTTTGGTTGCCAAAAAACCTTGTTTGTGAGCTTCTACAGGAAGTCTGCAGGGGTTCTACAGGATGTTTCAGGAATTTCTACAGGATGTTTAGAAATTTCTACAGGATGTTTTAAGATTGGATTTTGGAGGATGGGTTTGAGAAAGAGGTTGCATGAATGGATA